>BFEA01000115.1:3106898-3123285 GCA_003427395.1 Chara braunii | reverse complement strand
CTGGCCAATTTCGAAGTACACATTCATGAGAAAGTACAATGCCATCCAATTGCAAAAAGAAATGAATGAACTTGAGAGGAGAGAGAGGGAAAGAAGTAGAAGAAGAAGAAAGAAAGAAGAAGAAGATGATGTACACCAGCATAGACCAATGAGAATGCTATTCTTCTTCGCCAACCACTCTCCTCCTCCTTAACTCCTCCCCTCTTATTCAAACAAGAAATAATAAAAAGAATGTTGAAATCAATGTCTGTATCCCTCTTCTGCTGCAGGTATCACATGAGGTCCACCATAGCCATGGCCACCCTTCTCCCACCTTCCCCCAACGCCGAGGCTATGGCGCACTACCAGGGCATCACCCTTCTGTGCAAAGAACAACACAAAGCAGCTGTGGCTGCTCTAGCTCAGGCCGCCATGCCTGACTCTGCCTCGAAGCTTCTTGGTGTAGCTCTACCCCAACTGGGGCCTTCCAGATGCAGCACCCACCAAGGTGATGAAGATGGCATCCACCATAGCCAGGTAAGTACCTCTGGCTCTCTCCCTCTTCCTCGTCCTTGTCCTCCTCTCTTGGTTCTTGCTCCTTCGCCAGCAGCGCTGCGTGGAGTGCTAGCGCTGCTCCAGCCGGCGCTCCAACCAGCGTGTCGCCAAACATGCACACCAACAATGAGGAGGAGCACTTTGCTCCTGGAGATATAGCGGCCTGCTTGCCTCTCGGCGAGTGACTTCCTAGGCCGCGCGGCCTCCAAGCAACCGGTACCTCCTCCCTTTCGGAGGGAAACATCATTGGAGACTCTGATATTGCCCGTACATGCCCTAAACTCAGACTGGGTGGACTGGTMCCCGCCTAGACCTAGCCTACAACTACTGGGCCTCTAAAAATGCCAACTTTTGTCTTCTTCTGCTCGGCCTCAAGTACCCGGCACATCTACCTCTACTTGGTGTGGTACCGGCCTACCAGCTACTTGAGTGTTTTCCACTGCTCTAAGTGTCGTGGGCCTCTTTCCCCACCACTCTAGTGTTTTCCCGGCTGCAACCCTCAACGCCACGGCCACAGGTAAGTACCGGCCCTTGGGGCCTTCTGAACGAACAAGTGCCCTTGCGGGTCACACACACTCAAGCCGACAAGCACTCAAACAGGTATGTAGACCAGCAAGCATGCACACACACAGACATAGAAAACTCAGCAACAAGTGGGAAACTCAGCAAGGCATACATTCCATGAGCAAAACTCAGAAATCAGCTTTGTGTCTCAGTCCGTGTTTGGCAGGTCATTACAACTGCCAAATTCCTATAGCCTTATGGACATTGCTGATTTCACAAGGCAGCTTCAGATAATAGAAATAGTACTTCTCAGGGGACCTCAAATTTAAAGATTCACGGTCCTTTCAGACTCTTGGGGACTGCCTGATCGAGTATCCCATTGTAAAGGTTCTGGATTCTGCAATGCCGTTTGTACATACAACAGATACCGACCAGTTTCTGATAAGAGTGGTGCTGCAGCAGGACGATGGGCACGGCTTGAGCCCTGTAGTATCCGTTGAAACTTATGCCATCAAAGAGACTGACAATTGCCTCCTATCGCAGTTAGTTGTATGCTTTGTACTACACCCTATGTACATGGAGACACTATTTATTAGAACACCCCTTGGTTTACGCAGATTGTCAGAGGTTGCAGTGGCTGAATACACAGCCAAGTTCTCAGAGAGGCTAATGGGATGATGGTATATATTGACGACTTCGACTTGGAGTTGAAGCACAAGAAAGGGAGACGCAACAAAGTTGTAGTCACACTCTCATGAAGGGATGTATCCATTGTAGCCGTCTTGTCGAGATGGAGGGTCAACAATAGTCTGGTCGACAGAACTGCAGGATCCAATGGAGCTGATCCTACATATCCTCATATCATCACTGATTTGGATGCAAATCTGAGTTCAGCACCGAATTATGCACTGCAAATAGGATTGTTGTTTAGGGAGAGCGGATGAGTGCAGATACTATGTATGCCTCCGCAGCAAAATCTAAGGCGGAAGTTCTCTGTGAATGCCATGATGCAGGTTTTAACCAACTTACTATGTGTAATGTACACACTGCAAGTATATTTTAAGGTGTGGAGCGTTTGAACCAACTTACTATGTGTAATGTAGACACTGCAAGTATCTTTTAAGTTGTGTGGTCTGGCAGTGAAACACTGGGTGAAGTCAGCAGCCTTACGGGCTTTGGAACCCCCTACCTATTGCAGAGAGGCCTGGCGATTCCATACCTATGGACCTCAAGGCAGTGCAATAACTCAGCTCAAATCTGCATAAGCTGTGGGCTCTAGGTCGTCACTTCTGGTCAAAGGCCCTAAACAGGGGCAGAAGTCACGCCCTAACTCTGAGAAAAGCCTGGGCAAAGGGGCAGAAGTCACGCCCTAAATAGTACATAAGTAGGGGCGTGATCATTCTGCCCCTGGCTTTTCTCAGAGTCACGCCCTAACTCTGAGAAAAGCCTAAACAGGGGCAGAAGTCACGCCCTAAATAGTACATAAGCTGTGGGCTCTAGGTCGTCACTTCTGGTCAGACTCTTGGGCAAAGCCCTGCTTGGTGATCATTCTGCCTTGTGTTGGCTCGATGCTGGTGTGTAACCCAAGGCCGCTGGGGCAGTATGCTGGCGCCAGATACTGGTAGTGGGCGCAAGCCTTGAGGGGGATTATGCTGTTGCGGCCACCTGTGAGGTCGTGTGTGATATGCTGCTCGTTTCCAAGAAGAAGATCTGTGCCATCCTCCCTGTTTGCTGCTGATGTGGATGGAGGATGGGCGCCCTGTTGTGACCTGCTCAGAGATCGTCAGAGGAGAATTGCATTGCTGATGTGGCGAGAGAGGGAGATGTCCGAGGAGGAAGTGGGCTTGAGGAGGGACTATTTCTCTTCTCCCCCTTCTCTCACTCTCTTCTCTGAAGTTTGGGACACTGGGAGATTGCATGTATTTTGGGCATGGACACAAGCAACTTCTGGAGACATTATTGCTGCGCTGAGTCAGACGTGTATCACGACATTCATAAGCTTTTAATCTGTCTGGGTTCATTGCAATTCGGTATCAGAGTGATATAGTCCTACTTCCCGTGCTGCTGGTTGTGATGCTGGACGAGGACGACGGCGATGATGATGATGATGATGATGATGATGATGATGATGACGAGGTGGTGATTGTATGCCGTGGAGTGGAAGAGTGGCTCTGTCTTCATAATTACTGGCTTGCTACTTCAGCGGCGGCCGACGAGATACCACTGCCTCATGGCGAGAAGATTGCTGACGTGGCACTGGCCAAAGAGAGGCTGGTGAGTAAGAAAAGGTGCTGATGTGGCAGGAGAGAGGGAAGTTTGGCACTTACCGATACTGACCAAGTGAAGACACGGGCGGCTGCTGAGGTTGAGGTGGAGGACACCTGACTGACGTCGTTTACACTTGATGCTGACATGGACAGAGGCTTGCTGACGTGACAGGCTCTATTGTGCTATCTTCTTTCCCTCCTGCTTGCATACTCTTGTTGACGTGGCATGCTTCCCTGTCGAGGTGGCATTCCACCTAGGGGCTGACATGGCACCTTCAGGAGAAATAGTGAGGTATTCATGTTGACGCGGCATTGCTCTTGGGAGCAGCGTGATATCTCCATCGACAACGCACCTTCAAGAAAAAAGGATCACGATTCCAGGCAGTATTCCAGTTCTGATGAGGCATTGGCAGTACTTAATTTCTGGCGTGGCTCTTGCAGGGCCCATTATGCTGACATGGCACACTTGTTATTGTCAGGCTGATGTGGCACACTTGTTAATGTTGTGCTGATGTGGCACACTTGTTAATGTCGTTCTGACATGGCACATCTCGTATTGCCATGCTGACGAGGCAAACTGCTGATAAGTACAGGCCAGAGGAGAGACCTTGCACATGTGGGACCAGGCAGGCGGTACAGCAGTGCATAATGTTGTAGGGCCGAACGCCTGGATGCGTGTCTGGTCACACAGACATCTGCATGTGGACAGCGGAAACAGCAGCAGCTAACACTTGTCTTGTTGTTGTCTGTGTTGCTGACTGATCTTATGTACTCACCTGTCGTTGGCTGTATTATGGATGTTTGCGGACTTACCACTGTGTGTTGTGGTGATCGCACTAGCAGTGGGTTAGGAACCAGCGCAGTCTCTCACATAAGAACATCGTTAGTGACAACTAGTGGACATAAGAAATAGTGAAAATCGTTATTTAGAATTTCAGGTCCTGTATTTATTTGTATTTCTTTATTTTTTGTTGTGTTATTGAAATTCGTTTGTGAATTGAGGAGGTGGAATTTACAATTGAATTTGAATTTTGAAGTTCATTGTGCGGCATTCTTATTTGCAGACATGGCTTCCCTTTGGACAGCTTGCGTGCCTCGATATTGACACAGTTCATACCTTTCTTCTTTTTCCCTATCTCTCTCACATTCTTTGCTGACCAAGAAGAAGAAGAATATGTAAGGACAATAGGTCAGCCAAGAGAAAAGAGAGACAAACTGCTCACTGAATTACGTCAGCTAGCCACCGTAGTGCACAAGGCGGGACCAGAGGCAAAACAGCATGTGCTTAGTCAGTTCCAACCTGTGTGCTGCAGAAGAGGAACTGGAGAAAGTTGACACTGCTGTTAAGTTTCTGGTGCTCGATGCAAGAGTGTGGGGGCTGATCTGAGAGGCTCGTTTGAGTCTAGACCTGTTTGTCGTCAAGCAGTTGGATGCGCGGGCGAAGGAAGGAGAGACACATGTCAAAGAAGAAGAAAAGGCTGAATCAAGTGAAACTAGAGAAGAGACTCGATTGAATGAAGAAATTATGGATGCAACCATTCAGCAGTTGCAGGATGTACTGGAGGCTGAAAATAAGAAAAAGGAAGCTTACATGAGACAGGGGAGAGAAAAGGAACTGCAAGTCGAGAAAGTGGACGAAATAAAGCAGAAATTCAAAGCTGGATTGGAAACTGATTTGGTTGATTTGAGAATATGATGCTGTATCTTGCCCACCTCGGGACTAAGATCGACCATGTGACTGCCGAACACCACATGGTAACTAATTGTGGTTAAAGAAAAGAGTAAGGTGGGGAACGAAGAGGGAGAAGAAAAAAGAAAAGAAGAAAAGAAAGAACCACAGGAGAAATTAATGAAGCACGCTATGAAATCCCGTTGACCCAAAGAACCGGAATCTCCCAAGAAAGAAACCGAAGATAATCAAGTGGCTTTCTCCACTTCTTGTCTTCAAGAAAGAAGGGGAGAAACCGACAATGAAAAGAAAGGAGAGCTCCTTCTCTTGTGGATTGCTGAAATCCAAACATACTGCTCAACAACACCTGTAGCCGAAGATAGTCAGGTGGCTCTCTCCACTTCTTGCCTTGAGGAAGTCGCCAAGGAGTGGGTGTTGTCCGAGGCCAATGCTGCTGGTTTCGAAGACATTGGTGAGTGGGCAAAGACTATGACCTTGCGGGAATTTCTACAGTGTCCCTTCAGCGAGACAAATGACTGCACAGGTCAAGGGTACTTATGCTGGTGTCGTCAGAGGGGGGCAATCGAGTGTGAACGGGAAACAAATCTTGTGGAGGCAGAAACGACAAGACCATTGTAGCGAATCTTGTGGACGCAGAAACGATGATCAGACTATGGAGAGGTGGCCCCTCGAGGAAACTGATGGTGGAACGAAGAGTGGCGGTGAGTCGGGAAAGGGTGATGTCACCCCCATGGTCAGAGGAGAACCGCAGTGCTAATGTGGCAAGAGAGGGAGATGCCCGAGGAGGAAGTGGGCTTAAGGAGGGACTGTTGCTTTATTGCTTCTCGTGGAAACTCTACTCCTCCTCCTCTCTGTCTCTTCTCCTTCTTCTCTCACTCTCTTCTCTGAAGTTCAAGACACTGGGAGATTGCATGTATTTTGGGCATGGACACATACGCAACTTCTGGAAACATTACTGCTGCGCTGAGTCAGACTTGTATCACAACATTCATGAGCTTTTCATCTGTCTGACTTCATTGCAGCAGATAACCTGCTGTTCACCATAGTTGACCACTTCTCTAAGGTCATCAGGCTTGTGTTGATGATGCGAGGACACACTGCAGCCGAGGAGGTAGCCAAACTCTTCTAGAAGCACAGCACTTTCGAGCGGGGACCTGCTACTATGTGTGGTAGGGAAACTCGCTTGAGCAACGAACTGTGGAGGAATTTGATGGAATTCGCTAGTACTTAACTGAAGATAAGACAGCCAGCCACCCATGGAGTGACCGTCAGACTAAGCGCATAAATTGCACTGTTCAGCATGCGCAGTGCCATCTGATTAGGCCTGAAGAGATCAACTGGGATCACAAGTTGGCCACAGTGGAGGGTGTGTACAACGCTTCAGTCCACCCTACCATAGCGCTGAGCCAGCCAGCCACCCATGGAGTGACTGTCAGACTAAGCGCATAAATTGCACAGTTTGGCAGGTACTTTGCCATCTGATCAGACCCGAACAGATTGACTGGGATCACAAGTTGGTCGTGGTGGAGGGTGTGTGTAACCCTTCAGTCCACCCTGCCATAGCGAGGACACTGACAGACCTGCATTTCAGGTGGAAGCCGCAGGCGCCAGTAGATTTTCTGGTTGACAGCTTGCAGCAGTAGTGCCCTCGTGGTACATTGAAATTCACCAAGCAGTTGATGAACTGCAACAGGCCATGAGGACTCTATGGCTGCAGAAGGCAATAGATATCACAGACCCTTGCTGTTCATAGGAGGAGACCTTGTATTGGTTTCTATGGACAAGTTCTCTCAGTCGTCAGTTCTTCATGTGCTCTCAGAGGACTTTTAACTAAGGCAGGAGTATTGGGCTCAGGCGGGATTCTAACCCATAACCTGTCCAGAAATGAGGTAAGTTTCGACAATTGGTTACCGCCAATGAGATCAGAATAAAAGACCTGTAAATAAAGTCTCTGTTTCTCAAGCGTATATTCTGGACCTTCCAGACTTGTAATGAACTCAGTCTCGTTGAGAAGCCAGTCAGTAATGCAACAGAAGTCTGAACCCAGTCCGCCTCTTCAAGTCTCCAACATCAATGTCCATGTCTCGGTCATGTGCACAATTCAAGAGTATCGTCTCATCAAAGAAGAGCATGAGAGGAGAGAAAGAGGAGATAAAGAGGACATAAAAGACAGAGAAGAGGAGGGGGAGAGTCACAATGATAACCAATAGTACATGTATGTCTCTCTCTCTCTCTCTCCCACTTCCACTTCAAGCTTCTCCCCTATTGCCACCTCAGCGGTATATGTTCCCTCTGACGTACTCTGACATAATTGCTGTGCAGATCATTACATGGTGCCCATACTCCATCCATGTCAGCAATAAGGTATGGAGGATGGCGCTGCACTTCCTCACTTTCGTGGAGACCAGCAACAGATCCCACGTGTCGTCGCCAGGTAAGTCCAGGTAAGCTTTCCTTCACCTCCCGTCAGTCTCACAGCCCTGATCCTCCTCCTCGCCAATCATCATCACCTAGTCTACATGTGTTACATGCCCAGTTGGGCAATGTATTTGAAGCCAAGGATCCGCAATGTGATAAAAAGGACTGAATGGACAATGCAGTGCTAGTGGAATCTCAACAAGCAGTGTACATCCTGATACATACAAAAATGGCACATAATAGCGCAGGGGAAGACTTAGATATAAGCCCTGACCTGACCGGGACTGACCTCTCTCACGTAGTACAAGACAGCGCAGCAGAATGCTAGAATACCAATCATTAGCCCAATCAATGTCGCAATACAGACCAAACATACATCATCCTCATCACAAGGTGTAAAGGGGCCTGGCGCAACACACAGGAAGAATGTGCCAGGTCCAGACCATACGCAGACGAAGAGGAGGGGATCAGACGAAGAAGAAGGGCGAAGATGGGAATGTCGTCAACCAAGTCTTCGATACAAGTCCCAGATAATCCCTCGTCAAATGTCTGAAGCCCAATGTCGAGTCTGGATCCAAATGTCACCAAGCCCGCTCTCTCGTAGTCTGCTGATGCAGTGAAGTCAGGTAGCGAGAGGGTGAGAGGGAGATGGTGGACTGAGAAGAGGAAGAAGAAGAACTCTCTCTCTCTCTCATGTGCCAGGTACTAACCTGTGAGGATGGCGCTGTGCTGCAGGTACCTCAACGACGAGCTGGAGCTATGGTGCTGCACGTAAGCCTCCCTGGCCTCTGCCCAATCTCTATCTCTCTCCAGTGCTACTCTAGCTCCTAATAGCACCCAGCGCTGAAGACTACTGCTAACGCTACTACTACTACTGCAGCCATCCTCCAGAGTGCTGCTGCCGAATCCTGAAGACTACTTCCTGCCTCCAGCCTGCAGGGCGGGCCAGTCTTATATAGTGCTGGCCCGTCCAGGAGGCTTCTCTTGCCAATGCCAAAATGTGCCAGACCCTGGCGTTGAAGCTCAAACAAAGGTTGTCTTGAAAACAGGCCCAAAATGTCCTGTGCTAAAACCCTCGTCTGGTGCCTAAGTTTCAGGGCAGGTCGATCTTATGAGGGCCTGAAATTGGCCCTCCGTTTCAGGCTGAAAGGACTCAGGGCCTGGAGGGCCCTGTTTTAGGCTGAAACGACACAGGGTTTGTAGGCCCTTGTTTTCAGGCTTTCAGGCTGAAACGACACACGGCCTGTAGGGCCGTGTTTTCAGGCTTTTAGGCTGAAAACGACACAGGGCCTTTAGGCCCTTGTTTTCAGGCTTTTAGGCTGAAAACAAAACAGGGTCTGAAAATGGCCCTCGTTTCAGGCGCAGCATGTTGCAGGCGCAACATGTAACAGCCCCCCCCTCCTTATGAAGTCAAGCCGGGTCGAGGGCGAAGCCGACGATCTGAAGGTGGAACCTGGACGCGGGTGCGACGTGGAGCCGAAGATACCAGCTTGCCTTGCACTTTGCGTTCGTAGCGTGCGAGAATATCTGGAGTTGTTGCTTGGAGTTCCGCACAGGTCAACCAACGGTCAGCTTTGTGGGTGCAGTACACAAAGTGTACCAAATATCCGGTCGGCCTGTTGCCATAGCTGCGGTAAATGCAGCCTTTCGGCGGCACGACACCGGCCTCAAGAATGATCTCGTGAGAGATCGGCCGATCCTGCACCACACCGGTAGGTGACTCGAAGATGTTGGTGAACTCGTCAAGCAACCGTACCAAGCGGGGGTCCAAAGACAAGTCCATGGGGGAAGAATCGGCTACCATGACGGTCCATAGGAAGCATAGGCCTATCTTGTCGGGCTGCTCGTAAGCGCAAGTAGCCCAGAATGACTTGGCCATCACCACTTGGCACCGAATCGAAGGGTGTGGAAGAGGAATAGTACACGGCACTTCGGTGCCGAAGGCGTCCCGAACGGTAAGAGTCCGCTGGTGGAAGTTGACCGCGTGATCCGCACTTGCAAGCCAAGGCATTCCCAAAATAACGTCGAAGTCCGTGTCCAAAATGTTGAACGTCACCGGTTCGCATGCATGAGGTGCGAAATACACCGGTATGGCCTCGATGTAGCGGTCTATAAGTTGCTGCGTCCTTCCGTCCCCCAACTTGATCGCCGTTGGGTTTGCCTTCCTCCGATTTTGTGCGCCAAGGCCAGGCCTTTGCATAAAGGCTTGGCTCATGAAATTGCGAGACGCGCCGCTATCCAGGACAGCGCTGCAGGACGCTTGCCCAACTTGGATGTGGACATAGAGGAGCGATGCGTTGTTGTCATCGTAACGCTGCTTGCGAAACTCGCGTGCCACCTTGGTAACATATGCAAGGATGTCCCCCACCGCAGCTTCGTCCTCCGTCAGCGAAATTGGTGGTGCATAGAAGGATAGATATGTGTGAAGATGAGCGCATAATGTTGCGCATTGCGGTCCTGGCAAATGGCCCGTGGTTGAGAGAGGAAGCCATGCAAAATCCTCGGACGTGAGCGGGTCCAATACCTCTATGTTGAACTCGCGTGTCGAATCCCGTGAAGAACCACTTGAAGACGGTAAGTTGTCGTTGTCGGACAGGAAAGATGTCGCACACACCTCTTGTCCTTGAGCATGAGTACCCAGCGTTGGAACGAGCAGGGCAGCATAGTCCTCATAGACCGGTTCCGAAGACGTCGAGAGTGTCGTCGATTCACTCCTGGCGGTGCTCAATTTCCCGATTTGCCTTTGCCTTTCCACGGGCGGTTCACTGTGTCGTGGAGATCGCTGTTACACCACAGACAATAGCGGAATCTCATGCGTTGCTTGTATGCTTGCTCGGAGAGACCGTAGTGGGACCATGGGGCTGGAGCTGCAGCGTCGGGCCCGGGGATAGATGCGGTGTCTGTCTTCGTCTTGTCGCGTCCTCGGCCTTTGTTGGGGCGGCCACCATCCCGGGCGGCTGCGAGTGTGTCCCCTTCATTGGCAGGCACGGCCTCGCTAGAGGGGTCGGTTGGCGTTGTTGCCGCGACCACGACCACTTTCGGCCGATGTTGATCTCAGCTCGGGCCTGCCGCAGACGAACGGTTGAGGTTCTTGGCCTCCTTGTTCGTGACAATGATCTCTGTGGCCTTGTCGAAGAGCTTCACCGTTGTCGTCAGGGTGTCCTGAGTCAAGGCATTGCCCAACGCCGGACACGACCTCGTGATAAAGTAGTGTTTGACGGCCTTGAAGCCCATCTGAATGTCTGGGATGGATGTCAAGCGTTCGTACTTGGCAATCCAGTCAACACTCAGTAGCATGCCTTCTTCGAAGGTCAGCAATTTGTCCATTGCCTTGATCTCCGACATCTCTACTTGGAACCGCTTATGCCATGCCGCCTTTAGTTCATCCCATCTGATCTTGGTGTACAAGTCGGTAGCTACCACCCCGTACTTGGACAAGAGATTGTCCAACTATGCTTGGCTTGCGCCCCCCGACCAGGAGTATAAGTACGAGTGATGCTTGTCCTCGCTGACGTGGTGTAGCTGCAACTTGAGCTCGAACTTGCGGAACCACGGAATCGGGTCCGTCTTCGTCGAATCGTAAAAGATCTCCTGACCATAGAACTTTGGAGTCGCGCGGTGCCGAACTCGGTTTGGTGGTGGCAGCACAGATCCGCTGCTCCAGTTCTTGTGTGGCGGTTTGCTGTAGCTGCGCGTCGTCCTTGAGGGTTCCGACATCGATCTCCAATGCATTGAGGCGATCGAAGGTGTTGGAGGAGCTGGCATCGAGGGCGGCGACGGGTCGTTGCTCCAGCTGTTGGAGGCGGCTGTTGACTTGATCAACCACCTGGTTGTGCATCTGAACTGCATCGTCGAGGCTGTGGATGTCCTCCTGCTGTGCAATGCACGTTGCCAGGAGATCCGTGAAATGGGAGAGGAGTAGAGCGATTTTGCTTTCACTCTCCTCCATCTTACCATTCTCGGCCTCGGCTCGCCAGTCCGCTGCCATTGTGAGCAAAGCTCGCTCTCCGTTGAATATCTTCTTGCATCGTTGATTTCGTTCTTCATCGGCAGCCTTTGCTGCTGCCTCGTCTTGTTGGCGCTGCTGTTCGATTGCTAACAGACGTGCCTTCTCAGCATCCTCTGCCTTCTTCTTCTCTGCGTCTGCTACCTCATCCGCCCGTTTCTTGGCTTCGGTAATCAAAGCCAGCATCCAGGCCTGATAGGCCTCGGCCATTTCCCTGGACTCCTGATCCATGCCGGCTGTTTGTAAGCGCGTGAGCATGGACCAGGCCGGAGGACTGCTGATGTGGCACTCCCTGCTGCTGGCGTGGCACTGCTCGGCTGTTGACGTGGCGTGGCTGTCAGCTGACGTGTCCTGCTGACATGGCCTGCCGACGTGGCCTGCTGACATGGCCTGCTGACGTGGCAACTCACCAATGCCGCCGCGGGGGGTACCCGGAGACAGATAGAGAACATAAGACCAGAGGGGGCAACAACATAGGTGGGGAGGAGTGGGTTGATCGCCCAGATACGGAGCCACTAATCAAAAAAGAAAAGTTTGAACTTTGCAAAAAAAAAATTCGAGAGAGAGAAAAAAAATACTTGTTTTCAAGTTCAATAGGCCTCCCAATTCCCCCTGAAGCGCGAAATTACTAATGAGGAAAAAAAATCGAACTTTCAGACTGCAAATGATTATCCGATAAAAGAATTCCAAAAAAAAATAAAAAAATATTCGGAATTACTCAGATGGGAGCACGCGCAGTTTGGAAAATGGTAACTGCAAGAGGGATTTCCCGTACCGTTTTTCTTTTTAAAACGAATTTCGGAAATTAAAAAATATTCCGGATTTCCAAATAACGGGAAATCGCAACAGGAAATCGAAATTTTCGAAAGAAAGATATTCCGGATTTCCAACAACGGAATTTCGAATTTTCAGAAGAGAAATGAAAACGGAAATCTCAGGTGTTGCGCTATTGCGATTTTCCACAACCGAAATGGCGGGAAAACAAAATCGAAGAAAATAAAAAACCATCGATTTTCGGCAGTTAGGTCAAAATTGCGATTTTGGGGGCTAATTAGTATGCTCTAATCAATCAATCAAAACTAATTAACTACTTAGTCTCCGCACATGTGTCAGATCAGGTTGTCCTGATTCAGGTGCGGTGCTCCGATACCAACTGTTACATGCCCAGTTGGGCAATGTATGTATAGCCAAGGATCCGCAATGTGATAAAAAGGACTGAATGGACAATGCAGTGCTAGTCGAATCTCAACAAGCAGTGTACATCCTGATACATACAAAAATAGCACATTATAGCGCAGGGGAAGACTTATATATAAGCCCTGACCTGACCAGGACTGACCTCTCTCACGTAGTACAAGACAGCGCAGCAGAATGCTAGAATACCAATCATTAGCCCAATCAATGTCACAATACAGACCAAACATACATCATCCTCATCGCAAGGTATAAAGGGGCCTGGCTCTGCACACAGGAAGAATGCGCCAGGTCCAGACCATATGCAGATGAAGAGGAGGGGATCAGACGAAGAAGAAGGGGGAAGATGGGAATGTCGTCAACACCAAGTCTTCGATACAAGTCCCAGATAATCCCTCGTCAAATGTCTGAAGCCCAATGTCGAGTCTGGATCCAAATGTCACCAAGCCCGCTCTCTCNGTCGAGTCTGGATCCAAATGTCACCAAGCCCGCTCTCTCGTAGTCTGCTGATGCAGTGAAGTCAGGTAGCGAGAGGGTGAGAGGGAGATGGTGGATTGAGAAGAGGAAGAAGAAGAACTCTCTCTCTTTCATGTGCCAGGTACTAACCTGTGAAGATGGCGCTGTGCTGCAGGTACCTCGACGACGAGCTGGAGCTATGGCGCTGCAGGTAAGCCTCCCTGGCCTCCGCCCAATCTCTATCTCTCTCCAGTGCTACTCTAGCTCCTAATAGCGCCCAGCGCTGAAGACTACTGCTAACGCTACTACTACTACTGCAGCCATCCTCCAGAGTGCTGCTGCCGAATCCTGAAGACTACTTCCTGCCTCCTGAACTGCACTTGAAGTGCCTGGGAAGTCCCTATGAACTACCTGCAGCCTGCAGGGCGGGCCAGTCTTATATAGTGCTGGCCCGTCCAGGAGGCTGCTCTTGCCAATGCCAAAACATGCCAGACCCTGGCATTGAAGCTCAAACAAAGGTTGTCTTGAAAACAGGCCCAAAATGGTATGTGCTAAGACCCTGGTCTGGTACCTAAGTTTCAGGGCAGGTCGATCTTATGAGGGCCTGAAAATGGCCCTCCGTTTCAGGCTGAAAGGACTCAGGGCCTGGAGGGCCTTGTTTTAGGCTGAAACGACACAGGGTCTGGAGGCCCTTGTTTTCAGGCTTTCAGGCCGAAAAGACACAGGGCCTGTAGGCCCTTGTTCTCAGGCTTTTAGGCTGAAAACGACACAGGGCCTGTAAGCCCTTGTTTTCAGGCTTTTAGGCTGAAAACAACACAGGGCCTGAAAATGGCCCTCGTTGCTGGCGCAGCATGTAACAACATGTATGCAGCTATGGTCGCGTGTACATCATCTCCCTCTACGCTGGCGCCCTCCAGAAGTGTCTGGCACCCGCATGCCTCTCCAGCAGCCTCGCGATACAGCACTAGGATCAAGCCAGCGCAAGGCAGAATGCCTTCCCCAGTGTCTGGCTGTCCTTTGGTAGCGTTGACCAGTGTTGACTGGCGTGCACCAGTCTCCCCTTGGATGGTGTCGACGTTTTAGATTTGCTCAATGCCGACGGCCTGGATGCAGCCTTGAAGCAGCGGTACCTTTTCCCAGTCGGGACTGGAATCTTCCGGATACCAGCAGACAGCCATTGATGTGCATCTGATCTATGGCCGAGGCTGACTACTGGGTTCCCTTTGACTTTGGGCCTGCTTTTCCCGTGGTTGGTCTGACTCTTGATTGTCCAAGAGTGAGCTACCTCATATGGGGCATCTGGCTGCTGTTTTTGACTCAGCCCTTGGTACCCCTTGACCTTAGGCCCTTTCTCAGGCATTTCACAGACTTGGGGCGTAACTTTTGACCTCTGTTTCAGCCTTTTGGCCAAAAGTTACGACACATGCCCGCGGCAATGTGGATGTGAACTGAGTTTGTTGCAGACTAGTAGATCGAGATTTTTTGTGCGCAGTAGGCCCGGTAGGTCGGGTGAGCATGGCTTTACAGAAGAAATGAGTCAGGAAGCAACTTTTGAGTTTGGAGGAGCAAGGAGCCGATCAGGGAAGGGAAGTTGGGCACAGCCATAGCTGGAGAGAGCACCTTGAATGGTGCATCACTTCTCGGTCTGTTTAACGGACGGTGACCAGGGCTCTCTCCATTTCATCAAGGATTCTGGTGTCTATAATCTCAGTTTCGTGTGAAGTTTCCTGTCAGGTGTGAGATTCTTCCAATCAAGCCTACGGGAGTGTGTCAAGTTTCCAGTCAGGTGTGAGATTCCTCCAATCAAGTTTCCGGTCAGGTGTGAGATCCTTCCAATCGAAGGCCTTAGTCCGTCATAATCTTAGCAATGTATGATAATGACTGGCCGCACATTGAGTTTAAGTTGAGGTGTCGAGTGGTTTGTGCAGGTGAGTAGCATGGAAAGGAGGTAGCGAGCAGCAGCCAAAATCTGCTGACGAAAATCGACAGTGTCAACCTATTTGTCGATTACCATTCTGCTGAGGTCAATCCTGCTCAGGAAATCTTAATGTTTTTCTTAATCGAATGAGCTCCTTCATTTTCTCCCTTCAAGCAGTTAAAATCATTGGTCTGAAATCTTTTGGGGGGAAGAAGGAGAAGAATGGGGGGTAGGAAAGAGAAAGATAGAAAAAAAAAAAAAAAATCACTGTTCTCCAGTGATTTCTCTTGTCACTCCCACGTTCCCTGCCTCAGTTCTTTTCTCGAACGGGGTATGCCTCACTTTGCCATGTCATAGTGTGGCCAATCAGTGGGTGCCTCATAGACTTCTAGAAGACAAGAAAAGATTGACAAAAGGAGAGTGTAGAAAGAAAAAGACACAGAATTCCACACTTCACATCAAAGGAGCTCTGTGCTTGGGCCTACTGCAATGACCATTGACGAGTCAAGAAGTGCAGCAGCGACTTTTCTTACCTTCAATGCAAGGCATCATCTTTGGTGGTGCATTCAGGTCTGGTACTTCTTCTCCTTCATTACCGACAATGACGTTGATTGCATCCCTTGTTCTCTCTGCAAGGTCATCAGCGTTTTCATACTCCACTTGTGTCCGGGCTTTAGAGTAAAGAATGGTCTCTACTCTTATAATCACCTTACCCAACTGTTCCCTGGAACCTGCGACAAGTACAGAAACACAGGATGGTACTTACTGTCATGTTTTCTTTTTTTTTTTCTTCGAGAATTTAGTTCATCTAGTCCCTCTCGATTCCAACCCATGTCTGTATTTATTCATGGGTGTACCAACTGAGCTAGGTCTGTTGGTACTTATAGTCATGTTTTCTAATTTTGGTGCAATGAACTACGGTTCTCATCCACAAAAGACACAATTCAATCCTTTACATGGAGTTCCATGCAGGAGTCTCACAATTTCGCAACAGCCATGTCAGAGCACCCACCTTGACAATTATCACATGCTATAGAGGAGTTGCCCCCATCTTGCCACCTTCTATGACCTCATGTTCTCTTCAGATCAACAAGAATTATTACAGTGGAGAACCATTTGCAGGTCATTGCTCCAAGCACCATGGAAAGCATCTGCTGCAAGAAGAACATAACAACGTTCTCTCTCACACAGCAGCTGAATGAACCTCGTAATCCTTCCATTGTCAGTCGTGAACTCGCAACACATGCCCATATATGTGATTGAAAATTCACAAAAATTGCCATAGAGGAGTGCAGGAAGGAAGGATAGGGGACTAGCACCAGTCAAACAAAGAGTGAAGGTTTAGCTAGGGTTTAGGGTTTAAACTTTAAGGGGAAAAGACATGCGATAGAGGATAAGAA
>BFEA01000115.1:3067846-3106803 GCA_003427395.1 Chara braunii | reverse complement strand
CTAGCACCAGTCAAACAAAGAGTGAAGGTTTAGCTAGGGTTTAGGGTTTAAACTTTAAGGGTTGGAAAAGACATGCGATAGAGGATAAGAAAAGTTAAGAGAAGATAGTGAAGAAGGACATTTAAAAGAGAGTGTGCTCTAGGACAAGGTGCAGTAACCCTGTTCAGAAGTAGCCTGGGGCCCAGAACTCAGCCCCAGGCAACGCAGACCTGAGTTGGTCTGCGCTGGGCTGTGTGACCAAGACACGCCCAGGCCTGAGTCTGTCACGTTTGGCTGTGTGATCTAACGCGGCACACAGGAAATTCAAGGGTCAAAGTCAACTGTAGAGTCAAAGGTACCGCACCCAGGCCCTTGGTTGGATACACTCACTTGTTGTGCGCCAGATCGAATTCGGTTTCAGACCAATCTGGGCCTTAGTTTGCATCAAGATCTGGACGGCTGAGGGTGGTAGCATCCGGGGCCCAGACCCCGAGTACTGGCTTTGACATTCATTGTCTTACGTGGATGCTGTCTTCACGCGTTGACGATGACTGTGGCTCGACGCTGCGAAGCTGGCTGAGCGCTGGCTCTGTGATGGCATTGTGTCTATGGCGACGCGCTGCTGGTCCGACATGGTGGCTGGCTTGCACCTGTCTTCTTGGCATGCTGACGTGGCGGCTGCCATGCGCTGTCGCTGACGTGGCTGCTGCCACGTGTACTGCTGGTGGCTGATGTGAGAGCTGCCACGTATACCACTGGTTGACGAGGCGAAGCTATGTGACTTGTGTTGCTGTTCTGATTATCGTCGTTCAGGAGGAGATCAAGACTGTGGAGAGGTCGTGGATACTTACCTGGTTGTTTTCATGTCGACATTGCGCCATTGCTGACGAGGGACTGACTAGACGTGCCACGTGGCACATTGAGGTTACTTCAGATACTCGCTCAGATTATTGTTGAGGTGGTGATTGTGGAGGGAGCCCGAAGAACCAGTGGGCATTGTTTCTATCTTTCCCACTCTAAGTCTTTCCTCCTTCTCATCTACCTCGTCTGTGTATGTCTTCTCTTCTCTTGGGTATCTGGACACGAATACGATTATTGATAATCATCAGCAGGTTGACACTCATTTGGACTTGCATTGTTGACAACTGTCTTCACGATATGGGTTCATTGCAATGTGGTATCGGAGCAGTTCTCTTGACGACGACGACAGTCACACGTGCGCACGCGCCAGGTGGCGTGCAGGTAAGTGGGCATGCACACGTGTGCTGAGGCAGTGATGACTTGACAAGACGTTACCGCCGGAGTTGCTGATGTGGTAGAGACTTCACTGGCGAGAGAAGATCCTAATGTGGCTGTTGACGTGGCAGTAGGGACCGCGACCGAGAGTTACCGCGCGCCAGCCTGGATCGCGATAGTGAAGTGGCATCGTGATCCCTTGTTGACGTGGCATATCATGTGCCGCGTCTGAAGACCTGGTTGTTGGTGATTGCTGACGTGGCATTCTCAAACTGCATTAGCAGCTTATGTGCGACCAGGTCTGTTACAGAAGCTGACGTGGCCTTTGGGAAGTGAGGACTGATTGCTGACATGGCAGGGAAGAAGTCATCACACCAGTCTTCTTGAGGTGGACTGATGTGGCATCGGTCTCCATTGGCTGACGTGGCATTGTCCAATTGGCTGGAACGGCGACGGTATCACGAGACGACACGTGGAAGAGGCACGTGAAAAGGACAGTGCACACATTTGCTGGCATGGCATCCCCTTATTGATTGACTAGACACTAGTGCTGATGTGGCAGGATCTGCTATGTTAGCACTCCAGGGATGACACGTGGCCTTTTTTATTGTCATTATAGTATTATGGGGAACCCCGTAGCAGCCACATCCGTGCTCAAGCCTCCAACGAGGGAACATGCGGGAGCTGCACCCACCAGCAGGTACGATACCTGCTACAGCAGGTGGGCGATACCGGCCAGGGGTCAGCTGGTAGCATCAGGACCGAGCTTCTTCGATGGCCCAGTCACTGTGCCTCCCCTCCAGTCCCCTCCCCCTATGAACATCAGCAGTCTCTGCTCAATGCCACTCGGGGGGACCAACAGCATATCTCTAGGTGGCGGGTGCCAAGCTTGCCCAGGAAGGTGCATGAGGTCAATGGGGATTGAACCCAAGGCCTCCTGAATGCCACTTGTGTGCCTTACCAACTGAGCTACGCCGCCGCTGAAAAAAAAAAAAAAAGAAGCACATATAACTATGAGGCCAGAGACCAAAGTGATGCTTGAAAAAGGAAAAGGTATCATCGTAGAGATGAATCTTTCTGCAGCTAGCGAGCCTGCGGTTTTGGGCAAAAGAAATTACCATATTGTGATGTGTAGTATGCACAAGGCCTCGGCACACATTCACCACAGCATGCTGATCTGCGATTACTAGTGATTCCAACTTCATGTTCTGGAGTTGAAGCGAACAATCCGAACTGAGGCAATGTTTGTGGATAGTGTTGATTATTGCTGATTGCAGGGTTACTGGCATTCGGCTGGGCCCGAACAGGATTAGCTGAACGGCTGACTGTTCCGACCCCCCTCCCCCGAACCGTTCGGCCGAACGTCGAGTTTGTTGCTTTTTTCATTTTTTGCTATTGTGCGATGGACTCCCTTCCCCCTCCAAAAAAAAAAAAAAGGAACTTCCATTGATTGTGTTCTATCGAGCTAGAAATTTCCTGAATGTATTGGACCTTGAATGTGTGATTGAGTGCAGCGGAATTTCATTCACAAGTCAAACACAGAAGGGGCGCGGGAGGGGGGGAGAGAGAGAGAGAGAGGGTGCGCATGCCCTCGCCCTCTCTCTCTCTCTCTCTCTCTCTCTCTCTCTCTCTCTCTCTCTCTCTCTCTCTCTCTCTCTCTCTCTCTCTCTCTGCATGCACGCACGAGAGAGAGAGAGGGCGCCCGTGCACACACCCTCTCTCTCTGTGTGGACGCTGTCGGAGGGCACGGTGTCCCGGCCCTCCGCAGTGCATCATGTATGCCTGCCATGTGGTCCTGTTCCTGGACTGGTTCCAGTGTTCACCCCTTACTGCAAAAGGGCGGGGTGAGGCACTGGGCCTTCCTTTGGTCCACGCGGGTCCAGCGCCCTGGTGTACAGCAGAGCATGCAACTGGCCTGTGCTCGTGGTAGCGGCAGGGCTCGGCCAAGGGTGCTGCACGCCGAGTATCAGACTGCCGAGTTATGGGATATGTGCACTGGTTGTGGTCTTAAGCAGAAAGAAGAAAAAGAATAGGGGAAGGAAAAGAAAAGAAGCAAAGCACCGCGCAAATCAGAACCGTAGTTTTAGTACTGATTGATCTAATGGCTGGAGAAAGCCGCAGGGATGTGACTTTTCGTTTTCATCACCTTACCTTTTTTTTTTCTTTTTTTTTTTTGGTTTCCTACCCTAATTTTCACAGGAACGAACGGCTCAATTTTCGTTTGAAAAATATGGCCCAGGTTGGCTGGATTCTCCAAATTTCCGCTTTGCATTCTAATTTCTTTTGGGATACCAGGCGTTCTGGGTTAGACTCTCAAAAAGGGTACCCATGGCCGCTTTGGAAGGAAACTCATCACCTCCCATGGAAGGTCATGAGCCCCCTCCTTACCATCGGACACGGGCCCCTGATAGTAGTGGTCCCAACACTTCCTTTCAAGGGAGGCTTGTTGGGATCCCGTTAGGGGACCGTACTACGTGTCGAGCGCGTAGGCCTTTCAACTTAGACTGGAAAAAACAACTGGCACAGGCCATAGGGGCACACCTATTTAGAGATTGTTTAATTTGTTTTGTTTTGATTACTTCAATTTTATTATTGTCGAAGTTATTATTACAGGAACCATTTATTTAATTAATTGTTTCCAAAACTTTAAAGTCCTCCGTTTAGTGCGCAGGAACCCTGACTTCTACTCATTTCTATAAAGTGAGGCCGTGGGAACCACTTCGCTACTTGCCAGTAGACTAGCTAAGAGTACCTTGCTGCTTTCAGCCGATTAGTTGGGAGCGCAACGTGAGAGATTGAGCATTCGGGCAAGTGGTTACATCCAGTTGATTTGCAGCGTGGTGTTGGCAGCTATGTGCCAGTAGTGTTAAGCCTGTGTGGGACCAGGAGGTGGGTGCAACTATGGCTTGCCACAGAGGGTTGCACGGCTATAGGCCAAGGTACCTGAACTATGTGTGGAGGTGGGAACCGGAATCAGAGGATGGGCATGATAACGGTGATTTTAGACTATGGGCGTTACGACCGGAGGTGAAGCTAAAAATTAAAGTGGAAGGAGTGAGAGAGGAGGAGATGAAAAGGGATGAGAATCTACAGGTGGCTATTATCGAGGTTCGGAACAGGGTTGAGAGAAGGTACAGGTGAGACAAGGGTATTGTGGGTTTTCAGGTGACCATCTCGAACCACGAGACCTCGACCGGGACCACCGAAAGGGAGCTGCAGCACCTGGACCACGACTCTGAAGCGGAGAGCAAGGAGAGTGACGTGGTCGCAAGTGAGGATCCGTGTCGACCAGGACATGGCATGGAGTCATGGACCATCCGGTAAGCATGGATCAGACAGACCTGCGGAAGACGGTCCTGAGGCAGACTCGCGGTGAAGAGGCTGAGCAACGAGGTGGTTACGGGCAACGAGATGAGTGGCATAGTACGAGACGGCCGCGGTGCAGAGTACTAGGCGTGAGTGCGCGAAGTTAGACTTGCCACGAAGAGCACTCAAGAGAAAAGGGTTGTTAGTGTTATCAGCTTCCCTGCACGATCATCCTCGCTCGCTAATGCTCGAGCTTTCGGAGGTCGTCGTCTGAGGCACAAGCTCGGGATACTAGCGAAGTGAGGTCCACATTTTTGGTCAGGCTTTTCGAGAACCTGCTTGAGAGCTAGGTTGTTGAGCTCATTTGCAAATGGCACACTCCTGGTCGCCAAGGCAGAGCTCGTTTTGCTTGGGCTTAGGCCACATATCCATCTGAAGTATCAATCGAGGGACAGAGAGAGAGTCAGATGACTAGCTCAAGTGCAAAAGAATTATCGATGTCACCAACAGGTCAGCGAGCAGTACGTCGTCACGACTAATCCTCGTCTCCTGCGTCAGAATCACTGTCCTCAAGAGGTGGGCTCGTGCTGGAGAGGCAGAGACGTGAAGGAGACAGAGACAATGGTTGAAAGAGGCGTGTGAGCATGGTACTAACAAGGGAAAGTTGGCTGATTCTAGGCGGGTTACCACCGAAAGCAGGCTTTCCCCAACTCGCTTATTTGTGTAGACAGCCTTTATCGCCCACACTTGCATGCCGCCGCTCCCTTGTCTTGTGCCTTCTCGTGTGTTGACCATCAATGGAGGTGGTGTTAGACGCTCAGCGAAAGTGAGCTCAAGAACGAGGCTGAGAAGGAGAAGTGAGAGCACAGATGCAGAGCGTTGATCATGTTTATATGTATGTACGCTTGAGACTATTAAGAGCTCTCACCTTGCTCGTTTATCGTGTTTGTCTCTAGTCGGTCAGTCTTGATCTATAATGTCTACCACTGCTTGATGCTAAGCTCTCCTGTTGATTTTGTCATAGTTCTTAAATTTTGTAAGTGACAATTATGATATGCACGTGATAAATTTGATTTTTTTTTTTTTTTTCTATGATTTTTTATTGTTCCGAACAAACTAATTGATGGTTCCTAAGAGCGGGGTCCGGCATAGACCATAATTGAAGTGACTCACTCGAAGCCGAATGCACACAGCAGGAAGGGATATTTCTCTTTGCATTATTTATATTCTGCAATATTGTCAAAAATCATGCATGACAACTTGTTGAGTTTCAGTCACCAGAATGGCTTGACTAAAAAAAGTGCGATAAAAATGACACCACTGCCGGGTCATGAAATGGAACGAACTTGGGTTGAACATTTTCTCCCATTTATTGATTGGCTTTTGATTAGGAATTCATAATTGTTCATCATCTCTTCCTTTCTACAGATGATGTCTCAGATTGTCCTCTTGAAGGAGGCTTAATTGACTACTTTTGTTTCCTTGATTGAGAGGTATTATTCTCAACTTTGGAGGGCTAGAACTTGGCTATTGGGAGATCACAAATATTATGAGGCACATCCCTTCAAACTCTCATTCTCCGAAGGATGAGTGAACAACCAAGAGAGGAAAAGTTAATTGATTGGGTTAAATGTCCTCCCTATAAGAGCATATAACAAAGGTAGGAAGCGAGTTCAATGGGCAAACTGGTCTCTTTAAGGAAAGAGATATGGTCTTGGGGAGCTCCATTCACATGAGAGACTTGTTGTGAAATTGTTGGTGAAATATGCTCTGAAAAGAACTCTCAAAATTCAATCCTTATTCACTCTTCCCTTATAGGTATGAAGATTGCTGGACTGATTGCACTGAAAGCATCACAATCAGTGTGGTAATCAAACCTTATGTGAAAACTGGGAGTATCAATGATGAGGAAATCTTTAACTGGTTGTGGGAAATAGTCATTGATGTGATCTTTGATGAAAATAACAAATTGTGCATATGAGGAAGGGGGTGGAATGAGTTTGATGTTTGTGCAGGTATAGGAGCAGGGCTTTCGATTAGTAACCATATTCTTTGGGTCATGCCATAGCAGGCTCTAAATGGAGAACAACCCGTTCCTGGGACTCGATCTTGAGATCAGTTAGCTGCTTATATAGTTTTTTATCAAACTATAACTCATTTTTTTCCCTTCTATTGATAGGACCTAGAGTCGAACCGGGGGTACCAGTTGTGGGTTTGACAGACTCCTAGGCGCTACTTGATATTTTGGGTCACGCTATAAAGAGCTCATAAGCAAGTAACAGCTTGGTCTTAGGACTTAACCCAACACCGGTCAGTTGTTAATAGAATTTTGATTGAAGTGTGATTTGTGACTGTCTTCTTCTATTCGTCCTTTGTCGTTACCTGGAGTTAAACGAGGGTCGGTAGATTGGGACCCGACATTGGCAATACTAGACAAGTCATAGGTGAGGCAGTGCTATAAGTGCCATGATTGCATCGTCAACAATCCTTTTGGGTCCAACGCCGGCTTGTCCACTAGCATGTTCGGAGGTGTTAGCGAGATAATTGGCGGAGGTGGGTGAGATGGGACGTTGGAAAAGTTGAGGATCAGAGTCGGTGGTTTCCCCCTGAAGAAGACTGTGTGGCGTCGGTCAAAACGGTCGGGGTGCCATACCCCCCGACGTGTTCGCAATCACTTTTCAAAACCGGTCGGGGTGAGTTACCCAAACCGAGGATTCCTACTTAGCTAGGAGATTACCACTGGGCTACAGACGTGGACGAGCTTTTGTGGACAAATGCTGACAATCAGCATGGTCGAAGTTTTGAGATGTTTGACCAATGTATCTGGAGTAGCAACCAAATGCTTGGACGTGGATGAAGTGCGGAGACTTGAGACGAAGTTGCAGGGATTAGTGCTCACACCACTGGACAAAAACTCAGAGGAGACTAGTGCGAAGCCCCAAAGTCTACTATGAAGCCATGTCGAGCTTATTCGTAGGTTCATCTCGTTACGTTATGGTAGCTAAGGAGGAAGATGTCATGCAGAAGGAAATGTCGCAGGGTTTAAGGAGAATGGGCCTACACCACTTTGCTAGATGGGATTGGCAGGGTAAGATAGGAGAGGCCTATGTCTTACCAAAACATAAGGACATCTCCCGCTATAGACTCATTCGCCCAACTTTCTCTAACCTGACGATCAAAGCATGCAAGAGTGTCGCTAAAGCCTTAAACCACCTATTGTATACGCTTCCAGCACACTAGCACTTCAATCTTAAAACTATAGCAGCATTGGTCCTACGGTTGGAAACAGTCAATAAGAGTGTCGGGAAACAAATTGGTGGTGGTGTGGAACTGTTCGCAATGTCTTGCGATATTAAGGACATGGTCAACAGACTGCCCCACGATGATACCTTAACAGCTATAGACTGGGCGGTAAGCTATCATAAGGCGAAAGGAAGGGACACCATTTGAGTTAACCCAAGGGGGGAGGGGAGTAGTTTTGGATGCACTACAAGTGACAATCATTGGAAGGCAATACACCTGGAGCAACTGGGACATTTCATTCGATTTTAGCTTACGCACACATAAACACGTGCCATTGGAGTGTTACTGAAGCAAGTCATGGGCATTCCTATGGGAAAGAGTACAAAGCCCAGCATTGGCTTGTATCATGTGTGCACATGTGAAGTTCCGCTTCTTGAACTCATTAGGCAATGTAAGAGGATAAGTGTTTGGATTTGGGCTTATGGATGGTGTGAGCTTGGTTGTTCTGGGCAAGGATATGAAGATGATGGAGGTTGATCAGATTCGTGAGAAATTCGAAGTATGTTACCCGACAAATTTGACACTGGAGAGGACAAACGATGAAGGGGAACTGGGATTTTTTTGGCACAAAGATGTGCGTGAATACGGTTGCACCTTACATGGGATGCTACTAGGTATTGAAGAACGAGCACTCCATTTGGAAAAATGACCAAATGGAACTCAAGAATGGGAAAGTGTTCCCATCGTGGGGAACTAAGCAAGAGAAGAGTACAATTGTCCGCAACTATCTGCTCAGATTGGACAAAAATACCAATATCAGGTCTGCAATCGCTCTCCGAGTTTTCAATCCGAAAATGAAACTTCGTATCAAAGATTTCCTCAAAGACTTTCTTAAACGAATCCTAAAACGGTTCGCTCAAGGAAGAGACCCAATTTGGGTCAGCATTTGGAATTGGTTGTATGAATAGGTGGGATGATATATGCTTGTAGCTGCAGTCTGATTTTTTCGTATGAATCTGTTTTCTGTAAATTGCAAACATGCGCTGAAAAAACAGTAGGGATAAGCTTTTAGATTACTGTTAGTGTTATACTTCATACAAACTAACGTTTGTTTCGCCTGGATTGCGAGTCGAATGTATATCTGTCGTAATATAGGAGCAGGGCTTCTGATTAGTAACCGTATTCTTCGGGGCATGCCATAGCATGCTCGAAATGGAGAACAACCCATTCCTTGGACTTGATCTTGAGACCGGTTAGCTGGTTATATAGTTTTTGATGAAAGTATAACTCATTTTTTCCCCTTCTCTTGACAATACATGGAGTCAAACCGGGGGTAGCAGTTGGTTTGACAAACTCTTAGGCGGTACTTGATACTTTGGGTCACGCAAATAGGTTAGCTCGTAAGCAAAAAGATTGTGTACATTTGAGTGTGCATCTGTTGATTGGCAATTTGTGTGGCATTGATTGTTATATGCCTTGTATCACACCCTATCACAACCGCAACTTATGAGATCGTGTGTAACCCACTTATCCCTGAAGAGTATAGTGATTGATCAGACCAGGCTCCTCTTGTAAATGCTTTGGAAACATAAGGAGACATGGCAACTAATATGAGTCCTCCAATTGAGGTTACCCCTGAGGAGATTGACTGGAGGAGATGAAAATTTGGAAAAGGGTGTGGACTGAGAGAGGAAGAAGTGAAAGGTTTATTGAAGTCGCTAAACTCTCTAGAAAGGAGAGTTTCTCTTATGAGGTTGTCGAAAATGAAATGGTTGAGAGTGGATGGGAATGTGAACAATTATTTGAGGTTTCATTGACCTTCATGAATAAGATGGTAAGATATATGTTCTCAAAGAGAGAAGTGCACATTTCACGCATATTAAGGTTTTGCAGAGGATGGAGTATTGAAGAAGGTAAGACTCAAGTCGAGAAGGAGAAACTTTTTGTACTTGGCCTACTCAAGTTACTATTTCTAAGGGATTTCCTACTCCAAGACATCAATCTTTGAAAAGACAACTGAGCTTTAAAATTAAATGGATCTCAAAGACGCTTATGAACCTACCATTGGGAGTGACACCTTGACTAAGATGAGGAAAAGGTTGTGAGAGATTGAGTAAAGAAGAGACTAAGAGACTGCTGAATTCTTTTATTCATTGGGAAGAAAGAAAGTGTCCCTCTATGAGATTGAAATGTACGAGTAGTGAGGAGTGGATGAGAGCACAATAGTTTGTATATTCAAACTGCCATTTTATCGACCTTGATGAGTATGATGCTAGAATGTATGTGCCAGCATAGAGATTTGAAGGGTATTGAGTATGGCAGGTGTTGAGAACGAACAACTAACATTGTGTTGGGAGAAAGAATGAGGCTTGAAGACAAGAACAAAAGTTTTACTTGAAGTACTCAAGTCAAACCTGTTTTTGGAATACTTGCTCCACCTCTAAAGGGGCTCAATTTCTCAAAAGATAATTGGGCAACCATAATGAATTTCATTCTAAAGGTGAAGAGGTCAAAAGAATCATGAGGCTCCATGTGAATTGCAACAGTGACTATTGTGAGAAGTCGGTTGAATAAAAGTGATCGAGGTTGATAATCCCTTTGTAATCCTGAAGCTTCTTGTTTGTAAGAAGAGTCATGTAACACTATATATTCTTGTGGTTTAAGATTGATGAATATGATATTAGAATATATGCCCTTCTAGAGTTTGAAAAGGATACACATTATTGAGAATGTTGAAGAAAAGCCTAGGGGTGTGACTGCGTAAAAGGTGGACTTGAGAAGTACATATTAGACAGTTTGAGAGACTCCCTAGTTTTTAAATCATTGACAGCTTTGAGGACATGAGAGACTAGATGCCTCTTCTAGAAGCCATTGCTGAAGTGGGTAAAGCAAGGGAAAAAGAAACCTTTGAACATCGATTTGATATCTTGGACTCTTCCACTCTTGAAGTTATCCCTTGATCTTTTTGTTTTTTTTTCGACAATGCTCCAAATCTATTTGTGGGGAGCAACACAGCTAGGAACCGGGCCCGCTGTCCCTTATGAAAGTACAAAATCATGAAATATCAGGGACATCACCCGTTTTCGACTAAGAAAACTATAGATGATGAAGAGTTTCTAAAAAAAATCAGATTTTGATGTACCGAAGGTCCTCTTGACCACGAAAAAAAAGATAGAAACTTGTGCAATCCCCTCTATGAACACGCTTGCATGACCGTTCACAGCGAAGAGCCAGATCTATACCAGGCCTCATGCCCCATCAGGCTAGGTTACATAGTTGCACCACCTTGCTCCAGCCCCCCGCCTACATTGCGCCAGCTCTGACCCCGATGACCGTTGAGACTGCCCCCACAAATAGCCTCCCAGATCTCTTTTAGGCCTCACGCCCCCTTTAGGCTAGGTGACAGAGTTGCGCCATGGTGCCCCGGCTTCGGCCAGCACTGCTCCAAGATTGGTCTTCAAGGGCCGTTGTCTTACAACCAAGCTCCGCAGAATCACAGATGGGTCTCGATACCACCTATTCCTGACACCTCCTCGGGAGGCAAAACCAATTAAAGAGAATTGAGAGAAAATTGTTGGACTGGATGTTTAGAAATCTTCAAAAGAAGATCACCCCTCCCTCCCCATACCCCTCCCCCCTTAGCCCTACATTGCCTCCGCCGAGGCGAGCCTCCCGCTCTCCCTCGACCCCAATATAGGACCAATCCCCCAACCCTTTCCCCAATACACGCAGTTCCCTCCTAAAACATGCCATCTCCACCCCTTGCCTGGGTTGGTGGAGGGGTTTGATGTTGACCCCTCCACCAACCCAAGCCCCAAGACAGGGCAAATCCCCAGCTCCGCCCTTACCCTCTTCAAGACATTCACCCCCATCCTTATGAATCCCCCGCAGGATAGCGCTCCCCCCCCTTCCAGTTCTAATCTTTTGGAATGATCAATCCAGCCTTCAACCATTACAACAGCACTAAACAGTTTAGCCACCAAATAGTCGAGAAAACTAAACCACAAGAATAAGCTTGAAATTGCAAATTGTTGAGCTTCAAATCAAGAAAATCCCACCGCATCTTTCGAGATTAACCCACTGAAGAAGGTGTAGGGCGGCATTAAAGCTTGTTGCAATTATTCCGTTGCCCCTTGCACCAATCAAAAATTGGCAGTTCTCAGCACATACACTCAGTACAGATTTAGAAAGCCAAAACTAATTATCGAAAAAATTCTTCAGAATTTAGGCTATGATAGTAGAATTCAGAAGCACTCGGGATTTTTAGAAGATATAGTCGAGAATCAAAGATACGTAATTATAATGAATTGTGCTAACGATTCAGACTGAATGATGTTAAATAAGACCAAGACAAAACCAAAATTATATCCCTTGATCAAGAGTTACATTTGTCATTTTTTGTAAGATTTATTGAAGTCTAATGCCAGGTGCATTCGATGAACTCACCTTGGGGTTCTTGTAACTGAGAGAGTTGTCATTATTGAGGGAACCCTAAGAGTCTCAGAGCGAAATCTTTCTACCTTCGATGAGTTCTCTGCAACCCTTCCTTGATCGGATGTGAGATGGTGCTTTGAGGACTGTTACTAATCAGACTGAGATTAGTTACCCATTGAGGGTGGTAAAGGTAGGATCTGTCGAAAGAGTATCTTACCACACTTCCAGGGAGCGAGTCTCATTTGCTAGAAGGGTTAGTAACGGGCAGTATAGGATGTTACTCGAGTATGAAATCGTGGACTTGACAAGGTATTTCATAATTTGAAGTTGTGTCAAGGGATATGACATGAGCTTAGGTGAGGATGATGATAAGGAACTAATTGAAAAATACATTGAAAAACTAAAAAAAAATTGCATTAACCCCAATCACCACTCAATCTGTTATTGCAAGGTCTTCTTTCCTCTTTTTCTTTTTCTTCGTCCTCCTCCCTTTGATTTCTTGGACGAAGCTTCTTCCTCTTCTTCTTCTTCTTTCTTCTTCTTCTTTCTTCTTCTCCTTTCTTCTTTTTTCTTTTTTTTTTTTCTCCTTCTTCCTGTGGTTTCTTGGACGGAGCTTCTTTTTCTTCTTCTTCCTCGTCTTCTTCTTTGTCTTCTTCTTCCTTCCATGTCCCTCTACCTTTGTCTATGTATGATTGCTGCAGGGAGTGCTTTCCCCGCTGGAGTGAGATCAAATCTGTGTCATATTGTCACTTTTCTGTCTTGTCAGTCAGCTCTATCTGATTTGAGACTTACACTCTGTCACATTGCATCTGTTCCTCGTATTGGTGATAATTGCTATTGCATATGCTGACATCTTACATCAGGCATGCATCACTGCACCTCCATATTCTTCTTATATAGAGCCTTGGGAAGGCTAGGAGGAGATTGATTTTCATGCTCATAGGGAGAGATTAGATAGAATACTGGAGAGGATGGGCGCGTGAAATTGACTTATTTCGGCTCTACATCAACTACACCTACGTTGGTGCATTGGTTGACAGTCGGGCCACTTTCCTTGCGCAACATCTTTAAGGTGCATCTTGGGCTGAGGGTAGAGGATTTGTAGTACCACTGGGGGACCAACTTGGGGGACCCAAGTTGGCAACAAAGCAATTGTCAGAGACACAAGTTGCCAAACATATTCTTACGACCTTTGACAGAGGCAAACATGCTGCCGCACACTCACTAAACTCTATATCATCAATGAGTGCCCAGTTGATGATGTTGGGTTGGGCTGGCTATGTGTGAACAAACATACCACATTGAAGGAGTCGATGTTCATTTTAGAACATTCCGAGGGTTAGGTGCATGGCATTCTAATGGACGAAACCTCGAGGCCCATATGCCTCTTAACTGCTTGAGCGTCACAAAGTTTTGTACGAGGGGATGTTTACATTTACCCGTAGTCAAACCCCTTGGTGATACTTCTCCTATCTTGGATTCTGAATTTGATAAAGCAATTGTGGCTGTTTGAAGTCTCTTTTTTATTCATCGCTGGATGTGTTTGAGGAACCGATTAGCGCGTGCCAAAGGAGGCCATCAAGCACAATATTAAGATCATCTTGGATAGTCCTCCCACCAAAGTTTTTGTTTACCGTATGCAGTCGGATGACCTGAAGGAACTGCAGAAACAGATTAGGCAATTTTTAGCTAAGGGGTGGATCACACTTAGGCAGTGTGAATACAAAGCACGAGACCCTTTTGCACCCAAACAGAATGGTGAACTTTGCATGTTCATTAACTTTCAGAAAAAAAACGAATCACAAGAAAGAATGCCTATCCTTTTCCTTGAATTGACAACCTTCTTGACGTGGCCATGGGTTCTAAAGTGTTCACCAAGATCGACCTCAAATCTGCTTACCATCAAATTAGAGTTGTTCCTGCAGATCAGCACTGTGACAGTGTTGTGTTGAAAGCGGGTAATAGTCCTCAAGAAAATATTGGACAAGTAGAAGAAATGAATGAATCTATAACTCCGCTTCCATCGCCTATTGTTCCCGATCGGAACAGTTCGGACAAACACTTACCAGTTTGTATAAGAACTCCATATATTACACACCATTCGTGTGACACCAAAGAGCTGCAGTACACAGCCCCATTTACTTACTGCTGTCTGATGGGCACCCTGGTCTAAAACCATTTCATGCCTGGCTATGGGGCATGGTGATTTCTATATGTACATTCTTACCACCAACGATAATGAGAAAAACTACGATTTGATTCAGCTAATTTATGAAGATCATCTCTTTTTTTTTCTAGCAAATCCTTGTTTTTTCGAAGCATCCTGTATTTCAGCGGATAAAGATTGATCTAAACTTGTGTTTTTTTTTGTCAAACGTCGTCTCCACAAGGCGCCTTCTTGCCTACTCGTGCAATTACACCAATGCTCAAACAACGAAATGTCATGATCGAGCATGCAAACACAAGCGCTTCAGATCAGCAAGGAAGGAGATTATGTCTAGGTCAAAATATCTGAGTTTTTTTTTTTCTTTCTTACCACTCTACTTGAACCCTGGGCCATTCTCAAGGTCCGAGGAGATGATGCGTTCATACCTACCTTCATAAATCGATGTGCCTCCGCATCTTAGTATGTATCTGGTGTTTCATGCTTCCGCACCTTGCATAACTTTTGACAATTTTCCCATTAGACGATTCATAATTGCTTAACCACTCGATGGTGGCTTCGAAGTGGATCATATCGCTGATCTCAAGGGCAAGGGGCACAACCGCAAGATCCAGGGCATGTTCAATATTGTCCCCCCAGTGAGTTGGATTTCTCAATCTCCCTCCGTTGCAGCATACCGCACCCCGTGTTGTCAATGCCTATGAACACTCTTCTACACTTGAGCATTCACTCGTGTTGTCTGTGTGTTGTGCCTATGATGCATTCTGTCTGGACTTAGGTTCACTTCAGCTCAAAGGGACCTGGCATACAAGGTGGTGGGAGTGCAATGACCAGAGCAGTTGCAGTTTGAGATTTCTGCATGTTTTTGACAAAATGCTGTCTGTTGGCCCCATTTGCTGTCTGTTTTGCTGCATTGTTTTTATGTCTGAACTCTCTCTGATGCTTGATGGGTGTGAGCCTTTGCCTGTGTGCTAAGTCTATTCTCGTGCTGTGTTCTGTTTATGGGGAGAGGTAGAATGAAAGGGGTATGACAGAAATTCGGATAATGGATGGACCTAGGGGACATATTCTAGAAAGGCCAAGGACAAAGGTAGACTTGTTAAGGTTCGGGTAGGGATCCAGTAACCCACGCAGGCCCAGAGGTCCAGTAGACTAGCGGGAGCCATGATGGTACGGGCCTGTATGTACTCAGAATTACGTCTAGGTATGGGTCCACCAGGTAGGATTCCAGTCTGCGATGATGTTCCCACCAGATGGAGGGAACCGGGGGGCCCGGTAGTGCACCCAACATGTCCAGGAGTAGGCCGAGCTAGGAAGCAAGAGGCCGTAGGCAAGAGTGTATCATTTGGTGCAATAAGCAGTGCAGGCATTCACCCAGCAGTCAGGCTGCTGTTTCACCCCCGGGAAGAAGGCGGAGCACTTGGTGGAAAGAGCAGCTCGGGGTGAGGAAGAGGACCTCCATGGCTATGCGTGGATGAGTAGTTGTAAAAATGAGCAGGCCTGCGCTAGGCTATGGGAGCAGATGGGAGGGGAGAGTTCATGTAGAGGTGGACGACAAGGAGGGAACAAACAGACAATCTGTCTTTGGCCAGGGCGAAGCTTCATCTCCACTTCGGTGACGGGAACAGCATCTAAAAGGCCCCTGTTGGGGTACTGGCTGGTTATGGACGTCATCTGGGAGTGTCGCCATGGCGATAGGAGACGGGCGAGACATGGTAGCTCGATGTCCTTCAACATCCGTGCTCGGCAGGGATGCATTTTGACAGCTAGTTATGCAACCAGGACAGAGGAGAGAGGAGAGAGGAGAGAGAGAGAGAGTGGCCTGAGGGAATGCTGGCAGTAAGGGAATCATTCAGCCATTGATTCTTGTGCATTCCTGCATTATTGTATTGAATCGTCAATAAGAGGAGGCGGTGATCATGTGAGGGTTGAAGCTGATGTCAAGAGGAGGAGGGAGATGACATTGGTCCAATCGCAACTTCTTCTTCTTCTTCTTCTTCTTCTTCTTCTTCTTCTTTCATCCTCCTCCTCTCCTCACCTTAATCCACTTTCTCTTGAGTTGTGATGCATCGGCGATATCACAAAGTTGAACTTTGCACTATAAATTGAGCAGTATCATAGCAGTAGAAGCAACTTGAAGCAACTTCTCAAAGGTTGGTGCAGGTACTACCCATCCTGCCTGCAGCTACTGAAACAAAAAGCAGTTACATAGAATGTCACTCATCGATCATCCATAGGCGGGAACTTCCCTGGTGGACTTCCTCAGATGGGAAAGTATTCCGCACTATCTTCTCTGTGTAGAAAGTCGAAATAGTCACTAAGGAAATCCCTCTCTTTATTCTCACAGATTGGCTCTGAAGGTGGATCTCTCCAATCCTCACAGTTTGAAATTGTGAGATAAAAGAAGAATGTGACACACGGATGCAAGGCTCCAGAGTACTTACCTCAATGTCTTGGCGGAGTGGATGTTTTTGAGTGCACTCATCCAAAATGACCGGAAAGTTGCTGACCATAGGATCCAGCAGCTGTCATTGATCGATAATTATTAATTATTGAATGATGAAACCCCAAAGCACTTCCACCACAACCACAATTCATACGCTTTCGGACATGTACCTGTGCACCCAAACCTTTGCAGTAGGCATGCTGGCACCCAGCTGTTACAGTGTCTACACCTACCAGTCGCCACGGGACCTACATTTCCAGGCAAGTCTCTCTAGAGTCCAGAGTCTAAACCTAATGCTCTACATGTCTTCTACTAAATGAATTTCAAGTCTGTTCTTCCAGGCTTTACCTTCCTGTCTTTCTGTCCGCAAATTTCAAGTCTTCCCCCCTTACCCCGCTAATTGCATGTAAGTCCCTCTCTGAGTCTCAAGTCTTTTCCTGGTTTTCCAGCATATGCACAAGTGCCAGAAACATGCAAAAGATACGTAGGCAGTTCTTAGCACGCACATGCAGAAAACTACCTTCTTCCCCCGAATACAATGTACGGTCATTATAGCTGTATTTGAGGCATCTTCCAGTCTAGGTACGGCGATAATTACCGGGCGTTCTATTCGGGTGAAGATGGTAGCACACAATGAAGCATGGCGAGATGCAGGGGAAACTCAGACTAAGAAACCCCAGAGGCTGTTGCAGCCTTGTATCTATTACTGTGCCCTCTCCTAGTACCCATCCACTTCCATTGAACCGAGGCACTGAAACAATAACATGACGCTAAATTATAAATTATAATTGCCTTTTTATTAGTACTGCCCAACAATGCTTGGGTTTGGGGGGGTATAACATATTGCGCTTGCTACGTTGTCCTTAGTGGTAGTGGGAGATGAAAGGCACAAAGCCGAATGCATGCAGAAATTGCAAAAAAGCAAAGATTGCTACTTTGTCCTTCTCCAGAGTGTCCTCAAATTGTACCTCATTAGCCTCTCAGTCCATTCTGGAATCAGCATTTGGAATGTTTTGGCATTGCCTTTTTGAACTATGAGAGTAATTAAAAGAATGTTCTGCTGACGAAGTAACTAGGGTCATTAAGTAGAGAATGTTGAATCATAAGGAGGCCAAGAGTTCAGAACTTTAGAATAGAATTAATCGACAGGTTGTCAAGTGCGGGGAGGAGACGAGGCAGAGAACTCACCTTGTGTTTGGAATGTCGATGGATGATGGATTCTCTGGACATAGTTGAGGATATTTTGTAGCATCCTACCCCGCAGTGGGCCATGTTTCGGTGAATGCCATGGCCGCATCCTGAATTCGTGGTGCCTCGATCCTGTCTTTGGCATCTTCTCTGACACTGACTCTTAGCCCGACGGTGTCCTGCCAAATACCTTCGAAGAAATGTGGTGGTCCCAACTTGAAGCCTGCAAGGATTGTCTTGAGAACCGTCTTATCTCAAGCTTGTCTCAGTTCAAGCACAGATGCTGAAACACGCTGCCCCTCAGCTGATCAGCATGACAAGTATGTTGTTTGGTAACCTATCATCATTCCATCCAGTCGTGGACAGCAACATCACAGAATGTCAGTGAAACACGCTGCCTGCCATGCTGCCTGGGTCCCCAGACAGCGAAGAGTACAAGGACGGCTCACATGTGTGGAAACACTGGAAAGCAAATCTTCGAATTAACTGCCAGGCCCGAAATGACATGCAGATGGGATGGGGAAACAAAAAAAAAAACATTACAACGAGTTTCACATTCTCCAGCGAGACTGGTGTGAAGGCATCGGAAAAGACTGGAAAAGAAACCGTATCTAGACTGAAAGATGGATTAAAACTTCAAAAAAAGGAAGCAGGCCAAGGAGTCCTTGGCCTCGCTTCGGAAACAAAGAGTTGTCGTCATTTCCTTCAGCGGTGGAGACCATTACAGAATCATTATGTCGGTGTGAACGCGTGCTGCCTGTACACGCAGCCTGGATCCATCAACAGCAAAGTGTGAACGGCAAAAAGAACAGCAAAGAGTGAAACACTGTGCGCATGTATGGAAACTTTGAGAAACTTAAATCAGAGAAAGTAAATTTTGCAATTTTTGCTGTCACGCCCGAAATAACATGCAGACGGAAAGGGAAATAAGGACCTGTTAACGGCAAAAAGAACAGCAAAGAGTGAAACACTGTGCGCATGTATGGAAACCTTGAGAAACTTAAATCAGAGAAAGTAAATTTTGCAATTGGCTGTCACGCCCGAAATAACATGCAGACAGAAAGGGAAATAAGGACCTGTTCGGTGTCGCCGTCGCCACTGAGTCAAATTCTTCAACCAGACTCGTGTGCAGGCATTGCGCAACGAACATAAAACAACCTCACTGGGTGGGTTTACAACTTTCACAACGTAACAGGGTTCGTAGCCCTATGAGTCGTTGGACCCGATCCAGACAAAAAAAAGCACAGAGTTATCACCAGCATGCTCTACAGTATCAGAGTCTGAACTCGTTCACATATTCGAGTTAGAATTTTACTAAGGAACTGCACGGGCACGCCAGAAGACTGTTTGGAAAACAATTGCAGAATTCTGTCATGTCCACCTCATAACATAACAGTGTCTATTATAGGAACAAGTTAGTGTCCAACCTCGAATAATCCCTCGAAGCAAAGATGCGATCTTCGGTGATGGTAGGTGGTTTTCGGAGGGGCCTGGTGCGTTCAAAATTCAAATCCTGAATGGCATAGCTGCATAGCTGCATAGCTATTGATGAAGAGATAATGCGTTGTAACTCCCCATAAACAGGTAATGAATGATTCCCGCATGTATACATATAGAGCTGTTGAAGAAGACATCCTGAGTTCAAATCCTGAACAGACAAAACGGTATGCTGTCCATCACCCCATCTCTGCCCCTTTCTATCCCTTCCCCTGTTTGCCTGTGGTCTACACGCAGCTGCCTCTACTTTTTCAGTGAAATCACTGAAATGTGATTTTTTTATTTTTTTTGGTTCCCTTTACCCCCTCCCGTGCTTACGAAGAAATCTTCCATTCAATGTGCTTCAGACTCTCCAACCATCGACCTACCTTTGGTTAGAACTAAGAACAATGATTAAAAAAAAAAAAAAAACAGACCCTTATGGATCTGGCTCCTTGTCCATTCTGGCCAGCGTCAGCCTGGTTGCTATTCAATCGGCAAGTCAAGCATCATACAATGAATACACACTCCAACGCCTCTCCACATTATGGTCGAGAGATCCGAAAGGGCAGCTCCCTTCGGGAAGGATGTACCACCCCTAACCCCTGCCTAAGTTAGCCTGTTGAGCTACTCTCTCTAATCCTGCGCTGACGTGACTGTTAATGAAGCTCATACTTTTCCAGCAAAACCCCTCCTATCATCACCTTGCCTCTTAGCAGTCTGTGCCTGAAAAACAAACCCTGTGGCAATCTTCCTTGTCTGCATTTTGTGGAATCTGTCAGAAGACTCAGAACCACAAACAGAGTGTGACTGTGGATTGAACCCGCCTTTAACTGAGTTTGCCCGAAATCTAAACCCTAGCAAGATCCTACTCTACCACTGCCTCGGGGCCTCGATTGTCCATTCGACCGATGGTTTACCACATCCTGCGGCACCACCCCCACCCTTTTTTTTTCCCTTTCCCTTGCCTCGCCATTCCTTCTGCTAGGTTTTTAAAATACCTTGGAGGCTCCGTCGGTCGGCGGTCGGCGGCCCTTGACTGGTTGGGCAGGATTCCTTTTACTGCGAATTCAGGGTTGCTCCCCCCTTGGTCGGCGGCCCTTGACTAGTCGACACCTACCGGTCGGGGGTCGTTGGCACCCTGCAATTTTTTTTTTTTTTTTTTTTTTTTTTTTTTTTTTTGGGGGGGGGTCCAGAACACCTATTAACACCACCAACACCCCCATAGCGGCCTCCAATCCCCCCATACACCCCCCCCAACCCCCCCCCCAACCCCCCCAAACCGCCCCCAACCCCCTCATTCCCCCCCACAATACCCCCTATATCACCCCTATACCCCCCCATACACCAAACCCAACCCCCCCATACCTCCCCCCATTCCCAAAAGTTTCTCGGCGGATTTGGGCTGTACTCAGCAAGCGCAGTACAGCCCCCAACTCAGATTTGCAAACAATCAGTGGAAGGCTGTTTTCTGACTGGTCGGCAGACCGCCGACCGGTCGGCCCTACTGGTGAGCTGCAATACGGTCGGCGGTCGCGGTCAGCGGTCGGCAGGGATGCAACCCTGTACGAATTGGCAAAAGGGAGGCCGGCAATCCTCACAAACAACCCGGAGAAAACTGGGGCCATTACCCAGCTTCGGCTTATGCTGGAAACGGGGTCCAGTGTCCCTTTATTTCCTTCTGTTATCATTTGTTCCAGAAAACCTCTTGAAGCTTAAAAGAATTGCAAACCCCAAGTAGCCTACCTAAATCTACTACCCCTCTTCTGTAAAGGGAGCGAGTCTACCTCCTATGGGGATCTACTCCTGCTGGTTCCTGAAAGGCTTTTCTTCCCTTAGACTGCTAGAGAGAGAGAGAGAGAGAGAGAGAGAGAGAGAGAGAGAGAGAGAGAGAGAGAGAGACTGTGGCAACACAGCATGTTGAAACAGAGATACAGTCGTCCAAAACCATGCTAGTGGTTGCCGTAATCGGTACATCATACACACATAGCATATCAAAACTTGGCCCTAAAAGAGAACTTAGAAAGCAAAACCATCTGGGTACAAATTACCCTCAATACAACCAGTCCATTTCAAACATGATTCACCAGTATGCAGCAGACTAGCCGACATAAAAAGTCGAGAACTCTAAAGATATCCTATAATCACAAAGCACACCTGAGTTATGCTGCCTAGGGAACAATATGAACTCCCGCTTCTGCCAGCACTCCATCCCAACACTCTGCCTTTGTCACCACAAGAGGCTTGTAGCTCTCAAACCAACCCCTCTGATTTCACCTCAATGTCTCCCTATTTGAACCGAGCTCCACCAAGCACTGCTTTGCTTTTCGTTTGTCTCACCGGACAGATTCACCACCGGGCTTCATGGTCTCTTGCACATATACATCAACCGGCCAAAGTCATGCTGCTGTTCTTTCCTGCATTGCCTGCAGCCCTACACTCTTCACCCCTCCCCATACCCTTTATCCCTCTCTGTTGCTCACAAATCTCTTCACCTATGCTCCCTTGTCCTCGTCACCTGTTTTCACCTCCAGCTACTCTTCTGCTCATTCCCGTGTTCCTTGGCCTGTACGCCCTGGATAGATGCAGCAGAAAAGCGCCTGTCAGAAATGTGATATTGACAAAGGGCACTCTGTCCTGCCTTATTTAGTGTGCTCCATAAATACCAAGAACATCTCCAAAAAACCCCGAGAACAGTCAAACACATCTGGTGCATGTGTACCATGAGGTTGTGGAGGTGAATGATCACGGCATCAGTTAGGCACACAAAACTGCTTGTTCGCTAGATTTCTTGTACAAGGAACCAGAAGGCAGATGCAAAACGTGTTGGAAAACACATTCAACGCTCGACCTTTTGCCAGTCTGAGCAAGGTAGTGCATGCCAGAGAAACCTCTGGAAAGTAACCCTGGAGGCAAGCTTCCTTCAGCAGATCGAAGACTCTGCTGAGAATGTGAATAGGTCTAAGTCCTGTCATAGCAGCACCGATTGCTATTCCTGTAAAACTGTTTTCTGCAATTGGTGTATCAAGTATTCTCAAATTACCATATTTTTCAAAAAGACCTTTTGTTCCTTTATAACACTCACTTTAGCAGAAGAAGTCCATATTGTCTTGGGCATGCATCTCAAAGTGTTCTTCACCCTGTTCTTCTCATCGGAGACAATTCCTAGAGGGACGAGTATCGAAGTCCTCCTGAAGTTAATCGATGATCTTTGTTCTCAGCAGCGGAGTCGTTGATGAAGCTCAATGCGTTCAGCTTGACCCATAAAATCCCAAACTTAAGTTTGTTGCCTGCATCTTTCCTCTACTTCAGGGGCTTATTATAACATCACTAAAGGGTGGCAAATTTGTTCCTGTCTTTATAAGCGATGCAGGTGAGGCATTCAAAACATGCACTAACACCGTTGACGACTTTCAGACCATGAACTAGCCCCTGATCAATGCCCAAAGACAAAAGAAAACAATATCTGCAACCACTCAGTAGATGCATGCGATTATTAGACTGATCGAGCTTCCCACGGGGATGCCGAACGCCTGCCCTTATAGTGTAGTGCCTATCACAATGTACAAAGTCGCGTGCTCGTATTTGACCATGATTAGTATGAAATTCTAACATAGTTGTGCTCCTCCTGTTCTTGGTTACAATTCCGTTTTTTTTCATTTTGTTTTTTTTCATGCCTACGCCGGACCCGCATTCGGGCAGGCCATGTCCGAGGAATGGGCGCATGTCCGGTCAGGTCCCGACGGTCCGGACGGTCCGGACCGGTAAACAGGTCCGGAAATGTCCGGACCATTAAAAAAATAAAAATAAAAAAATCTGGAACAAACAATGTTATGCAGAATAACAATGCAAACCACTTTTGACTCAGAGTCATGTCAGAATTCCTAATGCAAGGAATACGAGCAAGAGCGATAGACAGAAATCCAAGTTGCAAAATCACACAGAAGTCCAGATAGTCATGTACCAAGCAGAGAGGTCAAATGCACCAAGATTCCATCCAAATAAGAGCAAAGCAGTGAACTCGTGTGCGAATGTTATCGCCCTCAGGCCTCACCAGCACAGTATCCAATGTCACTCATCTCTGTCTGGCGCCCAGCGCCCAGCCTACTCTACTGAGCATATCTAGCCTATCTACATTCTTGCAACAAGATCATTCCGACATTGAAGACCAATGTACATGACGTCAACACCAATGCCGACCTCCCACATACACCAGGTACGTTCTCTCTCCTCCTCTCATCAGACCTTGACCACCCACTCATGCGCCTCCTACCCGAAGACCACCTTCGCCTATCACCCGCATGCGCCCCTGCAGCCCGGCTATGGCCGCCACGCGCCCGCTGTCTTGCAGCGTCCCTCTCACCTCATAGCGCCCACGTGCACCCCAGCCAGCAGCGCACATGCAGACACTTGAGCAGCAGCGCAGCAGCATGTCTGCATTGCCTGCCTAGGCCAGGATCAGTGATCGAGCAATTACAACCAGGAGGTGGGCTTGGAAGCAGCCATCCTTTGAAGAAAGCGTAATAGCTCACTGGTCTAGCTTCATCGCGGCGAAAATGGATCGGGGCTCAAGTGGTTCACCAAAGCGCCGAGACCAAACAAAATCAATGTTGCAAACGCCTCTCCAGGCACGCAACAAGACATGCTGGAGACGAAGTGCTATTGTTTGCCATTGATCTTCAGGGTCAGTAGCGGAACGTTCTGTAAGTTGAAGAAGGCTGTTTGTGAAAACAGCTGGAGATATCAGAAGTGAGAATGTTGACATGAGTAACAAAAAATCACGTGAAAAACATGATCGCCGAAAGTTCAAGGGTCTCTGCGTTCAGTCAATCTATGCAGAGTGAATCGGTGCCTAAGGAAACCCCGAAAGGCGGCGCCGATGGGTACTAGAAAGTGACGAAATTTGAATTCTGGCCAGCGACCTTCCTATATGGAAGTCGCGGCCCCTGTTTGGTTGTGAGGGCCTGGCTGAGGAAGCTCCCAGTAGTTTCCAGTCGGGCGCGAGTGCCTGCGTCTAGGCCTGTCCGGCAGTTGGGGGCCTGGACCCTTTCTGGTTGGGCACGTCCAGGCAGCCTCCAGGCTCCAAGTGTTTGTCGTCTTCTCATTGGCTCGCTAGGCCTCTGAGACGACATGCTGCGTTCTGCTTCGCCTGCGGCAACTTCGTGATGTGTCGGGCTCACACTGTGTGTGCCCAGGGCGCAACCACCCAGCCCTGGGCTCAACTGCTTGACGCAGTTGCTGTTTCTAGAAGGAGGCAAGGGAGAGGCTCACATTGCACTTCAACCAACTGGCGTGTTGCAACTGTCTGATACCCACATTGGAAAATGTTAAAATAAGGACGTCTTATGGATATTCAAGCCCGCCTTCACTTAGGGCGGGCACGAGGCTTGTTGGGGGCCACAACCCAGATCATGTGCATGTTGGCTAGGGCCTCATGAAGGCACATTCCTCACATTCCATCCCCCTTAGCTTCGAAAGTCCGTTGAGATGCTTTTCCAAGCAGGAACCTTCCCCTTTAACCTTCTTTCATAATCTGTCACGATTCGAGGTGATGTTTGAACCACTTCCTCTCTTGTGAACCATTGGTCTGCTTTTGGATCCGTGGGATGCCTGAATCTGACACGGTACTCACTCTTGGGTTTCGGTGGTCTTCCTCTACCCACAGGCTTGGGAACAGGCATATCTTTGCGCTAAAAAATGCCGCTGACGTCCACGTGGCCATCGATGGTTGGGGGCAGCATTGATCTCCTTGATGGGAACTGTCGTGTCTCAGCAAAAGGTGCAAGTTTTGAGGCGTGAAACACAGGGTAAGTGCGCAAGTGACCAGGGATTCAAATAACGTGCGAGGGACCGTCAAACTCACCACCCACGGTATCTAAGACTTCCCAAGATCCAAAGTACCGAGGCATAAGTTTTCTAGAGATGTCGAACTCTTGTCCTAGCTCACTAGCCTTGACCCAGACACGTTCCCCTGCCTGAAATGTGGACTGTTGTCGATGTTTGTTCTCAGAAGCAATCAATGCGTTTTGAGATTTTTTAATGTGCTCAACAGCCTGCTGCAACAACTTCTCATATTGGACACCAAATTCTATGGTTCCAGGAGTTGCAACAGATCGGTTTTCAGGCAGAAGGAAGTCTAGAGCAGATCTAGGCATCCACCCCAAATGCAGCTGATTCAGACTGACGTTGGTGGTGTTGTGTACATCGTTGTTGTACAGACTGGCAATGAGCGGCAACTTCTCATCCCAGTCATCCTGTCAGGGCTCAATGTAATGCCTCCGCTGACACGGTTCATCGGTTCAGCTTGACCGTTGGCTTCGGGATGACTCCCCGAAGTCATTTGGAGTTGGCTGTCCATCTATTCAGCAGCCTTCTTCAACTTTTCGCTGGTGAAACAGACATCTTTATCACTAACGATGGACTTGGGCAGTCGGAAATCACGCGCCCAATTATCCATAAATAACTTGATGACATGATCCGTCCTTGCTGTTTCTGGCATGGCAATTGGTCTAGCATTCTTAGTAAACCTGTCAACTATGATGAAGATGTGCCTCTTGCCACTCTTGCTGGTTACGAGTGTGTCCATGAAGTCCATGGATACGCTTTGTTCGGGACCGGCAGGAACGGGCAAGGGCTTGAGTAACCCAAGCGGAGCTAGAGTTCACGGCTTGTCCCACTGACAGACTTGACAAGTTTGTACTTACTTCTTTGCTTCGTCGACCAAAAACGTTGTATTTTGAAGTGTCCGGTAGCGACGTGGCACTCGCCTAAAAATAAACTATGCAAAATTTCACGAGATGGAACAACTAATCTCTTAAATCCTGCCTTTTCAAGAAAGAGTAACCCATCCACCGTGACAACCTCATCCGATGTGGACTTATCTCTAGCCTCAAGTTTGCGCATCATGCCCATTGTGACGGGGTCTTCCTTGTAGGCTTCCACCAACGATAGAGTTACATCATATGATAGGCCAAACTAAGTAATCAGCGCACCCAAGTAGTCTTCTCTACGTGACAGCGCATCAGCAACCTTGTTGTACTCTCCCTTCACATAATCTAGCTTGAAGTCATATTGGGCTATGACTTCAATCCAGTGTTCGAGTGCGTCAGAGAGGATAGGTTGTCTTGGTCCACTTGAGTGTTTGATGGTCAATTCTTAGGTAGAAAAACCTTCCGAACATTTATTGTCTCTAGTGGACAAGTGCTTTGTAAAGGGCATAGAGTTCCCTTTCGTAGGTGGACTTCGCCAACTTCTTTGATGGCATCTTCTCGCTCATGTACTCAATCGACCTCAACTTCTTCCCTTCCTGTTGAGCCTGCACCGCGCCAATGCCATATTGGCTTGCGTCGATTGTCATAACAAACGGCTTTTCATGACCGGGGACCATGGAAATCTAATGGTGCACGAGGGCATACTTCAATTTTTTGAAAGTAGCCCCACACGTGTTCGTCCATTCTCATGGAGTGTCAAGGCATGTTAGATTAGTCAAAGGGGAGACAACCGTACTATAGTTCTTCACAAAGTTTTGGTCGTAGTCACACATCCATAAGAATGATCCGACCTCGGTCACAGACTGAGGTCGTGGCCAGTCACGAATGCTACTAGTCACCTTCGCATCTTCGGGGCTAGTTCCTTTCGCGGATACCTCGTGACCCGAGTACAATATTTTAGTGCGACCGAACTCACATTTTTCTAAATTTATCTTATACGTTATCTTAGGAGTGAAAATATTTTTTCTACATGTTGAGCATGCTCCTCGACAGTTCTACTGAAGATAAGAATGTCGTTGAGGTACACTACGATAAACTTATCAAAGTAGTCATGAAATATCTTATTCATGGCGTGTTGGAATTTACCCGGCGCATTGCAAAGGACAAAGGACATCACCACAAACTCGTACAGACCGTACCTATTATGAAAAGCGGTTTTGTGTTGGTCCTCTGGTCTAATGGCAATCTGATGGTAACTGGAGTTTAAGTCTATCTTGGTGAAGTACTTACACCCCTACACCATATCTAGTAGGTCGTCGATGCACAGTAGTGGCTCTGTGTTTTTAATTGTGATGGCATTGAGGCCTTTGTAGTCAATGCACACCCTTAATGATCCCCCCTTCTTTGGTACAAATAAGACGCGTGAGCTGAAGGGGGAGGTGTGAGCCCGTATCCAACCCTTTTCTGTAAGCTTTTTCAGTTGTCAACGAAGTTCGTCTAACTCGGCCAGTGCCATCCTATAAATACATCCTTTGGGTGTCTTGCTACGCGGGATGATCTCTATGGCATGGACAACCTCCCGATCCACGACTCCAGAAGGCTCCTCAAATAGATTTGGGGTACTTAGCGAAGGCGGATTCTATCTCTGGGGTGATTTAACGGCATCCCCTTTCCCAAAGACGAACACTAAGTGCATACCCTCCTCTTGGTTTTGTTTATAGTAGTTATAGAACAACGGTGCACACAAGCACCCACAAGAGTCAACTAACTGACTAGCCTTGTACTCAGCCAATCTAACGGTTCTCCCATTAGGGAACTCATGCTTTAGCACTTTCTTGTCCCAGCCAAACTGGGGTTTGGCAACCTCGAGGTATGATATACCTAATAACATGTCAAACGGTAAGTCGTCGCTGACAAGGAACGAAATCTGATGATAAGTTTCCCACCTCTATAAAAGAAGGTGCAGACCACGCCCCTGACGTAGTCCTCTACGAACATGCGCTCTTTGTTGGCCAAAGAAGATGCTAATGGTCTACTCAGGTGCAACACCCGGCCCTTTAGGCGCAAACTCTCAATGCAGTAGCGATTTATGAAGTTATGTGTGAAGCTATTTGTTTACGTAACTTAATTACTCCATCTATTATAGCTTCTGGTTTTGGAGGACATCCAGGCAAATAAACATTGACTGGGATTAGCTTATCAACACCTCATACAGCACTGTAAGAATCAGTACTAAACATACCTCCTGTAATTTTACATGCCCCCATTGCAATAACATATTTAGGTTCAGCGTTATTTGGCCTTCAATTGAAGGTAACTTTGTCTTATGAAATCCGTTTGGAAAAGCAAAGCAAAAAAACACAAAAATGATTCGGGAGCGAAGCTGTATGAAAAACAGTTGCTAGAAAGGAAAACCACTCAAACAATTAACTTTTAGTTTCAAAAAGGCGTCTGCTGGACGAAATTCCACAAAGATTCTTGTCTATTTTCCATTAGAATCAATGATGTGTTAATCTTATTTTGCTGTTTTCTTATTATTAACTACCTACTTTAGATTTCTTTTTCATATATATTCTCTATTTATATATCAAAAGAAAGATCGTTACGCCTTTCGTGCGGGTATAATATACAAAGAAAATACAAAGATGCAACTTTTTTCAATTCTTACTTTCCAAAAAATTGTACATGATACGTCCTCGTAGGGTGCTTTGACCTTTTTGCAGTGCTTCGCGCCTTTGAAATCGTGCCTGGCTGCGTGTGTTTAGAGATTTTTTACCACAAAGGAGCGAAGCCGCTACCATTCCATTTTTTATGAAACCGAAAGGAACACCACACTTGTGGCCACCTACACCAACTTCCACTACAAAGTGCTCCCTTTTAGGACCACGACTTAGTGCCACCCAGGAGTCCCGAGGGTCCCTTGTCGACCGCTCACTTTCTAGGTCCTCTAACGCCTTAGGCACATCCAACGAACGAAGTATCATTGGGTCAAGATACATCTGCAGGGTGATGAAAGAGTCAATAGCTTCGGCCAACTCTTGAAGTGGGGACGGTACATGGCCCACTTCATCAGGAGTAGTAGCAGCTACAACTTCTACTGGTCGGACGTGTGTCCCCAACTAAAGCTTGTAGAAGCCCCACCTTGGGAAGAAAAATTCCCAAGAGGTATCTTTTGTGATACATTTACATTCTTGCACCCAAACTGTTGATGGTCGTATTGGCCGCAGTTAATGCAAGCTCCTCACGAATAGTTGTCTTGCCACACATCTTGATCCAGTCCTGCTCTCACCCAAGTCGGAGTCTTGTTGGAGTTTTGGGTCTGCCCCTGACTCTTTTGTTCACCGCCCTTGCCGCGGCGAGTTGCCTTAACTTTTTCTAAGGGAGCGAGATTGCTACCCTCAGCACTATCCTCACTTCCAAACTTTGTTTCGTCCACAAGCTTAGGCCGGAAACATCGTCGATTCCCATCGGAATCAACCATCATTAATTGACTACTTTTTTTTTTCCCACCCTTCTGGACTCTTCTTCTTTCTCCCATCCATCGAGGGTTGTTGGGATCCTCCTAACCTAGCCTCTAAGTCTAAGGCCTTCTTGCTAAAGCAGTCCAGAGTGTGATATTGGATGTTGGCTTCGCTGACCAGCAAGTTTTTGACGTCTATGGGAAAACATCTCAAGAACAGGGTCATTAATACCTGTGGATCGTAGCGTATGTTGGGGACGAAAATGAGACGTTCACGACAGAGGTAAGTCGTCGCAGGGACTTCTACGTTTTAGTATTAAGCTGGGTCAATGCGTCAGTGGCCTCTTGGGCCTGCTGAGGGTTGTGCCATCGTGTTTCTACCGACTCCATGAAGCTCTCTAAAGTATGGGTCTTAGCGTCAGTGGCCTCCTGGGCCTGCTGAGGGTTGTGCCATCGTGTTTCTACCGACTCCATGAAGCTCTCTAAAGTACGAGTCTTAGCCCAGTCGTTCATTCACCTGCCAAACACGAGGCTATCAATCCATCTAGCCATCGGGCTGTTGATCCCTCAAGATACGACGCGGTAGTGATCGCCTCTTCCTCGAGCAGCGTCCTTTTCGCCCTTACCCACACTGACACTGTTCTCAACCAAGTGTTGAGAGCCTCATCCTTCTTATCACCCAAGGAGGTTGAGGGTGGTTTCAGTGGAGTCTTGGGGTACCAAGGCTGATGCTGTCCCACTGGTGGGACCGACTGCTGTGTAGCGGAAGCCGCTAGACCTGAAGATGAAGAAGCAGCAGTTTTGTGTTGCCGTTGTGGAAGTACCAATTGGTGAACTGCTAAACTGAGACATAGAGGGACATGTCATCACTGGTGAGGATATCGTTGATGGACAAGCTGGGGGCCAGAAACCGGGCCCGCCTTTTGGAGATATGAAATCCCTTCCCATCTACTGCATGACACACAGTATGTGGTGAAGGGTATCCTGGATAGCATCCTGTTTGCTGCCCATGTAATTGTTTATGGACAGTAGACCCGCCTTGAGGATTTTACTTTTGTCATCAAGGGCATCGTCATCGAACCCTTCTACAAAAGCTTTGTCTGCTCTCCTATTCTCTAGTCTAACTTTCCTATTTCTAATTTTTGTTTCTCTTTTGGTGGCTTCTCTAAGTTTCTTCTCTAACCGTAAGCGGATCAACTCCACTTATTGGAGCTCAATGGCCTCTCTTGTGTGTGGAGGTGGCGAGCCCGCCATCTAACTAGAAGAATTGTTTGGTCCCATCCCGCCGTACGTACTGCGAACTGGTCGGCATGCCGAATGTCTACTAACTGGAGGAAGCAGCGGAAGTAGCCATATCTGTTGCCGTGGTTGTTGCCGCTACAAGCAATTGCTCGGCTATTGCTGCTGCTTCTCTAGACCTCTGCAAACGTTCAGCTACTAGCCTACTACTTCCCGTCGTATAACCCTCTCTTCCTCAGGAGGTAAAGATTGGTGCATGATTGGGATCCTAAGGGACTTGTAACGTCTCACCCTTCTTCCTCAGGAGGTAAAGTATCTTGTTTAACATTGCTTATCCTTCTACAGTGTTTTCATATTCTTATTATGAAATTGGTTGTAGCCGAGTAGGGACCATTTATGCCTGTGTTTTCTTTTTAGTACCGGAAAGCTAGGATTGGGATGCATAGTTTGATTCTCTTTCCCCTTGAGTAAAGGCTTCTTCTCTTTGGGAAGAGGCAAGGGTTGTCGGCCTACTTGGGGCATGTATACCCAATGGGAACGTAGCCTACCGTCTTCACCCGAAAATAACCTTCGGGCTTTGTATACGAATATAACGCCCGTTGGGCGCTATATTCGTTTATAACGCCCAAGCGTTGTATTCAGTAAATTGGTGGCAACTTCGGTGGGGGCCCAAAATTTCAAGAAAAAGAATTAAAGAATTATGTAAAAAAAGTACGTTGTCCAGAATTGCAATGCGACCATCTTTTGGTTGAGGGTCACTACAGAATTCCTTATAAACTCGAAAATAAAAAACTAAACCAAAATATGCCCCTTGGAAGTCAAAACCCCTTTCAACCCCCTTCAAAACCCAAGTATACCCACCTTCCCGCCCTTTCAAACCCATGTATACTACCTCTACAAGGCACTCTGCCCATGATACATTCAAATATAACGTTTGGGCGTTCTATTCGAATATAACTCCCAGGCGTTATATTCGAAGTGGCGTTTTGATCTTTTTAGGGTAAGTTGAATATAACGCCTAGACGTTATTTTTGGGTGAAGACGATAGTGAGAGAGGAACTTGCTTGCTACCATTTATAACGTTTGGGCGTTTTATTCGAATATAACTCCAAGGCGTTATATTCGAAGGGGCGCTCTGATCTTTTTAGGGTAAGTTGAATATAATGTCTGGGCGTTATTTTCGGGTGAAGACAATAGTGAGAGAGGAACTTGCTTGCTACCATTCCTAGTGTCACACTAGAATTCTTTTACATACCGGAGAGAGGAGGCACCCTAGGATGGAACACTCACTTGGATCTTGACTGTATTTTTCTGCAAATCTGAACACTGGACTCGTCACTTGTCTCAACAGTCTTTACTCCCTTGAATATTCATTGCCTCATCTGCATTTCTTGAATTTAATCTTCTGCGTTAGATTAGGTAAGAGTGGATCTCATGCGTGAGTGGGTCACGAGATCGAACCTTTGTTATCATTTTGTTTTGCTATTTTGTTTGTCATTCTCCAGTCCAAATGAATCACTGCCTCAACTTGGAGTCTTCTCCTCTCTTCTGGTGCTCAACTGATTCTTTGCTTGAATTATCTCGATGCCCCAGGGACGTGATCTCATAAAAGAGAGAGGAAAGAAAAAAAAAAATGTTACTATTCTTGAGAGGACAAGGACTGGGAAAATAAGTCTCCGGCCGAACAGAAGGAAAAAGAGCACTTCCTTTGGGAGATCTACTAAATCCTACTTCGGTCCCTAACTCTCTAACATTTCAGTGACAATGACTTCATAGCAATTGAAGGCTTTGAAGGAAACTGCGCTACATGAAGAGGATAAGAAACGTTACGAAGTGCTCTATCAAGAAGCCTTGCAGAAGGATGAAAAGGAGAGCAAGAGGAAAGAAGTTGAGGACGAGTCCTATGCGGGCGATTCTAATATAAATAACGATCTAGAGGTGGGCCAGAACGAGGATTGTTCTGCGTCAGCTTGGGATTCCGAAAATGTAGACAACGAAAAACTTTATGCCATGAAAAAGTATATCATTACTAACAGCGGACCTGACCGCAATTCAATGAAGAAGTCACAAGTTCACCTTTCACAAAATGCTAAGATCCCAGCCAATCTAAAGGATGCTTCCACTGAACATGGAAAATTTTTTGGATCAACAAAAAAATATAGGCAAAGAAATGACAGAAAAGTATACTTGCATTGTAAAAAAAAAGATATTTTGTGCAACAATGTTTTCGCATGTAGGGAAATAGGGAAAGGGGCAAAGAGCAATTGTCCGCACTTAGTACAGCAAAGGAGGCTGAGCCGATCGAGAAAGGTTCCTCCGAGAAGTTTGAATCTGCTCAGTAGACTAGTCTTGATTGTATTGTCTGATGCAGATTCCATAGTTGGACCTTCTCAAGTCCTTTACAAAGAGCTTTAAGAGGCGACTTGAGAGGTAGACCTCCATTATCGCTTGGTGCACAGGGCCAAGCTCAGACAAGGGCGGGCCCTAGGGGGAATGCAGCTAATCTACTTCAAGCTCCTCATTAATCGTACTTACATCCGTTCATTCGTTGATTGTGGTGCAACTTCTAACTTCTCTTCTCCGCGCAGGATTCATAAGGTGGGCCTTGGGATGAAGCTGGTGGAACTGCAAAACCCCTGCAAGACTAAGGTTGTTAATGAAGCGATTCTCACTTCTAGTCATGCGATCAAAGGTATGCGCGCTACCTTTCATGCTGATTGCACCATCACACATGCTCTCAACTATATCATCAAAGAGTGTTATTTTTGCGGTCATTGACTTAGGTTGGCTTGAGGCCCGACGCCAACGAACGATTTGGAATGAGCCACGATTTGTGGCTCTTGGATTGGGAAAGAGCCTAGTGTTCTCTTGGATGAAACCCCGATGCCTTTCTCAATGCATTGCAATTCCGCAAGAAATGGCGCAGGTGTACATAGCTTTTGTGAAGCTCTCTCATGTACCCTCTATTTTTGCGTCTTTCGTGCATGCTACCTTAGACGATGCACCTACTTCTAGTGCAGCATCATCTAATTTCAATCCAGCTCCATCTTTTTCAAAATTTGTTTGTTTTGGCTGCAAATTCGTAGGCTTACTTTCCCTCACTCAATTTTTATTTTCCCAACACCGGAGATCTCACCAAACATTTGCAGGTTCATAGATCACTTAATTTTTTTTTTAATGTTTTGGTTGAACCGCATGCAGTCTGCACCCATTCAGTCAACAAAAAATCAAGCCAGCGGAAGGAAGTATTTCTCCTAAAGGTTGTGTCGACCGCATGAGGGGAGGACGAAAGGAAGCAAATTGATGGCATGATTAACCAAAGACGGATCGGATACGAGTGAGTCAAAATTTGGTGCACATGTTCTCTTTGTTCTAAAAAAAGGAGAAAAACGTTGAATGACATGTTGGATGCGGCAGATGGGTGCAAGGTCTTCTTCAAAATCGACCTTAAATCTAGTCACCATCGGATTTGAAGTGGATCCGACTAACCAGCACAAATTCGCGTGGGTTGTGCGAATTCATTACCATGCCCTTCGAACTCACAAACGTGTTTGCCACTTCAAAGTCTACCACTACAAAACCACGTTTGATATACGCGATGGGTTGTACGAGTTCCTTGGCATGCCCTTCGATCTCACAAACACACCTCTCACTTTCAAAGTCTCATGGACCGTGCTTTCATAATTGTTTATCTTAATGATATCCTGATTTTCAACAAAAGCATGGATGAACATTTGAGGCATCTAGAGGAGGTCCTTGGGATTTTGAAGAACGCACAGCACACCCGAACTTGGAGAAATATGAATTTGGGAGAAGACAATATCATCTATTTTCGACACCATTTGTTTGTTGAAGGCCTTAAGCCATCTAAGGTTGAGGTAGTTCGCAATTGGCCTCAATCGGTGGATGTACGAGAACTGCATCATGAAGCTAGTGTTCTCGTTGACAAACAAACTAGCCGAGATCAACATATAGTTAGGTGAGATGAGAACTCAAATGGTGCTAGCCAGATTGTACAGTATGAAAGTCATATTCAGTCTCCTGTTGCACGAAGACATTGTGTCGGCAATAGATTGAATTATAGACTATCGCTCAAGCAAGGGGAGAAGTCGTGTGAAGATGAATGGTATAGGATGCGGTCGCACCTGTGGAAGAAAACTGGGAGGGATAACTAACGACTTATGACCTTTAAATGAATTTTGAATTTCATGCAATTTGAACTAGACCACACATACATGTATGAATTGAGTATGCTAACGAAATACATAGTTGGGATACCTGTGCAAAAACAAAAAACACGAGTTCGCCCTTTGCAAGGATCATCTACGTGGATGCTGAGATGATTATTTTAATGAGTTTGCGAGGAAAAAAACATTGGTATTCGAGTTTTTTTTTTAACAAGTTTGGGGGGAAGAAAAACATGGCTATTCGAAATCAATTCTGGCAACATCTGAAAGATTTTGTCCTCGTAACTTCACACTAAAACGTACCAATGAGGAAAATGGCATGTGGAACTTCCTTGGTTACGAGATGTGGATCAAAAATACGATATCCTACATTTCTTGTATACAAATGTCGAAGAATGAGGACAACATCTTGGAAGCAGAGAAGCAAGAATCCCAAGACGGACACTCTTACCAATAATGGGGTAGTAAGCAACATAATAACTCCACCATTGGGAGCCATTTTCGTAGAATTGACCAAAACACCACTACTCGAGCAAAAGTCTCAAAACAAGGACTAACACTTTAATACGAAATTCGCCTCTAAGGTGTCCGCGATTAAATTTTTATCAAGACCCTAAAGTGTTTTATGCGGGGAAGAAATGAACCCCGAAGATCGCATGTTAAATGTTTCATATATGATTATAATTGTCGACTGTTGGATGTATTGATGGTTACAATGGTCGGCTCCACTGGGCACGAGAGTGGCCTCGAGACAAAATAAGAGAGTTTTGTATTTGTTGCACTTATTTTTATATTTTTTGTCTACTTGCATGATTTTATGAGGATGGTACATCATGAATGTAGACAGAGATGTGTTTCTTGTGAAGGTAGATAGGAATGTGTTAGCTCACAATGGTTTGCCATTAAGGCCAAATGGACAGTATGTGACACGTAGACACATATGTGCAAACTAACTGGAAAGGGGTTACAACAACTATTTGTTGGAAAATGGCTCACAATGTCATGCATGTTGAGTCGCTAGGTTGTAATTGGTGTCGGCCCTCCAAGGCTTTTGGAACCACCTCCTACCTTAGAATGGCATACGGGGCCCTAGACTAAGTCAATTCCCGAACCGACGTCCTAATTTTGATAGGGATATTTGATCCCAAGCGAGGTTTCCGACAAGAAATCCAAATGTAGAAGTAGAAAGTACGATAAAGCCTAAACCGGCTAAAGAACAAATGCAACCTACTAGATTGGTGTAGTTTTTCTCGTATGTTGTAGAGTTCGATCTTGAACCAATACTATAGACATGCGTGAAGTTTTGAACATGGAACGTGACTCTTGAGCCCGGGTTTGCAAGGTACCTCAATAAATATCAGGATGGTTGGTAAACGAGCCATAAGCACAATAATTAGTTTGCAGTAACATCTCCTTCAGATTGACATCGTATCCCAAACATTCATATGTCATTGACACTGACGGAGGAGGACTGATGGGTAAGGGAGCAGGATTGATGGGTAAGGGAGGTTGATGGTTAAGGAGGAAGTTAGGTGGATGACTTTCCTTAAGGATGATAATTTACAATTCATTGGTTTCCACATTTTTCCTAGTGTTTATAATGCGCTTATGGCAGACAACGCCATTTATATTGAAGGAAAAAGTGATATGTGGCTCATTTGTCCTATCGTTTATGATGGGGCTATATGCATTGGTCTTAAGGCATGGGTGGAGAGAGTTCAACAAAGAGATAATGTGAAGGTAAAATGATAAAATGAGGATTAAAAAAAACTCTGCAAAAATCAAGTTTTATCAAAGCATAGAGATGTGCACAAACTTGAGTTAATTAGTGATTGAACCAACCATTACGGTCTATAAGCATGTGACAAGGGTTATGCATTGCCTTTTATTCCCTCAACCTTGCTAGGATCATTTCAATCCGCATAAAATATGAATATGAAAAATGAGAATAAGAGATTTGAAAAAAGTGTGGATTAGTCACAAGTACTGACTACCACAAGCAATATCCACGACATTCGCAACCACCTCCTTCATGTGATAATCGTTTATTCAATAAGGTGGTTTATGGAGTGATCAAAGGGCATAAAGAACTCCCCTTTGCAAATAAAAAGAATCCAATATAAAAAACATATCAAAGAAGTCAAATGCATGAAAGATCTTTATTGAATTTATGATTTTTGCAAGTTGAGTTTAAGCTTAGTTTCGTAGAAGCTTCTTTGGTTTTATTACGACAAGTGGTTTGCTTGATTGCTCTATGCGTACAAAAGCATATAAGGAGTTCTTTAGGGTCTAGGAAAAATGTTGTCATTGTTGTGTCAATTTGTTTTCGATTCAAACCCCTTGAAGGATAGATGGAGAGACTCTGAGGGATATGAAAATCATTGTAAAAAATTTTCATACAACATGCGTTGAATCTGTTAGGTCGAGAACTTATGGATGACCAAATTTTTCATTGACGACCAGAAGAATATTATAATTTCTTGTTGCTTGCAGTTGGTAAAAAATAAGTGAGTATTATGAATGAAAAATTTAGTTTTACAATGATCCAAAAGTTCGTTCCCAAGGAAAAAATAAAAAGTGGCATGACCATAACTATGAAAGTGCTTCGTAAGATTTGTTTAAAGTTTAAACTTGAGACTCGACTTGAAGATTCAAATGTCTTTTGCTTTGATTTTCGGGGGCATTTAATTGAGTAGATAGAAGTACGTATTTTGTAGCATTCATTGAGGTTTTGGGGTATTATTTTTTATGTCGTACATGTGGACCGAGATCATGGGAGGTGGGGGGTAGGATAGGAAGGTTCTTCCCTCATTTTATAGACGGTCATCCTAGTTGTACTTATAATCAAATGAAAAAAGGTCATGGGTTTTTGCCATATCTTATGGTTGATTGGTTGGAGTCTTGTATGAGTGGGCACTAGGTCCGTAAACATAGTTGGGGAATCACCGGGAGAGAACACCATTTCATAGCGTCAATGAGACACTACACCAGCAAGGGAAGCAATGTCAAATTTTATATCGGTGTTTCAAAATTTTAGGGAGGCAATGTCAAATTTAATAACTTTTAGGGAGGAATATTACCCCTCGAGGGGGTTTCAAAATTTTCAAACTAAAGTGGTTTCTTGTGCAAGAAGTGAAAACTGGTACATTCAAGCATATAGAACAGTCGCTCGCATAGGTGAGTGAAACTCTCGATCCGAGGTGTACGGGTGCAACTAATGAGTAAGTGGCCTCTGAGGTGCACGGGTGCATCTAACGAGTAAGTGGGCTTAAGAAATACTTAGTATAACACACGTAGTTGGGCTAGTGGCGCGTTGATCGGTCGAGGGGACGTCTCATTCTTGACGAGATGCATAAGGTGATCAGTGTCATTACTTACATAGCAAGGTCAATCGACCGTATTGCTTCGTTGCCATGACGGCCCGCCCCTGTAAGGACTAAAGATGGTCCCTGCGAAAATAAAAAATAGAAGAGATTCAAAAATTTGTAAAAAAAAATTGTCATGCTAGGCTACCAACCGGGTTGCAAGGTCACATTGTTTCTCGGGCGGCCCAACCATGAAAGGATCAAGGAAGGTTCCAATCTCCTAGCCTCCTAGCCAAAAACAAAAAAACGAAAAAATACATTAAAAAAATCCTTTAAAAATTTATGTTATGCAGAAACATAAACAGAACAACTTTTGCCTCAGGGTCGCATCGAAATGTTTTACCAGGTGTTTAATATATATATATATAAATGTAGATATATATTATATATATATGTACAGGGTAACCGGCGTTCGGGACGGGCCAAACGCCCGAACCATAACGCCCGAACGTATGGGACCCCTTGGGGATGCGTTCGGCCGTTCGACTGAACGCGGACCTAAAAAAAAAAAAAAAAAAAAAAAA
>BFEA01000115.1:3056530-3067710 GCA_003427395.1 Chara braunii | reverse complement strand
AATCTGCAAAAACGATATGTTATGGAGAAAAATAAAATAAACAAGATTTGCCTGAGCATTACATCCGAATTCCTTACCAAATTTAAAATAAAAATAAAATACTGAAAACAAATACTAATAATAAAAGTAAATAAAAATAAAGAGAGAATTAAATTTAGTGAGTGCGCGAGCATGTTTTCGACACTGCCATCTTTGGCAATTTTTTAATTTTTTTTTGGCATAGCTAAATGCCCTGAAAATTTACAGATGTGTACTTCACATAATACAAAACCCACTAAAAAAGTTTCAAAAAAATAATGAATTGTTTAGACCCTGAACTAAAGTGAGAACAAAAAGGAAAAAGTGGAAAAATACGTGGGCGTGCACGTTTTGACACCGCCATCTTTGGCGATTTTTATTTCTTATTTGGCTTAGCTATATGACTTGAAAATTTATAGGCATGTACCTCACGTCATAGAGAACTCACAAAAAAACATTCAAGGCCCCGAAATATTTTTTGGCGGGGGCCGAACGCCGTCGGGTTCGGACCCCGAACCCCCGTACGTACGGAGGTCTGCCCGGGGACCTCCGTACGTACGTACGTACTTGGCTACCAGAGTGACCCGAGATCACTTGCCCGACAGGGTCAAAAAAAAAAAAAAAAATCTAAATTTAATGAAGAATTTTCATGAAGCCCCGAGGCAAAAGTTATTTTGTTTATTTTCTGCATAACATAGTTTGTTTTCAGATTTGTTTTTATTTTTACCTTCCTTGGTCCTTGCACGAAAAGGCCACCCAGGACCCGGTCAGCCCGGCTGATGGACTAATGTATTTATATATATATATTTATAATTTATTTTTTGCCCGGCCAGGCAAGTGGTCCCGGACAACTCTACTAGCCTACTACATGTATCCAACAAACTAAACCGAACAACTTTTGTTATAATGTCAAATAGAAAATATTTATCAAATTCAAATTTAAAATCAAAATTATTATTATTACATAGGTTGACAGAGTAACCCAGGACCACTTGAACGACCGGGCCAAAAGAAAATTAAAAAATAAAATTATTAAAAAATAAAAATTATTTTTATTTTATTTTTTATTTAAAATTTGATAAAGAATTTCAATGTGACACTGAGGTAAAAGTTATTTAGTTTAGTTTTATGCATAAAATTGTTTGTTTTTGGAGGGTTTTTTTTTTTTTTGAGGGGGGGGAGGACGTTCCCTGGTCCTTGCACGGTCGGGCTGCCAGGGAAAACAAACCTGTCAACCCAGCTGGTAGCCTAGATTAATACTATTTTTTATGCCAACCGGGCAAGTGGGCTTGGGCCACTCTAGTAGCCTAGGTTACAACATATTTGCCTTAATTATTTTTTTGTTCAAATAATTGAAGCTCAATAAATAATGAAGAAAACATTCAATCCATTTTTTTCAAATTGAAATTATTTAAACATGATAAAAATTAATATTTGTATATTATCGTATAAACATAGTTCAAAGCATTGTGTATGACACAATTTTGTTTCTTTGCCGCTTTTTTTCTCTACCAACCCATATTAGTTATTGAATGATTTTGCACCATATAAGTACCATAAACGACATCTACCACACACTATGAATATTTAGTGGGCTAGTGGACCGTCGTCAAATGTCATTAGGCTACAAGAGTAACACAATGTTATTGGCCTAAAATAATCGGGGGTGACAATCATTTATGCTTACCTACAATGTACATCATCTAACAAACAAACAAGAAAAACAATATAGAAAAAAACCATTAAAAACAAACAAACAGTAGGCCGGTAGGTCTGCTCACCTACGGGTACAAAATGAGATTTGGACAGTAAAATGTCTTCTCTGACAAATGGTTGCAGTCCTGCTAGCGTATATTAATACACATTGTAACTCATATAGAACCCCCTATTTTTTATGTGTGTTGGCAATACGACATCCCCTTTTAGGTAATTATATATACGTTTGTGTTTTTTTTGTGACCAACAATAAGGATACATTATATACTACGCAGGACTATGTTTCCTACACCTTATTAAAAATAAAAAATCATCATTGAGTGGTACTGTAAACCAAATCCTCACATATTACTCAAATGGAAAAATATTATATGAGAATCTCATATCTTATATTTGTACCACCATTCCCATAATGCTTCGAACTATGTGCAATTGGGTATGGGCAAAAAACAAATGTTTCTGGGTCAGCAAATAACAACGAAAAACAAAATAATGCAAACTTTTATTGCTATTTTTTTTTTTTTTAAGTTTTGTAATTTTTGCATAATTATTAAAATTATTCTACCGAAATATTATCACCCAATTATAAATGCCCAATTGATTTTATAGTTTTTCTTCCAAAATTTGAATAATGAAAAATTGTTAAACTTAACGCACTTTAACTTATGCACCCTCACCCATCCAATAGGGTAACCCTGCTCGTGGCCTCATTGTGACCTTCCACAAACATAGAAACCGATTCCCAATCGGTGTTGGGATTGGTAGTTTAAGGGCAACTTAAAGAATAAGGCTAATCCTCTATATGTTTCTGAAACCATTCTCTATGATTTTTAAAATTTGCAATTGTCCTCTTTATAGTTTGTATCACAAGTGATACTAAGTTGTAAGAGAGGTTGTCCAAGATTGTGTAACTTCAATCACACCCACTTATCAACAAACGATATGAGCTTAGGTTATTTTGGACGTTGTACATGTTATGCCAACGAGTCCTCCACTAGACTCCTGGTCGGACCATTTTGGGCAATTCAAACGCCGAAAGATATTCGTGGGACATGTCTATGCCTATTGAGATAAACAATGGTGGGTGTGTATCATTGTTTATGGCTTAATCAGCCTTATAAAAAAGTGGCTCAAACAATGATACATACCCACCATCGTTTATCTCAATAGGCATAAACATGTCCCACCAACATAAACAACCTTATAAAAAGGGTCACAAACAATGATACATACCCTGCATCGTTTATCTCAATAGGCATAAACATGTCCCACCAATATGTTTCGTCATTTAAGCTGCCCAAAATGGTCGAATAGCCTTCCGTCGTTTTAAGGGTATGTACACGTTGAAGGCTTGTTGGATTATAACACAATTTAAAAAATGTAACCCCACGAATCTTTAGGATTTTTGTTAGATCTTGTCGTGGACTGCAATCAACGAATTTCTCTTCATAGATCGTCTCTAGTATGACCTGCACTGTATGAGATCCGTTTGTAGTCACGCAACTAAATGGTCTTTTGGCCGAGCAGTTGGTCATTTAACTTGTGTTGGTCCGATAATGGGACCAGGGTCGATGTTGGGTGCATGCATGAGACATGGAGTTTAACAATCTATTTTTTGGTACTGAACGACATTCTTGCATGTACAAATGGTCACGATTCCTAAACACGGTACGCCTCCCTTTCTGCATTAGACAGACAAAGAGCGGGTTTGTGAGTGGGACATTCGTTTCACCCTCCGAAACACGAGTAGTTCCCATCAAACTAACATTTCGTTAAAAATCTAGGCTACCAGAGTGGCCCGGGGTCACTTGTCCGGCCCGGCCAAAAAAAATTAAAATAATACAAATAAAACAAATATTTTTAAAATTGATTTTTTATTCTAAATTTGGTGAAGAATTTCGATGTGACCCTGAGGGAAAAGTTGTTCTGTTTATTTTTCTGCATAACATAGTTGTTTTTGGGATTTTTTAGGTTTTTTTTTTTTTTTTTTTTTTTTTTGGGGCTTTCCCTTGTCCTTGCACGGGCTGGCCATCGGGGACCCGGGCGGGCCGGCTGGTAGCCTAGTTAAAAATGATATATTTTTTTAATTTACGAAATTGAGTGTACGAAAAAAAACAGTATGTTTTACCGTTTTTTTGACCCCGTGATGTTGGACTATCTGATGGTCGAGCGTCGTGACAAAACCCAATAATTGAACTCTCGAATGTATTTTGACGGTACATAACATTGAGATACATCAACTGGTCAAAGTGAGATAACCACTTTCTCACCCAATTAGCAATGGAATTTTGACTAATCGCACTTCGTGAATTTAGGGAAAAATGTTAGCTTCAACGAAATATCAGTTATTAGTACCGTGGTCCGAACGATTATGAGGTGTTTAACCAATTCGATTTTGTCCTCATATAAACCGATTTCCCTCCCTACCTCACCCTCCTACCTTACCACGAACTAGTCGTAATTGTGACATGCGCTTGCCCCGTGGCGAGCCTTACATTGTGTTCTGAGTGTGAGCGAGAAGAAATCTACCATGACCTCGAGTCCCCCGCCGAGGAGGAACTCTATTTAGAAAGCCTTCGATTGACTCAGAGACCGTCTATGTCAGATATGAAAATTTGTGAATCCTGTAGGCACTACGTGGTAGAGCTGTGGGACCCTCTCTTCCTCTCGGACGTCTTTTCGCCTAGGCAAGGTCGGTGTTAACCTCAATCCTGGTCCATTCCCTTCGTCTACCGAACTGCTCCCCTAGTGTAAGCAACACGCTATGCCTGTCCCCTTTTTCCTCTTATTACTTCATCGGGTTCCCTCCTTGATTGGGACGTCCCCTATCCTGTTTTCGAAACCTTGCCAATGGACATCTTAGTTCTGACCGGGGACTCCAACCCCCACTTTCCTAAGATCCTTCGCACACCCCCTACTTCGCACTTCCAGGTTACGGAAGTCTCCGTGGGGTTGGTATCGGAGCCGACATGTGTTGGTCCCGACTCCTGAGGATAAGCAAGTGTATCAACTCAATCACTCGACGATCTGGCGGGTCCAAGCCGCCGACGATCTGAGGCCTTAAGGGGACGAGCGTAAGAGCGCGATCCCGTGGTAACTTGCAGTAGGTTTGCGGGAAGACAGTTCGCTGAAATGAACGAAAATCGAGATCCTAATCGGGCTAACACCATGCATAATCAAAACCAGGCCGCTAATGTGCCAGCTAATCAACAAGTTAATCAGCGGACAACGGGAAGGATCTTGCACGCTCGACCTGCAGTCACTCTTAACCTGTATCTGTTCGAGCCTACCCATCACCTCGTAAGGGAATAGCTTGCTACCCTCCAAGAACAACAATACATAAATGACGAGGCAAAGACTAATATCCCTCTCTGCTTGGGAGGGCAAGCACGCCACTAGTTCACCAATTACAACCAGTCGAATAATACAAACCTTTGAGGAAAAAATTCTTGATTGGTTTGATGACATTAACTCAGAGCAAGCTTTCTTCATCATCAAGGATCAAGTGCAGAAGCCCCACGAGGTGGTTCGAGACTACCACAATAGGTTTTGTCGATTGCTCGTTAAGTCCAAAGGGATGAAAAGCATGGGTGTGACTTGTTCGTTGATGGGCTCCGGAGCACTGTGATGAGAGTCAAGTTGCAAAAACAGTTCTCTCCGATTGACCTCTCTCTGCAGGAAAGCATGGATGCAACATAAGAGATGGAAAGAAAATTCACTGCATGGTTTCTAAAAAACGAAGATAAAGCAAAGGATGGCTAGTAAGGGGAACTAGCGCGAGCTAAGGCGGAGCTAGTAGCGTAACCGTTTAGATACAATAAGATAGGGTACATCTTTGAATTCATCATATACAAGGAATAGGTGGCAGTTAGGGATGGACTTTGCTGTGTTGAAACTCGTGGGACCATGATGAGGATGATGCAGGATAACCTAAAGCAGCAACAGGAGAACCTGAAGCAGTAATGGGATCACAGATGGAGACAATGATGCGAGTGAGTAATGCACCCTATCGCCATAACTCAGACTCAGATGGTACCAGGTGCGACATAACAAGCAGAGAAAGTTGCCGGAGCAACCGCAACTGTACGAGCTGAGGGTGTTTTGTCTGGCACCAACCAGGGTACATGGCCAGAAATTGCCCTAATAGGCCTCCCCAGGCGAAGGTTGGGATTGCACATACAGCCGCTGTGCCATTAGCTAATGGTCCTAGTAGGATGGGAACTATAGTGGAAGAAAACAAAGGGCTTCGACCACCATCGCGATCATCAAAGAAGCCTCTGCCAAATTGATCCCCTTTGAGCAATACGTCACCTTTCGATATCCTCGGTTGGGGCTTATCGGGGCTATACAACCCGCAACACCAAAAGGAAGGAGTCTCTGAATGGAGGCCCACGACTACGAAGATGAAAGTTGGCACTCCTACTTAAAAAAAGAGATTGGTGTATTCGAGATTATCCGGACTCTCGATCATCACATACCATTGCCTGTGGTGATCTCTTGTCTATTATTAAGTCGGCCAATGATCGTATGCTATAGCATTGCAACGATAGCTAGAAATGTTTTGCGTTAGCAAGGCTGGCAACGCTCAAAGGAAAACCCCCATTAAAATCCCCACTGTAATTTAAAGAAGTCGTCACAATTACTTTCAAGCCTGCATGAGTTGGCTTAATTCGGGGAGACGATCACTTCCTCCAAATCAAGCCAATCGGCGGAGTTTGATATCAAAGTTAAGAGTTTGTCGTGTAATACTATTACTGACCCCTGATTGGTTGTACTAGACGTGTCCCTTTGTTTGGTGGAGAAGGCAGGAGAAGGAATGATCTTATCCGCCTGCCAAAAGAAGATCGTTATCTAACAAGAAACGAAGGAAAGATTCGCGCAACCGGAAGAATGACTAACGTGACACTAAGAATTGGGAAGGTCCATGCCTTAAAAGACGTGATTGTCTTAAATTTAACGTCGTACAATGAGCACTTGAGCCTACCCGCCATCATCGCAGTTCGAGCCAACTTGAACTTCAAGCGGAAGACAATGATCCCCAAGAACACGGATGGAAAGTCGTATAGCCTACCAATGGGGCTCACACAGAGCAATTTTTGAGGCAAGCCTCGAGAGGTGCCTCCAACCATCGTAACTGCCATTCAAGCAAATCTCACCGCTAGCAGAAACCGATTCCTCCGTTGATAATTTGAAACTTGATGAGACGAATGACGAATTTGATACATAGTTGCACACTGACAGGAAGACAAATGACCTCATGATTCTGAAACTCAGTCAGCAACACTTTGAAAGTGATGAGAATCCAGAGGTAATGACAACCAACGACGCAGTGGTACATCAAGTGCGTCGTTATCCTGTCCAACAGAAAACGACCAAGACTTTCATACTTCCCTCAACGAAATCCTTTTTTAATGTTGTTCAACAATCTCTAGCGTTGATAATGGGAGAACCACTTGTATAGATTTGGAAGTTGCCAGATTCTGTGGAACCCCCTCGAACTCTATATGACGCAGTTACCCCCTTCCTTCCTCGATATGAGGACAATAAGTCATTTTCTGATCCTTTAGAACATCCACCCCGATCGTTGCTCACTACATGCAAGGAGATTTGAATCATCCAACAAGGTGCCAAAGTTGAGGCTTCATAACTCCCGCCACATCGACGACCTCTCCTATTTGCAATCAAAATAACGATAGCAAAAAACACGGTGGACCCCAAAGACAAGGAAGATGCGAGAACAGAGGAAGAGTACAACGATTAGCGAAGCGAATGCCTTGATGATTGCCACTATATTTTTATGGCGCTCTAATAATTCGTTCATCTCATTTCCCCCGCCGCTTGTCCCAAAACAAAGGAATCTCAAACAATTGTTGGTTGTAATCAGTGACCAAAAATTTGATTTATTTGTGCATGATTATGTGTCTAACAATGTTCGTCAGTTGATTGCAGATATTCTTGTTGAGTGTCTAGGTACAATTAATCTATTTGCTTCTGATATTATATTGTCTTTGGTGGTTCAACATGAGATCTAAACGAGGGATCATCCACCCATTTGCGACAAACCCTACCAGTACTCCCTCCTCGAAAGAAAAACGGTTTTGGAACGTATTAAAGAGTTTGAAGCGAATAGATGGATTGAAGTAGCAAATAGGCTGTAGTCTTTTCACATTGTGTGTGTTCCGAAAAAAAACGGTTCAACCGCGTATGCATTGATTATTAGAAGTCGAATGACATTATGATTGAAGGTGTTTACCCCCTAACCAGAATTGATAACTTGTTGGACGCAATTGATTGTGCTAACTATTTTAGTAAATTCAATATTTGCAACGGGTTTCGCCACATTATAGGTACGAAGTATTATCGACCAAAAACCACCTTTGTTTTGTTTGAAGCAACAGGGTAGTGGGTGAGGTGTCCAATGGGGATTTGCAACGCTCCAACTACGTTCTTGAGTGGGGTGAATGTCGCCTTTCGAAACTTTGTCAACAAGATGCAACGTACAGAGAGCATGATAAACTTGTACGCATTATTGCGTACATGGACGATATCATGGTATACTGGAGTTCGTTTCACGACCATGCCTTGATGTTAAACGATTATGAACTGACATTTCGTTAAAACTGATATTTTTTAGTTCATGAATTTCAAATTAAGCGTAGGAAAAAAAACAATATTTTTTTGCGTTTTTTTGTCCCCATGACGTCGGACGTCGTGACGACCCGATGATTGAACCCTCATATTTATTTTGATAATACTTAATGTTGAGATACATCAGATGGTCAAAGTGAGATAACCACTTTCTCACCCAATGAGCAATAAAATTTTGACTAAGTCCACTTTCGTGAATTTATATAAAAATATATATATATATATCAGTTTTAACGAAATGCCAATTCATGAGCCCTTATTGGTTTCCAAGAAGCTCACTTCCTACACGAGTATGATTGGGAGATGGATGGTGAGACTGTAAGAGTACGATTTCAACATCATCCATCAGAGGACACAGTGACACGGTAACATAAATGGATTTACGAGATTGCATCGGTCTGGGAAGGTGCCCAAGAACGAGGAACTGATACCGTGGAAGGGCCCCGAACCTCCCAAGGGATCCGTATATGAATAAGTCAAAATTCTTCCAGCGACCAAGAGGGAGTGACACGTGGCAACATGACAATCGTAAGCGGGGGTAATAATGGTTCTCTCCCCTCCCCGTCCTCTTTTTTTTTTGTCACTTTCCGATTAATTTTGCTATTTTATTAAAGCAATCTCGAGGGTGTATTCAATGTTTTTGCATATTTTCGAGGATGGGTACGTTGATTGGGTTAATTGTGCTAAATACGTCTCATGGGCCCACGGGTTGTGCATTCAATATATGAATAGTCAAAAATTGTGGCTATGCCCCTTCTGCTGAACCGTCAAAATCCCACAGAGGCCCGGTCCTGAGGCCACGACAAAGGGTTGGAAAGACACGACGATTTTGCCGCCCTGAGGTTTGAACCAACATTGTTTTGATTGCAATGGTTATAGGGACCCTCGTTCATCCACACTCAAAGGAAGAACATAGAACAACCAATAAACGAGCACACGGTTATACATAGATGAAAGGTAGATTAAAAAAAAGGAAGATTGAAGAGACAAACATTCAGATTGTTGTACCTCACTCTTTCGTTCCACATGAGTGGGTGAAATTTGCCCATCAGGAAGTTGGCAGTCATTTCATTGTTTGAACCATAGAGTCGGCAAATGATAAGAATAAATAATACTTGTCTAATAATCAGAAAAATGTTAAATTCATCATCAGAACTGACTCACTCTATTCGGCCGATAAAGCCCCGGTTCAGTTGCCACTATATATCGTCCCAATTGCAGTGGACCGACCCACGCAATATGCAAGTGTGGACACCACAAATACAGTCGTGTCATTGGGACCCAACAACTATGCATATTCAATACTACTCGGGCCTATTGATCCTTTCTGTAAATGGATCTAGGCATATCCTTGCAGAACGAGACAGACGGTCGAGATCGTACAAGAGGTTAACCATTTCTTTAAAATGCATCAAAATACCGAGGAGATCCTAGCGGATAACGAGGTGTTGAAGCTTCTAGTCATACACAACATTGGTGGGCGCATCAACCTACGTGCGCACCGAAACGGCGGTGCACGTGAGGGTCGTCCCGACCGTGTCACTCAGGACATGGCTTGGTATGTCGTAAACACACAACATCATGGTGCTGCTCTAGCCGAATGCGCCAACTATAGTTCTCACGGATCCCTGTGACAAAACAGGGTGCCGCGAGGTACAACTTACTTCCACGTACGGAGATGTCACTATTTGTAGGTGGATGTATCCCTGCCTAGCTACTAACCCACATGTAGCGTCTTTTACATGTCGTGCTAGAGGTAGGCTAGTCTTGGGCATGGCTTAGTCGTTGCAGTATAGGAAAATCGCGTGGTAGTATGCCAGACTAATAGCTCGATTACAAACCATGGCTTAGGGTGCTGAACTCCTAAGTTGGTCGCACTGGCTCTACTTAACAACATGACTGAATAGTGGCTAAACACTAACTCCCTCAACTTAGAGACTCACGTCGACATGCGCATTCTTAACAAGGGACGCAGTCGCCCCTTGTGAAATCGACAAAAGCCCTTGATAAGAGAGCGATTGCCTCAATGCGAGTTGGGTACTAACCTCATGCGTGGAGGAATCGGGCCTCAGCCGCATGCCCGTCCTGCGGAGGGATCTAGGCAAACCAACATGAAACAACTGCCAATTCGTAAAAATGGACATTTTTTATTTGTTTAAACGAAAATGAAACCGAGTTTTTTGGTCAAATTTGTTGCTCTAAAGGGTCCGGCGTTCTTAAAATGCTAGACCCCCCGGATGTATCAGGTTTCAAGCTAAGTCCACATACATCCAGGGGGTCCAGCGTTTTAAGAATGCAGGACCTTTATGAGCCAAAAATTTGGAACTGTTTTCGGCCAAAAAACTCAATGTCAATTTTGTTCAAAAAATTAAAAAAAACGTCAATTTTGACGAAATGACAGTTAAACGGATAAACAGGGCTAAAAAATGTCATTGCACATAACATGAATAGAAAAGGACATTAAAAGAAAAGTCATAAGCCCTTGGCCTTGAACATAAAATCAAGAATGGCGGGATCTTCGCCTGCAACAAACGTAAAAGTGTAGGAGGTTTTTGGTCTCTCAATCCTGACTTTCGTCGCATTGCGTTCGGGCTCAGTAACTGAACCCGAACGCTTAGTACCGAGCCCGAACGTGGCCCAAATTGGACTGAGCCCGAACATCTTTATTATTATTTTTTATTTTTTATTTTATTTATATATATATATATAGGGGTTGGGGGGCTCCAAGGGCATTTCCAATTACTCCTGAACATACACACATGCACACACACACACACACACACACCACACACACGCAC
>BFEA01000115.1:3028604-3042588 GCA_003427395.1 Chara braunii | reverse complement strand
CACACACACGCACACACATGCACACACACACACACACACACACACACACACAAGCGCACACGCGTGTGTTCGTGCGCCGCACCAGGGGCATTAATTAATGGCACAACAAGTGCAGGTGCAGTCCCAACCTCGACTTGGGGAGGCCTATTGGGGCAATCCATGGCCATGTGCCCCGGCTGGTGGCAGACAAAACAACCCTCACCTCGTACAATTGTGGCTCCTCCTGCAACAACTTGCACCGTTGTTGTGCTGCCACGGTACCACCTGCTTCCCAGTTACGGCGATGGGGCGCCTTGCTCTCTCGCATCATCGTCTCCATTCGCACATTGTGCTCTCGTTGCTACTTCAGGTTCTCATGTTGTTGCTTTAGATTATCCTGCATCATCATAATAATGGTTTGAAAGATCATGGTGCGAATGATGAGGCAGGGGTAGACGAGCGTGAAGGAGGTGCAGTTGGTGCAAGGTGCCCAATTGTGGCTGCCACCTATTCCTGATAGATGAACCCTAAATTCTCCTATATATACCGCAACGCTGCTAGCTCCGCCTTAGCTCATGCTAGTTCCCTTGACTCACCATCCATTGACCAATGTTCGCTTTCCACGAAACTCGCAACAAATTTTGTTGTCATCTCTCTTGTTGGCGTTGTCACGTCCATGGTTTGCTGCAGGGTGTGGCCGATCGGAGAGAACTGCTTTTGCCGCCTGGCTCTCATCACACTGCTCCATAACCCATCGATGAACAAGTCATGCCCTTGCTTTTCATCCCTTTTGCACTTAAGCAACAACTGATAAAACCTATTGCAGTAGTCCGAAATCGACTCGAGGGGCTTCTACACTCGGTCCTTGATCATGAAGAAAGCCTGTTTTGGGTAAATGTAATAAAACCGAGCAAGGAAATCTTTGTCGAAGATTTGTATTATTCATCTGGTTGTAATTGGCAAACCAGTGGTGTACTTGTCCTCCCAAGCGGGTAGGGATATTAGTCTTTGTCTCCTCATTTGTGTACTTATGTGCTCCGGGGGTAGCAAGCCATGCCCCTGCGAGGTAATGAATAGGCTCAAATAGATATAGGGTGGTAGGAGTGACTAGTGGTCAGACAAGTGGAGGCTATGCATCCCCCCCAATCATGACCGCAGGGTCAAACTCGGCCCGCGGTCGGGACCGAGCGCATGCCACGACCAGGGCGGTCCGGCGTGACAAAGAAATTGTCATATATAAAAAAAAAACATAATAGACAAAAAAAAAAAAAGAACAAGGGTTGTAGCGTTTGAAAAGCCCTTCAACCCCATATTTCGTTTTTGGATTTCAACGTTTTTTATTTAAAAAATAAATAGAAAATGAAAAAACAAGTATTATAATCAAAAGAAACATAGGAAGTTTTTCATGCCCGCCCGGGCACCCGGGCGTGATGCCCGGGACACTTGGGCGTGCAATATATATATATATATCGTCACAAATAGAGCTGCCCGGTAAACCGTAGGCAGAGAGGGAGAAGAGGACAACAAACGAGGGGCTGTGACAAACTGTTTCGTTGGAGTTTCACCGACTCATATATATATATATCGTCACAAACAGAACTGCTCGGTAAAACCGTAGGCAGAGAGATATATATATCGTCATATATATATATATTGCTAGGTTACCAATGGTTCGGGGGCCGGTCGTCTCCCCCGGACGTCTCCCCCATACGTCCGGTACCCCCGTCGTCCGGAAAAAAAAGTTTTTTTTTTCCGTAAAAAAAAATAAATTGTTTTTCGGTTTTCGATTTTTAACTCATGATTGACTGCGATTTTGAACATGACTCCAAGGCAAACGTTGCTTGTATTGTTATGTTACATAACATATATTTGTTTCAGATTTTTCTGAGAACTTTTTTGTTTTTTTTGTTTTTTTGGGGGGGCTAGGTCGGACAACCCCTGTCCGGTCGGACATCCGACCAGACGTCCGGTCGGACATCCCGGACGGTCAGGGGGGTCCCGGACGTCCGATCCAACAACCTAGATATGTTGCCTTTTTGTGCTCTGCCAGAGGACTCCGAATCCGGGGTCGTTTCATTTTTTGAGAGTTGGCTGTCAAGGGGGGGAAAAGGAGGTATGAATTGTTTTTGAAGGGGCTAAGAGGGGTTAAAGGGGGGGTCCTTTAGTGTGATTTTGTTATTATTATTATTTTTTTATCTCCGATTCCGTGAGGAATTCTGATGTGACCCTCAACCAAAAATTGTTTGTATTGCAATTCTACAAAACATTTTTTTTTTGGATTTTTTTTACTTTCGTTTTTTTTTTTTTTTTTGCGCTGGGGCCGCCCGGAACCCTGCCCGGGGGTCATGCCCAATCAAGCACCCGGACGTGTACCCGGTCACAAGTTGGGTTCCTGGGCGCCCGAAAAAACAACCTAGAAAGAAACCTTAAAAAAGTAATAAAAAAGGGATTTTTTTGTTCATATTTGCTGGTGGGATAAACATGGTGCACATGTGTCTTTTTTTATTTTTTTTAATGGACAAACGTAAAGATAAAAGGGAAAACACATTGTTAAAACATAAAAAAAAGTCATAAACGTTTTCATTTTTTTCCATTTTTTGACACACTACCTTGGGATGTTCCGAGCTCAGCCTGGGGCTTACCAGAGGTATACAATTGATAACATCCAAGGACGGAGAAGTATCCGAATGGAGACCCACGACAACGGAGATGGAAGATAGCGGTCCTACCTTAAAAAAAAAGAGATTGATGTGTTGGAGATTATCCGCACTCTCAATCATCACATACCCTTGCCTGTTGGTCATCTCCTATCTAAGTCGACTAACGATTCTATTCGATAACATTGCAAAGCTAACTGGAAACGTTTTGTGTTAGCAAGACTGACAACGATTAAAGGAAAGACCCCTACAACATCCGCGCTGCATTCTAAAGAAGAAGTTGTTGCGAGCACTTTTGAGCCTGTACGAGTCTCCTTGATCCGGGGAGACGATCACTTCCTCTGAATCAAGCCCGTTAATTGGAAATTTAATTTGGAGGTTGCGGTGTCGAAGTTTTGGGTCTGCCTACAACACTATTATTGACTCTCGATCGGTTGTGCTAGTCGTGTCACTCAATTGGTGGAGAAGGCATTAAAAAGGAATGGTAGTATCCGCCTTCTAGGAGGGGATCATTATCTAACACTAGATGAAGGAAAGAATCATGCAACCGGAAGAATGACCAACATGGCACTAAAAATTGGGAAGGTTAATGCCTTGCGAGATGTGTTAGTCTTAAATGTAGCATCATATGATGTGCTTTTAGGCCTACATGCCACCATCACAATCCACGTCAACTTGGACTTCGAGCGGAAGATAACGATCCTCAAGAATACGGGCAGGAAGTCGTACAGCGTGTCGATGAGGCTTCGACGACGCACTTTTCAAGGCAAGCCCCGAGAAGTACCTCCGACCATCGCAAGTGTCATTCGTGCCACTAGCACAAACCGATTCCTTCGTTGATGATTCAAATTTCGGTGAAATGGATAATGGGTTTGATGCATTATTGGACACTGACAGGGAGACTAACGATCCCCTGATTCTGAAACTCGATTAGCAACACTCTGAGATTAAAAGGGATGACTCGAACGTGGTGACAACCATAAACGCCCTAATACACCAAGTACGCCGTTATTCTGTTTGATAGAAAACGACCAAGACTTGTACTTACCTCGACCAAATCCTTTTTGAATGTTGTTCAACGAGCTCAAACGTTAATCATGGCAGAACCACTTGTATTGATTTGAAGGCTGCCCGACTCTTTGGAACCCCCTCAAACTCTGCATGATCTAATTACCCCCTTGCTTCCTCGATATGAAGACAAAAAGTCCTTTTGTGATCTTTCGAAACGTCCATCACAATCGTTCCCTACTTCATGCAAGGAGATTCGAATAATCCAACAAGGTGTCAAAGTTGAGGCTTAAGAATTCCGTTCACATATCGGACCTCTCCCATTCACAATGAAAATTACGATAGCATAGAAGACAGTGGACCTTAGAAACAAGGAACATGAGAGAAAAAACGAAGATAATACAACCATTAACGAAGGAAACACCTAGATGATCGCACACTCTATTTTGATTGACTCTAATAATTCGTTGATCTCATCACCCCCGCCGCTTCTCCTCAAAGAGAGAAATGTCAAAAAATTGTCAAATTTGATTTATGTGTGTCGGATTATGTGCCTAAAGATAGTCATCAACTGATTGCATATATTCTTCTTAAGTATCATGGTGCGATTAGCCTGTCTGATATTGGATTGTCTTTGGTGGTTCAACATAAGATTCAAACTAGGGATCATCCACCCATTCACCATAAAACCTTACCGATACTCCCTCGCCGAAAGAAAAGCGACGTTGGAATGAATTAAAAAGTTTGAAGCGAATGGATGGATCGAACCAACCACTAAGCCGCGACCTTTTCACGTTGTGTAGTGTCGAAAAAGAATGGGTCGATTCACATATTATGCATTGATTATCATAAGTTGATTAACATTACGATTAAAGGTGTTTACCCCCTAATCATGATTGATGACATGTTGGATGCGAGATTGGTTGTGCTCACTATTTTAGTAAATTTGTTCGGTAAACAAGGAAGATCGATAAACAATTAGCTTTGTTTTATTTGGAGCAACGTGGCACTTTGTGAGGTGTCCAACAAGAATGTTCAATGCTCCAATTACGTTCTAGAGGCCGATGAATGTCATGTTCGAAAACTTCGTAAGCAAGACCCGGCTAACACAAAGCATGATCAACTTTTGCATCATTATGTACATGGACGATATCCTGGTGTACTCGAGCTTGTTTTATGACAATGCCCAACATATCGAATGAACCTTGAGTGCCTTGTAGGACGCAGAGTTTAAGATAGTAATAAAAAAAAACGAGTTTTTCCTTATAGAAATCGCATCCCTTGGGTACAATATGACACGTGGAGGTCCGAGGTCACACCCACAGTAGCTGAAAGCGGTTTGGGACGCACCCACGCCTAAGTCGCTTACGTAGGTCCAGACCTTTTTGGACTTGGCGTTGTACTACCGAAGGTTTATCAAGAATTTTACAGAGATCACACGACCTTTAACAAGTCTCATTCGAAAAGAGCAACCACTACATTGGGATGCGGGTGAGAAAAATTGTTCGTAAGTTTAAAAGACGCCCTAGTCTCAACGCCTAGTTTGAGCTAGCCTGATGCACAAAGGCCGTACATCCTTATTTTGGACTGGTTGGCGAAGGTCATATCCGCTACCCTAGCGCCGAGGGAAGTGATGGCAAGGAACACGTCATCGAGTACGCATCCACGACGGTGTCAGATGAAAGAAGGAACAACACCGCACCTCAAGGAGAGTGCTACACAATGGTCCGGGGTATCCTACACTTCCATCCGTATCTATACGGACATAAATTTATACTCGTCATCGAGCATGAGCCCTTGTTGGCACTCAAGAAGTTCACTAACTACACGAGTATAACTAGAAGTTGGGTGTTGAGGCTGCAAAATTATTATTTCGATATTATCAATTGGAAGGCAAAGCGACATGGTAATGCAAATGGATTAATGAAATTGCATCGACCCAAAAAGGTGCTCAAGAACGAGGAAGTAATGTCGTGGGAAGACCCCAGGTCTCCCAAGAGACCCGCATACAGAGAAGACAAGATTCTTCTATAGACCAAGAGAGTGTGGTAGGCAACTAGCATCCGTAGGTGGGGGTAACGGTGATTGTATCCTCTCCCCGTCCTCTTTTTTTTTTTTCTATCGCTTCCCGATCAATTTCGTTGAGCAATTGCAAGGGTCTATTCAATACCTACGTATTATTTTGGGGATGGCTACGTCAATTAGGTGAACTGTGCAAAGTACGTATCATAGGGTCATGGGTCCTGCATTTAATGTGGGTAAGACTGAAGTTGATGGTATAACCCTTATGCGAAATTGACAAAATTTTTATGAAGACTTGCTTCCTGAAGACCACATTGGAAGGGCTGAAAAAGATGCGATGATTTTGTTGCAGCAAAGTTTGGACCGATATTGTTTTGATCGAGATGGTTGTAGGGAAACCTATCCACTAGTACTCAAAAGAAGAACGTACAAGGGCCAACGAATGGGCACAGAATTATACATGGATGGAGAGTAGACTAAAAAAAAAAAAAAATTGGGACAAACATTTGGATGGTTATATCCCAACCTTTCGTTCAATATTTTGCGGTCTGAATCATGGAGTCAGCAAGTGAAAAGAATGAATGACACTTTTGCCTAATACTCAGGACGATGTTAAAAAACTTAAATTCATCATTAAAAATGTTTTGGTCTTTCCTATTCATAACACTCTGATTCAATTGCAAGGTTTTATCGTCTTAGATGTAATCGAACGACCGTTCAAGTGTGTTAGTATGGACACCATGGATACAATAGTGCCATCAGGACCGAACCACTATGCAATTTAAATGTTGCTCGTGTTTATCGATCGTTTATCTAACCGGATTGAGGTATATCATTGCAGAACGAAAGACATGTGTGAGATCTTATGAGAAGTTTATTGTTTCCTTGAAATGCATCGGGATACCAAAGATATTCTAACGGATAATGACGTCAAATTCGGGGGTGAAGTGTTATAGAGTTAAGTCATACATAGTATCTCCATTCAGAGCTCGCCATGTCTCAATCTTATGCCTTGGTAGAAAACGTGAACCGCATGATCAAAACTGCTCTTCGACATAATATCGCAGCCAATGACACACTACCCTCAATGCCGACCTCTCATACGGGGACGGGTTGTCCATACTCCCGTATAGTCGTACATACGGCGCCTCGTCGGTCGTACGGGTCGTCCCTATAAACTTCAGAGTTGTAATTGGGATTTTTGGCGGCACCTTGAGGAAATCGAAGGCCTGCGGATTCACCTGGGTCACTTGGAACAGGTAATGGTCTAAGTAATCCCAGAGGATTCTCATGGGACAATTTGTTTCTCTAACAAACAAAACAAGTTTTCACGTAGGTTAGAATATCCTCTTTCATTCCCAAAAAAACTCACGTGTTTTAGCAAACATTTTTTTAAACCCGAAATGACCCTCAACGTTATGACATTTCTAATAATCAGACTTTTAATTTCCTGTTTATGAGGAACACAAATTATTTCATCGGTAGAATCAATAAAGAAGAGTATGTCATCAGACGAACTGTACTCAGGAAATAATTCAAAATTTTTTTGCAGGGTCTGAATGATAGGACTCCAAATAGGATCTCTGACATGCTATTTTTAAATATTGTTTTTTAACTTAGTCCCAATATGAAGGTAGGTAACAATAGTACTAAAGAAATCTGAATATTTGAACAAAGCATCCGCAACAACATTAGACTTTTCTTTCAAAGTTTTTAAGTTTTTAAAAGGTGTCCATGAATAGAAACCGTCTTACCAACTTATTGGGTAATCGAGGTTGCGTCTTGATCCACTTCAAGATCGAGTGATCTGAGTAGACCGAGCAAGTAGTACTTTCAAGTGTTCAACACTTCAACTAAGGAATACAAGTCTTTTTCATAGGTGAAGTTAGTTACTTTATCTGACGATAGACGTTTAAACATTAGCTCGACGGGTCTATAGCCTTTGGCATCAACTTGTTGTAGCACAACCCCAACAATCCAATACTAAATGACATTTGTCGTGACAATGAAGGGAAGAGACAGATCAACAATTTTCAAGATAGGTAATGAGTTAGCACATAATTCAATTTTTTGAACGGCGACTCACAATCTAAAGTCAAGGTTTCTCTTTCTTAAGCAATTTTCTTATAGGTGCAGCTATTAGAGAGAAGTTTCTTACAAATTTCCTATAATAGTTAGCAAGTCCTAGGAAACATCGCAACCCGTTGACTGTCTTGGGTAGGGACCAATCTCTAATTGGTATAATCTTCTTTTCTTTTGACCTTAATCCTTCTTCATTTACGATATGTCATAGGTATAATACCTCAAATTTAACAAATTATAACCTTTTGGGGCTAAGTTTACATTCTCTTAGTTTCTGTAGAACCATTCGTGATCCTCCAAAATCTTGTTGTAAACGAGAATGTCGTCAAGATAAACAATTTTACGAATTTGTCGAACCACTATCGAGTTCATTCATAGACTGCTGGAGCCTGGAAGGTTGTTGTGACATTTGTTAGGCGAACGGGTATCACCACAAACTCACAATGTCCATACCTTGTTCGAAATGTTGTCTTGTGTTGATCCTCATGTGCCACCTCGATCTAGTGGTAGCCAGACTTCAAATAAATCTTGCTGAAGTACCTGCAACCCTGCAACTGATCAAGGAGATCACCAATTCGAGGAAGGGTTCCACATTCTTTAGAGCTACAAGATTCTATCATTTGTAGTCGATACACAGTCTATATTCTTCTTCTTTTTTGATACATGAAAATTACAGAAGCATCGTAAGGAGAGGAACTTAATCGAATTCATCCTTCCTCCCCATTTCTCGATAAGTTCTTGCAGTTGTTTCTTCAGTTCTTCTGATTTCCTCAAAGACATACGGTAAATCGGTCCCTTAGGAAATTTATTTTCAGGAATGATTTTGATGATGCGCTTAATAACACGCTCAGTTACTCCCGTTGGTTCGAACTGCAAGTCCTTATATTCATCAAGTAGTTTTTTTATAGAAGAAGGATAAAACGAAAAATGCTCACCCACATTCTTGACGAGTACCATTATTACATCCTGCGCCAATTTCTTTTTCGTGATCATGCTTCGGAAAGCAGGAAAACTCATACAATAAAACGACAGTGATGAGTTAGAACTAGACTTGTGAAACAACTTAATTGATTAAATTTTCATTTCGGATTTTTCATGCTTTATTTTGACAATCTTATCTTTGAACTTGACTTATGGGTCGGTTTCCTTGTGCAAATCCATACCCAGAATCAAATCAAAGGGTAGGTTCTTCTCGTCGCTCTCGACAAGGAAGGTTACCTCATGCAATATTCACTTACCTTCCCTCATACGAAAATAACACTTCACGCGATCGTCCTACTAAGAGATAGTAATGGTACTTCGATCCGCTAACATAGACGTGATCGATCTTGGTAGGCCCTGCACTTGCATCCCTAGGTGCAACTTGTGAATTGCCTTTTCAAAATTGTGGGACCCCGTCGACCAAGGATCCAACAAATCACCAAGTTGAACTTGTGTTAATACAATTTCACGATCTGCGATCATTAATTCACCCTTACTCTTCGCTTTCTTAGCCTATGAACTTTGCAAGGCAATTGGTTCACACCCAAGTTCATGGCGCCTTACCTTTATCCAAACCCTCCAACTCAGTAGGAGAAGATGCTAATCCTATTGACTGCTCCCTTTTAGGTTCCGAATTAAAGGACACCATGCAATAATGTGTCCTTTAGTGCCACACTTCAGGCATTGCCGATTGTCCATTATTTCCTTCCATTCCTTCTGGGGCAAACCAATCTTTTCCTAGGGTCGACCAGAAGCAATGCCAAGGTGCTATGGAAAGAAGTGTAACCTCTTCTTCCCAAAATCTCCATTCATGTTGGTGCCTCTCTTATTGGCCACTGACTCGTCACCACCACTGGTTTCTCCCTTGGTTTCTTTGAGGGGCCATCTTTCCATGGTCTCGTCGCTGAAAACGACATGGGTGTGATCCTGTTGTTTCTTCCTCCAGGAAATTCGCTTCTCGTTCCCACTTCCACTCAATTAGCCCCTTACAACATTCCCATACGTACCTTTGACCTGTGATGTCATCTTGTCTCGCAAAAAAGCAAGGTCACAGAATTGCCTGTAGTTATACTTACATGATTTGGACTCGGCCACAAGTTGGCCCTGTATGGGTTCCGACAGAGCAGGCGAGAAGATGTACGGTACTTGGTTGTCTTGGAGGTTCAAACCGGGTACCTGCAAGAGACGGTCAACTTCTCAAAACAAGGACTCTACACTGTAGCCAAGTCAGTTTCCAACTGTTTCTTTACCTGCTGTTCTTTCTTTCTTTGTTGTTGAACATAGGCTTCCTCTTCTTCTTTTCGGCTTCCAAAGCATCTTGTAGTTGCTGAATTGTCGCATCCATGATTTCTTCACTTAACTTTGTTTGTTTCCGGTTCTCACTAGTTTCTGCCTTTTCTTCTTTTCTCACGTTCCTGCCCAATTGTTCCAGTTGATTGGCGACAAATCCATTGAGGTGTAGACGTGCCGCGTTCGTCCTCTGTTGCTCGCAGGTCGAACTGGTCACGTACGTGCTGCTCTGCCTCTGGGTGCAATTCATTAACCAGCTGTTGTAATCTATTCATCATTAATTCCCACCTGGCATCTGTCTACCCACCGGTCTTAATTTCTTCTTCTTCATCCCCGAAGAATATGAAAGGGATCAGGAAGAAGAAAAATGGAATAAACCGGGTCAGAATGGACCTCTGCAACCATCTCCAAAGGAATGCCATATCAGAAGGTGAGTATGCCGCACAATAAACTTAGAGAGATAGGTGTAAATTCCACGGCCTCACCAATAACGAATTTCAAGAAAAAGAAATATTAGCATAAATTAACGGATGAGAATTTTCTAACTTCCGAGACTAATTTTTCTACTAGCTATGACTAATAATTTCTGATTTGAGAGACTCTGCAGGTTCCGCAGCCACAGCCAGTGTGATCAAGCCAACACAACAATGGTAAGTCCGCAACATTCACAAGGCAACAGACAAGAGGTAAGTACACAAAGGCAACCAGCAACACACCCAATCAAATGGACAATGGTTAGCTGTTGCCAATCTCGCGGTCTGCTCGTAGATGCCTGTGCGACCAGACACATGCCCTGGCGCGTGGCACTACGGCATAGTTTGGTGCTGTACTGCCCGCCAGGCTGGACATGTGCAAGGTATTCCACACCAGCCTTGCTTTCCGCGCAATACCTCACTCGTGAGATTATGTGGTCTGTGACAGCAGTACTACAAGTGACACGTCAGCAAGACATACTGCCACGTCAGCAAGACATACTGCCACTTCAGCACGACATTGGCTCCACAAAGCCTAGTGCTACATCAGCAAACTTGTGCCACATCAGCTCGTCATTGGCCCTTCATAGGCCACGTCAGATACGGGTACCGCTTCGCTGCTCCTCCCAGGACATTGCCGTGTCCCTGGAGATACCTCGCTGGTATTGCCGCGTAAGCAAGTGTACCTCGCTCTCTCTGCCTGAGAGTGCCACGTCAGCACCTGTGCATGGCTTCTCGCCAGAAGAGGAGAAATACAATGGCACTATGGCTTCCACGTCAGCAAGCAGATGCCAATACCAGAACCACACTGATGTCCGCATCAGCATCTCCAACTTCTCTGCACTGGCGCCACTTAGCAGCCGGTGTCAACAGTAAGTATTCTCTCTCCTCCTCCCTTGCACATCAGCACTTCCCTTCACACAAGTCTCTCGCTGACCAGTGGCACGTCAGCAAGTCTCTCGCCAACTGGCACTGGTGTCTCCTCGCCGACCAATAATGAAGCAGATAATAGATAAGGCCACTCTTTTTCTTCACGGCTGACTCTTCAACTAATCATCATCATCATCATCAATGTCATATTGACGAAGTAGGAGGATAATGATCTGATACCCAATTGTAATGAACCCAGTCAGATGAGAAGCTCAAACATGTTGTGATGCAAGTCTGACTCATACGTCCAAGTCATTGTACATGAAATGTCTCATTATCCTGTAACCCAAAGACGAGAATGAGAAGCAGGGGAGAAAAGACAGATAGGAGGGGAAGGAGAAGGAGAGTCCCTCGTGAATCAATAGCGCAGTATTTCTCTCGTCTTGCCCACTTCCTCCTCGGGCATCTCCCACCAACGCCAACTCGGCAAATCAGTATTCCTCTGACAATCTCTGACATGTACTTGTGCAGGTCGCATCAATGCGCCCATCCTCAGTCCACGTCAGAAGCAGCTAATGAGGATGGTGCAAGTCCACTTGGAGAAGAGCAGCAGATCACACTCCATGTCACAGGTAAGTCCAGGTAAGCTTCCCCTCATCACACACGCCAACTTCGAAGTCCAGATCCTCCTCCTTCTTGCCTCCTCTCCTACCAAGGTCTACTCCACACGGTTATGGCTACAACAGCACAATCTCCCTCCTGGCTGACGCCCAAACTCGGACACTGGCGCCAGCATAAAGCTCCCGTAGCCTTGCATCGTCGAACCAGCATCAAGCCAGTGCAAGGCGAAATGCTCTCTAGCAGGGGATGGGTCAACTTTATATCGTTTACTCACGTTGATCAGCCTCTGGTCTTCTCGGGTCAACGGTCCAGATGAAAAAGCAGCCGATGAAACAGCAGCTGATGGCGTGGATGCAGCGCAGTTCCAGTTCCCTTTGTGTCCCAGTCGCACTGGAATCTTCTGGATACCTGCAGACAACCAAAGATGTGTGTCTGATCGACGGCCATGGCTGACGAGCGGGTTGACTCTGACCACTGGGCCTGGAATCCCGCGCTGGGGTTGCAGGGCCTCTGAACGGTGTTTTTGACCCTACCCAGGGTACCTATTGACCTTAGGCCTTAGCCCTGGCGTTCCTCAGACTTAGGGCACGACTTTTGACACCTGTTTCGGGCCTTTGACCAACAGTTACGACTCCTAGCCCGCGTCTACGCAGATTCTGACCTTGGGGTATTGCACTTGTGCTAATTGGTGCCTAATTGGGTGTAAGATATCTTCACTCAACAAGATTCATACACCTATTACCAATACCCCTCGACAAAACCCCAGTCTCTTTACAAATACAAACCTACTTGATTAATTAATCAAATAATAATTTGACAGAAATGAATGCCCCAGCTAGTTTGATTATTAATTCAAAAGGACGGACTGTTTAGACTGTTCTCGCCGTGACAAATTGACAATCCTACCTGAAATTCCTTAATCAGCCACCTGTAATTGCAGATGGCAAGTATGGGAAGCTGAAATGTGCAGTCAGCTCTGACCTATCTCTTGCTTCTCTCTCAGCCACCCCCTCCACCTCACTATCTCGTCAGTTCCCATACATTGCCCATCTCTCACCCCAACTGCCAGAAGTACGATGATTCTCAAGGTTGAATGCCGCAAGCACGTCACAATTGAGATGGCTCTCAAGCAATTCGCTCAACCTCACGGTCAGAAGACAGGATAATTAGTTCACTTGGTGATAATTGATGACGTCATCTGATGACCGGTCAAACACGGTCGATGCTGAAGAAATATTAGCAAATTCGCAGACACCAAGTGATGTTGATAAGAACCACACCTTTAGGAATGACAATCTCCGTAAATTCAGAGAGACGAAAAGACGAGGACAAGTACCACCCCGTCAGGGATGACAATCATCATAAGTTGCTCCCAAGTTCCCAACGGTTGCCCGTAAATTATTATTCACCCTTCCTCCCATCCGCTCTCAACCCCAGTGGGTGAGCACTAGCGAGAGGCCAAACACTCTGCCTTTCAACAGAGGACGACACCACTCTTCATTTCCTGCCAGAACAGCTCTTCGCCCCGATACCAAACTGCAAGGACAGCGCACACGAGAAACTAAAATGACAAGCACCATGAACCTGTGTATACCCCGGTACGTTGTACGGGAGGTAGTTTGTACTGCCGTATGGACGGCCCCTGTACAATGGACGAAACGGGGGTGTCGAGGGCCGGGAGCGGGACATCGACCATTCCAGGGCATGGCAGGGGGGGGGGAGGCAGGAGCTGGCAGAAAGGATTCTTTTTTTTCGTTTGTTTTGCAAAAAAAAAAAAAAAAAACAAGCCTGAGGACAAATACCGTCGGGCCGGTAGTTTGTCGCCATTCTTGACGGAGATGACATTGTCTGAGTTCGCAGCCCGTCAGGGTTGCGTTTTYCCCCCCTGAGACATTTCAACGTTCAACGTCATTTCAACGTCGTGGTCGTCGGGAGGGTGGGCATTTTGAGGTTTTGGGGCCTTGCAAGGGCCAGGCCCGCGTAGGACCGGTAGCTGCGTGG
>BFEA01000115.1:3015826-3028163 GCA_003427395.1 Chara braunii | reverse complement strand
TGGTAACCTCAAAATCTTCTGTACAACCTACATACTGTCTCTTATACACATCTAGATGTGTATAAGAGACAGGTGTATAGCGAACATGACAAAACATACATACAGCATAATCAATACCTTACCCTTCCCGAACCACATAAACAAACGAACTACAGACTGCGCACCCGTGCCCCCACATAAACAAACGAACTACAGGCTGCGCACCCGTGCCCTCACCGTAAGTCAATCCGCGAGAGTGAGAGAGAGAGAGACAGTGCCGGCACCGTGAACATGACCGGCCGGTCACGGGAGCTGAAATCCGTGAACTGCCATTCACGAGGTTTCCGCCCATGTGGAGGCCAGAACTGTCAGGATCGGGGCGGGAGAGTGGTTGCACGGGGGGCGCCTACACCCCTGTGCCTTCAATTTAGCAAAAAAAAACAAAAACAAAAAAACAGAACAGGGGTGTGTATGGTTAATAAAAAAGAAGTAATTGGGGGGGATGGTAGGGGGGCGCAGGCACAGGGCCCTGGCATAGGGGGGGTGTGCGCGCGCCTCTCCCCCCCTCCCTCTCTCTCTCTCTCTCTCTCTCTCTCTCTCTCTCTCTCTGCCCCTCCAGGTCCCCCTAGGGCGAAAGCCGACAACTGGGCAGGCGCAAACAAATGATGGAGCGGGTGGTGGTGGTGGTTTTTTTTTTTTTTTTTTTTTTTTGAGAAGTTGTCAATTTATATTAGAAAAGGAGTGGCAGAGGCCGGGGACCTCACAATTCAACCCGGAGTCACGAAGAACCTTGCTGGAACCGGGTCCAGCGTCCCAGGACCCCTCTATTCTCAACAGAAATAAAACTTCTCAAAAACTAACTTGAAGCTCAATAAAAGGTGGCCGAACGAATAAAGATATAACTACGCAAACCCTTCAGCCAGATAAAATCCTCATAAACAGCTGTGCAAATACAGACCGACAGAAACTAAGAAAATGTGTGGGAGTAATTCCTCTCCGACCTCACTGGCAAAGAGACTTGTGCTAATAGGCACACTAAAACACTCTAACACCCAAAGGGTTGACTTCACACCCTAACTCTGCTAATAAACCAAATCGGCTAGCTAAGCTGCATAGCATAAAGGTATGACAGGTAAAGCAATGGCCAACAACCAGCTTTCAAACACAAATTAACAAATAATAAAGCATCACACAGCCAAATGTTCCCCTCACACAACGCGCGTGGGTTTGACCTTCGTACATGTCTTCCCCAGAGAGAAGACCATGTGTGAGATGCGAGGTACACAATACGGTTCAGACACGGCCTCCTTCCAGTTATTATCTCTCCACTGTCTCCAGCAGTGATCTATAATAAGCAGGATTTAGGCTCGACGTCCTATCGCACAGTAATCCGCACAAAGCCAATAATGAACCATAGTGTGACTCAGAGGTAGTCTTAAAGAAAAAGTGAGGAGCCAAAGTGAATCGTGACAGTTTCTCATGCAGCTGCTACTCCTCCAGTCGTGCGATGCTAACTCGATTGAAGCAATCCTAGCAAAAAATGCGGATCAAGCAAAGGAACCCAAACTCATACTACTAACTTGCTGAGCCTTGAACAAATTTATGAAATCACGTGAGGTAATTCACAAGAATGAGTGAATCTACCCTAGAGTCGTGCTTAGGTACATTGTAGTTCCAACAACCCCCCTGGAGTGGGGAACCATGAACGACAGCTCCCAAACGACATATCCCCCATATAAAACGATCCAACCACAGTGGTAAGTTCTTAGATGGTTACTCAAGGCGCCTCAAGATGTATTAGGAATGATGAACACACCAAGAGAATGAAGCACCCCTCCACAGAAGTCGAAGTACGAATTGATAGGACGCGTGCTTAGTGCCGAAATCGACGTCTGGAAGTCATGGAGGGATTAGATACGAGCTAGTACTTAGCAGGCATACTTCCAGAGGCATCGCTCCCACCACTGCCCGTAGCTCTCCCACAGCTTCGAGAGTGCCGATGTCCGTGTAACAACAGCTGCTATGTACTGGCTGATGATACGANGGCATCGCTCCCACCACTGCCCGTAGCTCTCCCACAGCTTCGAGAGTGCCGATGTCCGTGTAACAACAGCTGCTATGTACTGGCTGATGATACGAACTAGCACTTAGCAGGCATACTTCCAGTGGCATCGCTCCCACCACTGCCCGTAGCTCTCCTACAGCTTCGAGAGTGCTGATGTCCGTGTAACTACAGCTGCTCAGCCTTGACCGGAATCTCCCTGCCCCCTGGTATTCCACAGGGGGAAACGCAGTAAAACCATACCGCGCAGGAGATGGTCCGCGCCTTGAGAACTACGAGAAACGATGCTCACCCTGTCACTCCAACCATAGGACCTAGTCCTCCGCACATCGCAGGAAAATGCCGATGAACGTATCGCGGATTAGCACTCATTAGCGCTCATTAGCACAGACTACCGCAGCCCTGGTTAGAGCCATCCGGGCCCCCCCCGAGCCAGTGGTGGTGGTTTATTGCACCACCACCCTGAACACCACCAGATGGTACCAACCAATCGTGAGATGAGGACAGTGTTTTTTGTTTTTTCTCATTCCCTCTTTTGCTTCCCTCTTTTCGTTTTCCTTTTTAGGCCACACAACACCCTCAACGGGGCCCGTAGCCAACGAATGCCACACTGAAAATCGATTTTTTTAATATTTTTCCCTTGTAAATTAAAAAGAAAACGCAGGAAAAAAAATAAAAATATATGGGCAGGTGCCCATGGACACCAGCCACAGACCTGTGGAAAAACAACACCCCCCCCCCGCCCAGCCAAAGAAAAAAACAAACACTGTTCCCGCTCTACGTGAACTACGACCGCTCACTATTTTCGTGGCTCCCTATTTTCGTGACCCATGACCGGACATAGTTCACGGCACGCATCTCTCTCTCTCTCTCTCTCTCTCTCTCTCTCTCTCTCTCTCTCTCTCTCTCTCTCTCTCTGTGTGTGTGTGTGTGTGCCCCTCCAGGTTCCCTTAGGGAGAAAGCTGACAACTGGGAAGGCCCAAAGGAATGATGGAGTGGGTGGTGGTGCTTTATTGCACCACCACCCCGAACACCACCGGGTGGTACCGACCAATCGTGAGAGAGGACCCTTTTTTTTTTTTTTTCCCATTCCCTCTTTTGCTTCCCTAATGGGATGGGGCGGTGCCTGCGGCCCTGCATTGTCTGATTTTGTTGTTTTTTTTTAGGCCACACAACACCCTCAACGGGGTCCGCAGCCAACGAATGCCACACCGAAAATCGATTTTATTTTATTTATTTATTTATTTTTGCACATGGACCATGATTATCTTCTCTGTATCGTTCCAATTTTAACAGATGTCCCGAATTAAAAAAAAAAAAAAATCCACGGGAAAAAAAAAAAAAAACAAAATATGGGCAGGTGCCCATCGACACCAGCCACAGACCTGTGCAAAAACAACACACCCTTTCCAGCCAAAAAAAAAAAAAAAAAAAAAAAAAAACACCGTTCCCCCTCTACGTGAACTGCATGAACTACCATAACGACCGATCACAATTTTCGTGACCTGTGACCGGACATAGTGCACGGACCCCATGAACAATGAACGGGGGTACAGAACTGGAGAGAGAGAGAGAGAGGTGGATGAGAGACACAGAGAGAGAGAGAGAGAGAGAGAGAGAGAGAGAGAGAGAGAGAGAGAGAGAGAGAGAGAGAGAGAGAGAGAGAGAGAGACGTGGCAATCCGCAGCCCCAGGGGCGTTAACCCCCCCCAACCTTACCAGGCCGCACGGGCCTTGAAGTTTGAACCCCCCCTCCAACCTTTCCACGCACGGCTATGTAGCAACCCCGTACCCCCAAGCCCCAAACCCCAAAATTTTGTAACCACCCCCCCCTGCCCGTCCGACCTGCCTGACCGAATAGTTTTTCTTCTCTAACAAAACGGGGGTGCGCAAAACACACAACCTTCCCACAACATCGAATTCGTGATTTGGGGGCCCGGGGGGGGTCATTTTTTCCGAGACCCCTAAAAAAACGAAATATAACCCCCCCTTCCCCCCCAAAAAAAAATATTTTTTTTAGGTGTTTGTGGCGGCGGACAACCTGCGAAGTTCACAGGTGATGCACGCACCCCGATTTTGGGTGCGCGACTCCGCCTGCCCGTGGCGCGGCCACGAAAAAAGTCGGTCATGTGGCCTAGTCCGCTGGGTCCTGGCTGGCCTCTGCAGCTGCAGCCAAGGCCATGGGATCCTCGACGGAGGGTGCCACGTAGCTAAAAAGTACTTTAGCAGTTACTCTTAACATGTGTGTTTCTCAGCCAAAGCCTGGTAACCTCAAAATCTTCTGTACAACCTACATATGGGATGCTGGGCCCGGTTCCCAGCACGTGCTGCTCCCCATGAATACACTGGAGGCTTGTTCTAAAAATTGAAAAATGTATAAGAAAAAAAAAGAGAAGATATGTCCTGAGGACAGGCCAGGAGTGTGGGCCCGGTAGGATGCCTGAGACCTGGTAGGGTACGGCCAAAACGGGAGGGCTCCGAGTCTGAAGGCAGTGCCCACCGACCGAATAGGACGCCCCAGCTCTGCCATATTATGAAAGGTCGGGGCAAGTCGAGGACATTCTGATTCAGGATGCCAACACCGCAAAAGGGCTAGGTCAGCTGCAGGAGAGCGCAGCAAGTGGCATCCGGTTAGTCCCCGCCATAGGCCCATCGCTGCGCTGAGGAAGAAGATGAGTGCCATATGTGTAGGATGCTGAGGTGTACAAGGAATGCGGCACTCGAAGGGGAGATCCTTGGGAGAAGGGGAAGGCCATAGGGAGAAGAAGTTGTGGTACTTACCTGCTGGGTGCCAAGAAGAGCTCCAGTACATGTTCTTCGAGCTGGAACCAGTGGGATCAGCACAGAACTCCGCACCACTGAACTATGGCGTAGTCTGGGCTAGGGTAGCTGATACCCTAAGTGGTCATACCTGTCGGTAGGGAGACCAGCAAGGGCTATACCTGGGCTAAGAACTGTTTCTGAAGAGGGCTATACCTGGGCTAAGAACTGTTTCTCAGTGGTCTGATCATTCCTTTGGTATTTTCTACTACTAATCTGACAGCCTTATGCATGCTGGTCAGGGTAGTACATGGCTGTTTATACCCCCGTACGTATATGGGACATACGAACAGCCCATACGGCCGTACGTACGGACGCCCAGGCGGTCATACCGACTCATACGGGCCGTACGTGCGGCCGTTCGAGCCGTTTTGGGGGCCTTCCCATGGGAGGGTTGGACAATTAAGGGGGTGGGGGGGGGGGGCATGTCGGGGGGCCGGGGGCTAGCCCCCAAAGTTAAAACAAAACCGAAAAAAAAAAAAGTTGGTTCGGGGGTTGGGGGGGGGGGGGGGGGGGGGGGCTCTGGGATTTTGTAATACGTCGCCACTTCCCCTGCAGCTCTCTCTCTCTCTCTCTCTCTCTCTCTCTTTTGTTGTCATCAAAACAGGAGCAACACAATATGCATTGTCGTATCACAGTAAGGACAGATTTATGTGATACATTAAACCACCAGTACTTCCTAGAGTCATGCCCGCCCATAGTACTGGTGGTTTAACACAAATTGTGTGGCTCATTCTCCCTGTTGGGGGTGGGCCCCCACCACCCAGACCACACCAACCCCAGCCTGGCCCTTTTTTTTGTTTTTAATTTGAATTTTTGCATCTTCTTTTTTTTTTTCACACCCAATGTCTCAAGAAATAGCCCCCCTCCAAAAAAATCCAAAAATACCTTATGACTGTTCGACCATATCATATCACTCTTGATTAAAAATGGAAAAAAAAATTTCCACTGCTTTTTTGACCGGAAAAAAGAAATATTCGAAAAACCAGGCCGCGGGGTGGGCCTCGTTGTCCCCGGCAGCGGCCGACATTTTAGGCCGCGGAGGATGAATTGCCCGTGGCCTACGCCGTGTCACGTAGCTTTTGAGGTAGCTACATCCCTTCTGAGATCATACCAGTAATACTTCACTGAGCCTGTCCAGGAGTCTAAAAACCGAAACCAAACTATCCAAATGTTCTCCCGTAGATCAATCAACACCTGCCTTCACCCTCATGTCCTCAGACCAGAACTCTACCAGGCCTCACGCTCCCCCCTGCTAGGTTACAGGGCAGCACAACCCGCCCCAGCTCCGGCCAGCACCGTCCTGCTCGAAGCTCCTGCTAAACTCGGGTTACAGGGCAGTGCCACAGTGGGACCAAACCCAAGCACCGGCCAGCGACGTTTTGGCATCGGCCCTCCATGACCTTAGACTTGACTGCTTCAGCACGGCATCAGACAAACTACCAAGCAACACCGGGATCGGCCAGGCTGAGCCTCCCATTCAGCTCCTGCAAATCAACTAAGTCTCAGGGACTCGGATGATTCAAGAGAACATTACCAGCTACAGTGCCGACCCATGGTCCCAATGGCATGGTGTGAAGGTGCACAATCATGCCACAATGTTTAGACCAGTGGTCCAGTGCTGTGAAACTGGTCGGGTCATAAATTAAATGCAAAACTCAAGAAGAAACAATGTCATTCAATTGCGACTCAGTGAAAAGAGAATGGAAGAAGAATGAGACAAGGGGAGAAGATGAATGACGGAAAGAAGAAGAAGAAGAAGAAGCAGAAGAAGAAGAAGAAGAAGAAGAAGAAGAAGAAGAAGCAGAAGCAGAAAAAGAAGAAGAAGAAGAAGAAGAAGAAGAAGAAGAAGAAGAAGAAGAAGGAGATAAACACAATCTGCAACCAATATCGTCCTCCCCTCAACCCGCCTCGATCATCTCCTCCAAGAAATAATGAGAAGAAAAAGAAAATGAATGAATGAGCCAGAATCAATGTCTGATTTCTCCCCCTTACGGTCAGCCCTGCAAAGAGCCCTCCTTTAGCCTACTACTCCTTCTTACTACACTGGTATGGCATCTGGCTATGGATGAACATTCAAGGCTTCCTCTGATTCCTCAGAACATAAATGCCCTGATGCTAGGCACTAATCCTCTCCATCAGCTACTGCAAGGCTTACTCGGCCGAATGAAATACATGTCCAACCTGTATCCCTTCAGGGACGTTCTTAATTATGCAGCTCAAACCTTGGGGATAAAGATGCAAATCCACCATAGCCGGAGGGGAGTATCCTTCGCGGTTCCCACTTCCTTCTTCCTCCTTGGTCAACAACCTCTACTATCCAGTGCACCGCCGTACCCTAGCTAGAGGTCATTCTTGCTCGCGACCTACCTCTCCGTACTACACCTCCATCAGGCTCTTCCATGTCCAAGGAGGTCTTCTTCATCAGTGCACCCTCCAGCTTCACCTAGAGGACATTCTTCCTCACTTCTCACCTCACCCTACCACACCGCCATAGCCGAGGAGGTCTTCTTCTTCATCAGCCTCCACCTCCACTCCACCACTTCTCTTTCTTGGGCGCGCAGCAGCATGACTGCTGGCAGTGCTGGGTGAATGAGCCGACTCTTCCTTCCACGGAATGAGATACTTTCCTGCCCGGGCTACAGCACTTCTTGGCTGGGCACTTCCTGCCTTCACCTGCTGCCTCCCTTGGGTGCACACTGCACTTGTCCTACCGCGTGTTGGCTCCTTTCGGTAGAAACATCATTGCAGACTGATCATCTCTTCCGACAAGTTGAACCCCTAATTCTAGACTTCTACCGGGTCTACCCGCCTAAATCAATCAGGCGTTGGCCACTGGACATCTACTGGACCATTGCAGGCCCAACTGACTTGCTGGAAAATCGCTACCGGGTGTCTATCAAATCAAATTCTACTAAGTTAAAAAGTCTCTGGGCTGCCGCTAACTTTTCTGTGCTGCCCGTGGCCGTGTCCCTATTACTACTACACTGTCCCTGTCCGAGGCACAGCCACACAACACGGCCAACAGCGTTAGCTCACTCACGGACCCAGACTTGAAATCAAGTGGGCACAGGAAACACACGCATCAGTGGTACAGCCCATACATACTTAGAAAGCATAGCGAATAGCAGCAGAACAGTCTCAGACAGACTCGGAATTCTCAGGGGAGGGGGGGGGGGGATGGGTAGATTAACAAAAAGGACAGCATTTCCTCAGACAATGGCAGCAATCTCACACAACATAACAGCGACTTTTGTGGGTCACTGCACCGGAGTGCTTTCCTCCGAGGTTGCATGCCAACTTGAAATTCGAAAAAAGGGGTCTGGGGAGTTGGATCTTGCAATGTCACATCCCTCTTGCCATATTCCCACACCAAAAAATCGTCGGGAAAACCACCGTGAGCCATCATCCATCTCTCATCATCTCATGGACTCTGAATTACATCCATGCGTGACCGTGCCGATTAGCTTTCTGTCACAGACAGTGTCACATTATCTATCCGTGGGTTTGAGTATGTGAAATTGTCATTGATATCCGTTTTGTAAATAAAAGCGATGGGACCTCTGAGTAATTCCATCCTGTACACTGGGGAGTTAGATAATCATTGTGATACCAAGTGGCAAGAGCCAACACGCTGTGATGCTAGAATGACTGCGACATAACGTACTAACATGCTCTCTGTTGTTGGCTGCGGAGCGGGAGTGTTGGGGTGACAGCCTGAGACAGGGTACTAACCTGAATCTTATCGAGCACCCTCCCCTTCGGCTACCTGATTTCCTTAAGTCCTGCCTTTCTAATGTCTAGTATATTTCCAAGTGGCTGAATTTGTTTCTTTCGTTTGTCTTTCATTCCTCCCTTTTTCTTTTTCCATCTCCCTCGCTCCTAGCTGTCCCAGTGTGAGTCACTTCTCTTGCCTCCTTGCTTCTCATCCCACGCCATGCGTTTACTACAGGAACCGGCTTTCACGTTTTTGCTAGGAGAGAAGTTCAAGGGCGAAAGTATTGCTGTCAGGAGAATTTGCCGATGGCAGACTAAGAGGCTGATAATTTGAGGTCTCGTTGCGCAGGAGAAGTTCACGGGAAGAAGGCTCCTGCGCAACGGACTATCCGTTGCGCAGGAGAATTTGCAAGGGAAGAAAGCTCCCTGCGCCGCGCGGTACAACACACAAGCTTATGAAGATGCGGATGGCAGACTGATAATTTTGAGGTCTAAATTTTCAGTCTAAGTATTACGTAAATAGCCCTCCTCAAGTTTGATATTGACATCGTCTCCTTCCATCTTCAGGTTTCACGGAAAGACATTCACGGAAAGACGTTCAGGAAAGAAGGCTTCATGCTGTAAAACAAAAACACACAAGCTTACGAAGAAGGATGCGGAGGGAAGACGGAGTGAGAGTTCCAAGTCTAAGTATCAAGTACCCCTCCTGAAGTTTGATATCAACAACGCCTACTTCAACTTCCTCAGGTTTCGCGGAAAGATGTTCAAGCAAACACTGGGAAGTCCGGTCCGGAAATGCCCGATACGAAGCTGGTGTGCACAATGGTGAAGATCGGCCGACGATGGTGGGCTTTTTTTTCGAATGGCATCGGGCATCGGGGCATTGAGCAGGCAAGAAGCAAGATGAACATCGGGCATCGTCGGGCATTGGGCAGGCAAGAAGCAAGATGAAGATCGCACAAAAAAAACATAGCCAAATTCCGAAAATGCCGGCAGTAGAGCGTAGGGAGTTATATACGCCGGCGCAGACGGGACGGGACGGACCGGAACGGGGCAAGAAGCGAACAAGGGACCCGCGACACGATACACCGAACAGAATATAAATACAGAAATGGGTGGGAAGGATCGAACGAACAGAGAGAGCAAATGAGCATTTGCCCGAAGGTGACGTTCTGAACGGATAGCTTTGTAGTCGATGAGATGGGCGAACGATCACATGAACGATCGCATGAACGATCACGTGAACCATCAGATGAACGATCAGATGAAGTATCAGGTGGGGCAGAGGGCAGATGAATGATCAGGTGAAGGAACAGGTGATCAGAGGAGTGATCAGGGGAAGGAACAGGTGCGCAGATGAGCGGTCAGATGAAGGATCAGATGAAGGATCGGCTGAAGGATCAGGTGGGCAAGATGAACGATCAGGTGAAGGATCAGCTGAAGGCCTAGTGCACCATCAGATTAGATGAGTGATCAGAGGGACGAGGCAATAACGGGGGAAAAACATGACGTACTCCGTCGGGACATCAACTGAAAACTGGAAGTTGGAATGATATTTACAGAAAACATTCGCGTGACCGCTTCGCTGACAGGATTGAGTCGCACAAAAGTGGAAACTGACGCTGACGTGCAGAACAGAGATCCAACGGCTGGAACGAAAGACGAGGGAGCTAGATAGAACATGAGCTTGGTAGAATTGGAGAGAGCTTACCACGTTCGGAGGACGCGTTGGAGATGGAGAAAGCAGGAGAAGGAGTCTTTTAGAAACTGAGGAAAAGCAATTCCATCATCATCTGGACGGTCACAGGCAGAAGGGTGGCGAGGCCGCCGTCACAGGGACACCGCGACAATGAAAGCTACGACAACCTCATTCATCTTGATGATCTGTTGGTTGCTGTTGGCCATCCTCTGCTACTATTGCCGACCGACCCTCTTGCCTATGAAACTACAATTCACGATCGGGATCCCGTTCTCGAGAGTATACTATACTGACATTGGCGGGCCTCCTCGCTGATCCGTCTCCATGTTCGTGTTTCAATCTGTCCAAGATTCTGTCGTATGCATTAACTTCCTTCTCTCTCTCTCTCTCTGAAATTATGTCTTATGCATCAACTTCCTGCTCTCTCTCTCTCTCTCTCTCTCTCTCTCTCTCTCTCTCTCTCTCTCTCTCTCTCTCTCTCTCTCTCGCTCGACCGCTCGCTCGACCGCTCGCTCGCTCTCTGTGTCTCTCTGTGTTGAAGAAAAGGGGGCAGCACATAACATTTCGGTCACCAGTTTTGAACTCACGACCTCGTTATTAACAGTTATGAGTTGAGGACTGTATATCATTCAGCTACAGGGTGGGAAGGTACGCGAACATGTGTTCATGTCCGCAAAATCGTCGGCATGGTTGAGAGAGACAGCTCAGACGAGCTAGTTCAGCTGTTTAGGACATCCTTGCTCTTAAGGGAAAATAAGGCCAAACGCAAAGAAACGAACGTTGTCTGAAACTTTCCCAAACAGTGTTCAGCCTGCTGTCGTTCTGCTTTTTTTTTGTTTTTTCACCCTCTCTTGTGTCGGGCTTCGGTTTCTTGGCCAGGTGCCTGAGCACCTGTGCTCAGTAGCCCCGTTCGACTCCTCCTTTCTTTCTTTCCTTCTTTCTTTCTTTCTTTCTTTCTCTTTTTTTGCCTCTTATCTTCGCTCAACCAACAGGAAGGGTGAACAGTGACATCAGACCCTCAAGGGCCTCAACAACTCGAAAACTGTGTCGCTTGGGCCTCGGTCCACTGGTCACACCACCTTGCAGAATGAGAATCAGAATCACAGAATGAATATTCACCTAGAGCATGGCATGAAAAGATCGCAATATCTTTTGTCGTTTGTGCATGTGCCCCGTAGTGGAGCGACGCCCCCCCTTATCTTCTCCATGCGGCATGAGGCTGGCTGGGTGGATGAAGCCGTTCTCCCTCTGGCAAAACCCGTCGTGCCACATCCCAAAAACACCAAAAAAAAACGGTTGTACCATCTAGCAGCAGCCGTCGGAAGAGGAGACAAAAGTTGAGTCTTGAAAGCGTTTCGCTTTCGAAAATTCGAAAGCTATGTACCCCTTCCGACCGTGACGTGAGCTTCTCACTGGGTCTCGCCGCGCGGCACACGAAACTAACACGAAACGAGTGCATCTGCCCACGAAAGGTGGCAAAATGCACTCGTTACTATTTATAGCAAACCCATGAACCTGGCCATTTTCTGCAGGAAGATGCACTCGTTTCCTTTTTCCTTTCGTGTCCCGTGCGGCGACGCCCACTGTCTCTTAGCGCCCATGTCCGCGGCCGGCTCCTTTTGGCCACTGGCGCCACGAAGAGCCTCTCGGAGGCTCGACACAGCAGCGCAGCCCCTCCTCTGTATCATAGCACCTGAGGCGAGAGAAAGGGGCTCGCTCCACTACAGTTACTCTCCCAATGTGCAAAACGAGAGAGTCCATCTTCCGCGAGAACATTGAATATACACCGCCACGGCTTTTTTTTTTTTTTGTGTGTGTGTGTGTGCATGTCGGGAGGAATGGAGCGACGCCGAAAGCATTCCTACTTCGTCAGTTGGAATATGCGGTAACTAATTCCCATTGTCTTTTTTTTTTTGTTTTGTTTTTTTGAAAAGCCTCCAATTTCATTTCATAAAAGCATTGGGACGAGGCCGGGGACCTCACAACTCAACCCGGAGTTATCCTGGCAGCATCAGCCAGTTTCCCTTTTATTTATTTATTTATTTGATTTCGTTCTTTCCT
>BFEA01000115.1:2951783-2972323 GCA_003427395.1 Chara braunii | reverse complement strand
TCGAACCCTGGGTACTGCATCCGCTACTGCTAAAAGGTGAAAACCGTTTCAATAGGCTGGAAACAAGGGTCAGAAGAAAAGAAATATGCACTGCTGTTCGATTGTTCTGTTTCCCTGGGTTACCGACTGCAATCCAAAGCCAAGAGGCTGCTGTGTACAGTCAAGTCCTCATGGGACAATTTTGTAGCGGCTGAAGCTATGGAGCCCCTGGACTTCGACCTCTGTTGCAACTTTGGTAAGTCTATCAGATCCCTCCCTACTGTTAAACACGCTGGTCTTCTCTGGTTAATCCAGATGATGTGTGTTCGTACAGGAAAGTGGTGTGTGACCAAAGGGATGTGAATGTCCCTCTTTTTGGTCATGCATGCTCCCCTGCTGCAATCCAGGATATATGCCATATCTGGTGGCATTGCCCTAAGGCACTGAAATTCTGGATTTGGTGGATGAAGGTATGGTCCAAAGCATAGCCTGGGGAGGACGGGAACAGACTGTGGAACAAAGAGGCTTTGATCAGAGGGGACCGACACAACAGGTGCGGAGCATCTTATCCAGCCTGGGTTTCAAGGGCTCTGGGACTGTGAATAATCTGGTGTGCCAGGAACTCGACAAGGTTTGGTTCTTCTCCTCCATCGACCCAGCAACAGAAGTACTCAATGCTACAAGGTCTGAAAGGCATCATTATGGCCGATTGGCATAGGATACGTAACTGTAGGATTCCGTTGGAGGTTCAGATTAGGACGTTTAAAACCGAATGGAGCCTTGCTTACTGCTGGGCTATCCCCTCCCTTTCTGGTAAACTGGTTTAATTTTTTCCTCACTCTTGGAGAACCGCAGCAGCAGCCTGGTTATTTTAGATGATTAAAGGCTTACTTTACCACTTATTTATTCTTTGAGATTTGGACCACTGCTACTTTGGAGACAATTTCGTGAAGTTGCTGTGCCCCACCTGCTGGCGAGGTCAGGGGGAGCTAGGCGAGCTTCAAGCACTTTCAGATGATTCAGATTCTGGGGACTGTTTCCTCTGCAGGGCATTTTCCTGCTAAGCTAAGTTGAGTAATGCCCTCAGCACTCTCCGGGTAGAATTGTGATGTCCCCGGCCTCATTCATTGTTGATTTGTTATGAAATGAAAGCTTAATTCAAACAAACAAAAAAAAAAAATAGAGAAGAATATAGCTTAGTGCAAGGAAATGAGCGATAGCAAAATTCAGAAACCAACCCGCATCATACATATGAAACCCGATAGTCTTGATAAGAGCACAGCAGAGCTCACAAACGACAATGTTGGAATAGACTTGTCATCATCATCAACAAACCAATGCCGTTCCCCTACATGGCGCTCGGCGCCCAGACTACAGCTGGCAGATCCTATCTAGCCTATCTACAAATGCCGCCGGTGACATCAACAGCTTTCCAAAGTAAGAGCAGATATCGGACAATGCCGTCCGCATCAAGCACCAGGTATGCCCTCGCCACACTCACAACCTCGATCCCCTACACAGATGTCACATGAACCCGAAGACCACCATGCGTGTCATCCAGCAATGCGCAGGCCAGCCCGGCTATGGCTGCCTGCGTTCACCCTGCTCGCCCGTGAGCGCGTAGGCATCCACTTCAGTAGCTAGCGCAGCAGCGCTTGCGCAGAGAGCAGTGAGTGACCAAATGAGCAGCCAGTGGCCAGGCCCTTTCCTTTATGGAAAGTGGCTGCCAGTCATGGGCTGCCTGACTGGTCTGGGCCTCTGCCCAGAAGCTTCCGGTAGGCCCCAAGTGGCTGAGCCTCTGTCCCAGGGGAATATTTGGCAAGGCCTCTTGCAGTTACGAGTGTCCAACTGCCAGACGTGCTGTGTACAGTTTGTGCCTCGTGTCTGGCCCAGGGCCTGCCTCCAATTCACTCATACAGGGCCTGAAGCCCGAAGCAGATGTTGTTAGGCAGGGCCTGGGCTCAGTCAACCAACTGACACTGCTCGTCACTTATCAGGCCCGCCTTCACTTAGGGCGGCCTTACAAGCTTGAACAGGCCTCACACTAGTATATTCAAAAATAAAGAGAAAAAAGATATCAACATGCAACTGACCCGCCCTAGGTATTCAGAATTGTATTATTACTCAGTTATTTCCACTGGAGTTAGAGCTCGTGTCTGTATTTCAACAGTTCAGGGGCGTACCTACTGCGCTAGGCCAGTTCGTCACGGCGACTCCTTTCTTGCTCGCTTCCTTCTTTCCCTTCTTTCAAAAATTTTGTGGTCCGGTTTGAGGGCAAGACATCACTGTTCAGGGCCAAAAACTGGACCACTGCATACCACGAACCTCATAGCAAAAAGAAAACCACAAAGGAAGCGAAGGCCAGTGCTACGTGATCCTGTTCCCTATTCATCCAAAGTTACCACCAACCTTGGCCAACCCGCCCTGCCACTTGCGCGGCAGGGGTTTCCATTCTTTCTCATCAATCCCTCTTTCTTTTTCGTTTTCTAATGAGCGACAGGCTTGAGATATCATCAATCGAACTGACCGGCCCTGGGTAATTCAGAATTGTAGTACTTTACTCATCTGTTTCCAGTGGAGTTCAAACTCAGGGCACACTCAAACTAGCAGTATCCTAAATGTACCCGAGCGCGTTTATGGCCGGACCTGTATCCATCTGGCCGCAATTCCAGCCACAAATAAGTAAAAATGTGCGAGTGTCAGTATGCCCTCGGGTCTGTATGTTCAGGCGTGTACCACCTGAGCTAGGGTGGTTGGTAATAGATAGCAGCGTTTCGTGAAATGCTGGAAAGACAGCGAACATGACGAGCATTCGTTTTGTTGCTTTGGATGGATTTCTTGACTACAAGTGTGTTGTGTGTGTAAGAATGCGTACGACAAACTCCGACGTGTTGCGACAGACAAGCAAATCCGAAACATGGGACACTAGTTTATTTATAGTTTTTTTTTTAATGATTTCATTTCAATACAATAAGATGACTTCAGTGATTGCCTACATGCCTCGGCTTACCATATTCACATGTTCGCTGGATGGCAGCTCCTGACACTGCTACCAGTCAGACCCGAGGCATACTCAAACATACCGGCCCGGAACTGATCCAACTGGATGCATCTGACCACAATCAAGTCCACCGTTTTTAAGGAAAAAAGCCCTAGTGTGAGTACGTCCTCATCCGTCATAATTGAGGCATTTACCATCGTAACGGTTTCTGCTCCCTTCTCGAAGAAAATTTAAGAACTAGCGTGTAAAACAGGAAGGATCTCCTACAAGGCGAAGGGCTTCTCGGCATATCTGTGCACGAGTTGCGGTCAGGTGCATCCAGGCGCGGGTGTGAAAGTGGTCAGATGCACCCAGGAAGTCCTCGTATGAGTATGGGCTCACTGTGACCTACATGAGCATGAGCATGGGACACTGCTCATGGACATGGCAAAATTATTGGAGCGCGATCTTCTGTCCAGGTTCCTTCCCCCCTTTCGCGCTTCCCCCCCCCCTCTTCCCCACAAGACTGTGAGATTGAGGATCATTGAGCAAGGTCTTTCTCCTGTTCTTCTCCTGGAAGCTAGTTTTTTCCTCTTCCCCCCCATTTAAGCAGTAAAATCCATTATCAATACTGAGAGCAACTCCTCTTCTTAGCTTCAGCCATCAGGGTTCTCATACACATCACACTTAGGCCTCGCCACACCACTGTCGAAATGAAAAAAGTACCAGTGCATGCACCCGTGGAGAGCTACAAGATGCATCCTTTACTACAAATAGTAATGGATGAATCTCTCCAGGAAGATGCACTGGTGCATGTGGCCCTTACTTGCAGGCTAGGTTCGAAAGACTCTCTGCATACAAGGGGGAAAAAAAGGAAAGGCAAAAAAAACTCTGCATGAGGAAGCTGTGCGGGATCTGGGTAGGGTTGCTATTAGCCATTGGTTGCATGGATATTGCGCTTCTTGTGAAGGAAAGGAGCAAGCTAATAATGACGAGAGGAGGACTCTGAGAGGATACTCACGGCATACTCACACGAGGACCTAATGTCTCAAACTTTTGCAGCATTTGGTACCGCGAATTTGAGACTTTGGGTATCCGTGCGGTCATATGGGTGGGCTTTGTCCAGAAAGCACAGAGTTGTGACCCCACCAGTTGGACACCATTCAAATTGCACGTAGTCACACAGCATCCCACCCAAAAAAAAAAGTTCTTTTTTTTTTTTTTAATGCTAAAATAACAAGCAGGCTGTCTTCTTCACGCACACATTTTTACAATTCCAATGGAATGCAATCAGACTCGGTTTCTTTCCACTTCGCACTCATGCAAACAGATGGTGAATCACACTTGCGCACAGCGCCCACTCAAAGCTCAAATATATGAAAGTTGAAAACGCAGTTCAGATACAAACTCGCTTCAACAGGCTATGGCTCATCCGCGCCTGTACATGCCAACTCTCGTCTCACTGTCCAACACCACTGTTCGCACGTACTCGACTCTGGATCACCCTGCATATCCCACATGCATACACACACTCTCGTACTCACACACTCGCCTATTAGCTATGGCGGCTATGGCCGCTATCCCTCTATGGCTATGGCTAACTATCTCCTTCAGCCCGCTTCGTCTTCGGGCGCTTTGCAGACCACCTCGCACAAGTCGCTCAGGCAGCGCTTCCGCATGGCTTACGCAGGAATGAATGAATAGCCGGACGCCGCCTCTTGATTTATACTTCTGTAACTCGTTGGTCTGCCCCTATTCCACCGGGCCCTTGGTGCACACAGTCCCCCATGGTACTTGCTGACTGTACAAAGTGAGACTGGGACTGGGTACTGCTGACTCAGCGAAGTTAGACTCACCACTTGCCCACTTGCCTCTGGTCTACTGTGGACAACGTTTGAAAGGCCACTTCCGGACCTTCCGGAAGTCTGTGGACTTGGCCTTTCGACACTGTAGCAGCTATGACCTTGACCTTTCAGGACTGTAGCAGCTACGACCTTGACCCTTCAGAACTACTACAGCTACGGCCTCTGCTACAAACTTGACCCCTACTTGACAGGACTACAGTTCAAGACCCGACGACTACACTGGCCTACGACGGACAACAGCAGACCCCTAAGACGCAGGTAACGGGTTCAAACACACAGGGGTACTGTACACAGGTAAGTGAGGTCTAGGGATCGAGCCCTGGGATCTGCATCCGCTACTGTGAAGGTGAAAACCGTTTCACTCCCGCCGGCCTAAATTCGAGGTCCTCCGAGAATATCTCTGTCCAAGGCAGGACCTTTACCCTTCTTACCTCTTTCGTAGGCTCGGACTTTGTTGGGAGCTGTTTCTAGAAGTTCAGTTCTCGTAAACCAGCGGTCGTCCTCTGGTTCCTGATAAGAAAATCGGACCTTATACTGTTTCTGGGGACGACCTCTACCTCCTGTTCGGAACAAGTCTTCACCTACAATGCCGTCAATGTCGTACCCTCCGTCCATGTCCAGAGGGATCATGGATCTTCTTGATGGAAACTGTTGACTTGTGACACACGGCAACAACTTTGACGGATGGAACACAGGGTAGGTGTGGAGGTGTGCTGGGATCTCTATCGTATAGGACGGCCCATCTTCTCCGCCCTTAACTTCTAGGACTGGCCACGGTCCCCTGTACGCCGGCAGTAACTTCTGCAAAATGTTTTCCTTAGGAGCAAACTCTTTGGACTTGAGCCAGACTAGGTCGCCTACTTGAAACTGCGACGGGCGACGGTGCTTGTTAGCCTGTTCTATCATTCTGTGATGGGCCTTCCTGAGGTTCTCAACAACGGTAGGTAATTCCTTCTCGTGCTGAATCGCAAACTCCCGAGTACCGGGCGGTAACCTATGAATCTGGTCCCGGTTAAGTCCATCAAACGGTCTACTCGATCTAAAGGACTTATGTAGTTCATTAGGAGTACGACAAGTGGCTAGGTGCACGCTATTGTTATATGCACTGGCTACCACGGGCAACATCTCATCCCAGTTAACTTCATCTGGTCTAATATACATGCGCATAAATTGTTGCAGGATCTTATTCATCTGCTCGGTTTGACCGTTAGTCTCTGGGGGACGGCCAGATGACATTAACAACTTTGACCCGTACACTCTCATTAACTCCTGCCAGTTCTGACTTGTGAACTAGGTGTCCCTATCACTAACTATGGACAATGGGATTCCATGATCACTAACCCAGAAGTCAAAAAACTTTTGAATTGCTAACTCTGTACGGGCTTCTGCGGGTAAGGGAACAACGACAACATATTTGCTAAACCTATCAACAATCACCATAACTTGGCTATGTCCATGTCTACTTTTGACGCTAGCATCCATGAAGTCAATGGACACTGAATCTCCAGGCTGGTCAGGAATAGACGAGGGTCGAAGAAGACCTAGAGGGGCACGCATAGTTGTCTTATTCCTTTGACAAACTTTGGAACTGCGAATGTATTCTATGCAGTTGGCTTTCATTCCTTACCAAGTATACGCATGCATCAGATTGGATAATGCTTCCAGTGCTCTAAGGCCTACCTGAGAGTGTAAAGTTCTCTCTCGTAAGTCGAGGTAGCTACTTTCTCTAAAGGCATCCTTGCTGACATAAACTCTACGGGTCTATAGCCATTGTCGTCGTCCTGCTGCAACATTGCGTCCGTGGTGACGACAAATGGCAAGGGCGGATCTGCCACCTTGAGGACGGGGTATTATATCAACGCCCGCTTTAACTTTTTAAGACCGGATGTACAATTTGTGTCCCACTTCCAGATTGCATCCTTCTTGAGCAACCTGTGAAGGGGAGCGGTGATGGCGGAAAAGTTTCTCACAAACTTCTTATAATAATTAGCTAGGCCCAAGAACGACCGCAATTTTGTCATTGTGCGGGGCGTCAGCCAATCTCTAATCGCCGCTATCTTGCTATCCTCACGCTTAATTCCACCTTCGTCTAAGACGTGGGCCCAAGTACAAGACTTGTGTCTTGGCCCACTCACACTTCTTCGCATTGATATTGAAGTTAGTCTCTCTCAACTTCTCCAAGACCTGCCGCAAATGACCTTGACGCTCTTGGAGGGTCCTCTTGAAAACTACGACGAATCTATCTAACCACGACCTGAACACATCATTCATGCAGCACTGGAACGTGGTTGGCGCATTGGTTAGTCCAAAGGGCATCACGATGAACTCATAGTGCCCATATTTAGTCCGGAAAGCAGTCTTATACTGGTCATCAGGGTGAACTTCTATCTGATGATATCTGGACTTCAGATTTATCTTTGAGAAATATTTGCAGCCCTGCACCCGATCCAAAAGATCGTCTATCCTGGGCAGCGGCTCAACATTCTTCATTGTAATTGCATTCAGACCCCTATAATTGTTGCACATACGCAACTCTCCCTCCTTTTTGGTGACAAACAAAACTGGTGCTCCGAAAGGAGACGAACTGGGCCTAATCCAACCCTTTTCGAGGAGTTCGTCTAGTTGCTTACGCAACTCCTCTAACTCCCTTGGGAACATCCTGTAAACTGCATCCTTGGGAGTTCTACTGCCAGGCTCTATTTCGATTCGATGTTGGATTGGCGGCGATACTACTCCTGTTGGCGGCTCTGCCAAATCTTTGAACTCGTCCAGCAGTTGGGCAATAGTCGGGTCTATTGGCTTCCCCTCAATAGGCTATGTGACAGGCCTTACGTAAGCTACGAAGACCTACTCTGCTAACTGCTCCTTCCTTACTAATCGCGCTAATGAAGGAGCACTGAGACAACAATGTGCTAGGAAGCTATCTACTCCTGACACATGAAACAGGCAAGTAGTCTTAACTTCGCCTGATGGGCTAGGGAGCCTGCACTCAYGCTCTTTCAAATGGAGTGTGGCCCCTGCTGCCTCTCCCCACTCCATACCTAGGACTATATCAAAAGGGAGGTTGTCCTCTACGAGGAGAGTCAGAGAATGGAGGACTTTCTCCACCTTACCATCTTTCTCTAGGCGAAGATGCGCCTAGACTCCCTCGACGTAATCCTCAACACGCATCGTGCGGTTGTCTGCGAGGATACTGACTATGGGGTCTTCCAACTTCTGGATTTTAAGACCTAGCCTCAACTTCTTTAGCGCTTTTCGGCTAATATAACTACGGGTAGCCCCTGTGTCTATAAGGGCCCCTACTCTACGTCTAAAAACTTCTAAGTCTACTAACACAAGCTGTCCTTTACTCTCCTTCATCTTGGCCTAGGTCTGCATCCTCTCCTTCAATTCTTCTGCCAGACCTGTGAGGGAAGTGCCTAGAGAGACTCTAACACAGACAGTCTCTAGACAACTAACTAGGCACTGGCCTGCAGCCTCTGCTATAGGCTCATGTGGTGTGGGAGTTTCCTGGTGGTGCGCGCACACTTCGCCACATGGCCTAATGGTAAGGGCAGTTGCAATCCCTACCAGCGGTTGCCTTTTGACCCCTGGGCAGCAAATTGGGCTTCTCTATACTTTGGACAATATTTAATAATATGGGCAGGGTCACCGCAATAGATGCATTGCCCCTGCTCCATTCGCTGCTGCCACACTCTCTGGTCCAAGCCCAGATCTTCCCAAGGTCGGCCCTGTGGCCAACCTGGGTGCCAACCTCCTCTCCGTTGAGGTGATCCTCCACCTCTACGATGTGGTGATCAACTAGGCCCCGAACGATTCGGCGGGGGACCTTGACCCCTACCTCCCTCTTGGCGGTTCCTTTGGCCGCCACCCCCCTGTGCGCCCGGACCTCGACCACCCATGGCCTGGCCCCGTTGGCCCTGGCCGCCTCCTCTACTTTGCGGCCTCCCTCCAACCGCGACAACAGCGTAGGTCCTCCCTTGACCCACACTACTGTCTTCTTCCTCAAGCCCCCACTCTATCTGACTGTAGGGGACTTCATCGGTACCACCCTCGTCTAAAGTAAGGATCAGGTGATCCTTTGCCCTGACCTGACCAGAGATGGTACGACCCTTCCACTTTTTCCCCTTATCTAAATCCTTATGCCAGAAAGTGGACACTGACATGGATTTGGCCTCGAACACGACCACCTCTCTACTTAGCGTGTCGTACGTGATGGTGGCCTGTTGGGTCTTCTCAAAGAAATGCCCTTGTAAGGGCTCTGGCATGGCACGATAAAATAAATTAACTAACTGGGTCTCAGTGACCCCGTGGTTTGGGATGACAAATAAATCATCCATGACTTCTTTGAGTGCCCTTGCACTCTTCCACTGCCGTGAGTGGATCGTTTGCAGTTTATCAGAGGCTCTGACGCCTCGTGTGACGTCTGCGAATCTCTCTCTAAGGAGTTTAAGGAATTTATGAAGAGGGGTGAGTTAAGAATACGCAACCATATTGTTTTCACAATCGGCTGCTCGCGCAAAGGACATGGCAAAACTAGCCGCTTCGTCCTTTAAAGCATGGAAGGCTACTATGACTTGTTCCTCAGGCACAATGTGTTGGAGATACACGTAGGTGATAATACTAGCCTCCCAATTATCAAAGTTCTCCTCCTTCTTCCCGCCATAAAAGTCAGGAAACTTAAGCTTAACAGGCTCTTTGCGGGGACTCACTTCCATCTCTGCAGCGGCCGCTACTTTGGCGCTCTCGATGGCGCCTGCGCAAAATTTCTTTGTGCCCTCCTTTAGCTTCCTAACCTCGGTCCCTACATGTGTCATTACATCCCGTGCAAATTCTCTAAAACCGGACCGGATGGAGTGGAGGGCCATGTCTTGGCCCCTAACAGACTAATGGTGCTCAGTCCAGACCCTACCTATGAGCTCGATGCTCCCAATGATCTTGTCCAACTTGGCCTGAATATCAGGTTGGGCCTCTACTTCCTGTCTACAAGTCTGTAAACTTACCATTTCCCTAGCCACCCGGTTGGCTTCCTCCGTCCTCCTCTTCTTCTCTCTCGCCAGGCGCAACTTCCAGTCCAACCTCTTCTCATTTTCTATGGCCTGGCGCTCTAGGGCATCACTTGTTGCTTCGATCTCCCTAATCGCCGCTTCCTTCTCCTCTTGAGGTATATATAGCATCGCCTCCTCATCTTCTCCTAACGATAAATTAGCCACCCACTCAGATATCCTCTTCTCGACCCACAGGTCATCTTCCTTCATGCCACTGCTCTCTCCTCTTCCCCCCATGCCTCTTCTTTTGAGGGGCTCTCCTTTCGGCTCCTCCTCCTCTTCAATCTCTTCCTCCACTGCAGCCTTCATTCTCTCTTCCTCCTCTTGCTTCCATCTCTTCATCTCCTCCTCTAACTTCTTTTTCTTCGTCGCCTGCTCGTCTGCTATCATCTTCATCTTCGCCTGTCTAATGAGCTCCTTCTTCTCCTTTCTCTCTCTTAGGATGGCGGCGGTTTGCTCTTCTTGAGCCTTGCTATAAGGCATGGTGCTCTTCCCACTACGAAGGTCAACCATGGTGATAGGTGCACAATCAGACAACAGTTTCAAACGTCACAACTTAGACCTCGGCACCTAACTAACTAGACCTAGGACTCAACTTAAGGACCACAAAATCCTGATGGAATTTTGTCAACTAGGGTCACTAGCCTAGACCTAAACTATGGCTGTCACTACAAGACTTGTTGCTGATCAGGAGGCACTTAAGGAGATACCCCGTAACTCCTCAGGAATTATTTAGCGCCGCAGACAGGACGACGCGATCAGCAAGTCCTATCAAAACTTAGACAGCCTGTTGTGCAGCCCACAACTCAAATTTTGGGCCTACTGTGCCACACCGAGCAGCCCACCGGTCAGTATTGGTTCTTGGGAGGGTTCGTGTCCTCCGGGTCAGTCGAGTCGTCAGACACGACCTTTAGCCTTACTCAGCCCGTGTGGGTTTGGTCAACAAGGCTCTATCCTTCATACACGGAGTTCCTATCACCTGGACAAAAGAGACTCAATGCAGAAAGAAGAGACAGACAAACTCAGCAAGTACCATAAGGTGAGTGCACGTCCATAGGGCGAGGGGATGGGCTGAGGGTTTGGCGAGAATATACCAACTCCAGCTTGGTCAGAATCGTGGTCCACAACCCCAATCAACGTCTTAATCAACGTCTTGGTCAACAATTGGTCAACGTTGGTCAACACTGGTCAATGCTGTTCAAACCCCCGGTCAACGCTCCAGTCAACCTTGGTCAACGCTCGAGTCAACGCCCAAACCAACTTCGGTCAACCCCTTGGTCAACCCTCAACTCGGCTATGGCTGCCGACACTTCCTCTCTCTCGCACCCTCACTTCTCCTTCCCCTTCCTTTCTTCTTCCTCGCTTCTTTCTCTCCTCACCCTAACTATGTCTTCCTTCCTCTTCGTAGTCCCTCCTTCCTCTTCCTCAACTATGACTTCTTCTCACTTCTCGGTCTCTCTCTCCTTCTCTCTCGTTCGTTTTCTTTCCTCCTTTACTCGTCTTCTTTCTTCTCCTCCGTGTCCGAGCTCCACGGCTATGGCCGCCTTCTTCTTTCTTGGATGGCACAACCAATCTTGTATCGCTCCCCCCCCCCCCTCTCTCTCTCTCTCCGGCTCTCTCTCTATCTCTCTCTCTCTGGACGCACCGAATTTGCGGCCCCTCCCCCTCTCTCTCTCTCTCTCTCTCTCTCTCTCTCTCTCTCTCTCTCTCTCTCTCTCTCTCTCTTCGTCGTTATCTTCTTTGCAGGTACGCGACACCTTCCTCCACCAGCGCAGCTATGGCGGACTCTTCTGCAGTGATGGGAACTTCAGCTATGGTGCACTTCGACTATGGCGCCCAACTTCAACATACCGCGGACGATGACTGCGCGTGAGATAGCGGGTACCAGCTTTGACACCAAATGCAATCAGCCTCGCTTTCTTTCCACTTCGCTCTCATGCAAACAGATGGTGAATCACACTTGCGCACAGCGCCCACTCAAAGCTCAAAGATATGAAAGTCGAAAACACAGTTCAGATACAAACTCGCTTCAACAGGCTATGGCGCATCAGCCCCTGTACATGCCAGCTCTCGTCTCACTGTCCAACACCACTGTTCGCACGTACTCGACTCTGGATCACCCTGGATATCCCACACGCATACACACACTCTCGTGCTCACACACTCGCCTATCAGCTATGGCGGCTATGGCTGCTATCCCTCTATGGCTATGGCTAACTATCTCCTTCAGCCCGCTTCGTCTTCGGGCGCTCTGCAGACCACCTCGCACAAGTCGCTCAGGCAGCGCTTCCGCATGGCTTACGCAGGAATGAATGAATAGCTGGACGCTGCCTCTTGATTTATACTTCTGTAACTCGTTGGTCTGCCCCTATTCCACCGGGCCCTTGGTGCACACAGTCCCTCATGGTACTTGCTGACTGTACAAAGTGAGACTGGGACTGGGTACTGCTGACTCAGCGAAGTTAGACTCACCACTTGCCCACTTGCCTCTGGTCTACTGTGGACAACGTTTGAAAGGCCACTTCCGGACCTTCCGGAAGTCTGTGGACTTGGCCTTTCGACACTGTAGCAGCTACGACCTTGACCTTTCAGGACTGTAGCAGCTACGACCTTGACCTTTCAGGACTGTAGCAGCTACGACCTTGACCCTTCAGAACTACTACAGCTACGACCTCTGCTACAAACTTGACCCCTACTCGACAGGACTACAGTTCAAGACCCGATGACTACGCTGGCCTACGAGGGACAACAACAGACTCCTAAGAAGCAGGTCACGGGTTCAAACACACAGGGGTACTGTACACAGGTAAGTGAGGTCTAGGGATCGATCCCTGGGATCTGCATCCGCTACTGCGGAAGTGAAAACCGTTTCAGGAAAATGAAAAAAATCGAAAACTTTAAGAAATTTGAGACCACATCTGGAGGCGGTCTCAAAAAGGGTACTCCCGGGCCTCGCAGGCTGCTGACATTTGGGTCACTAAAAAGTACAAATGGGAACTGGGAGGACCCAATGTGACCCGAAATCTACCTCAAAATTAGAGAATTTAGGTTATCAGGCCCTCAGTGAGAATGCCCTCACACTATTACGGCCTGGCTCCACTGCAGACTTCTTGACGTATCTGGATGTCTTAGTGCGGAATCAGTCTGAAAGGTCCGGTCCACATAAATGTCTAGACGCATGGAGAATGTTGAGCAGTGGAGCGAGGCCCTAACTTTTGCAGCATTAGCTATTGATTTGAATGCATTTTCGTCCCTAATCACACTAGAGGGCATTTTAGACAAAACAAAAAAAAATGCTGTAGTTTTGCAGTCACACATTGCCTGCCCGCCCATCAAATTGGCAATTGGTGTGGCAAATGTCAGAGGCCCGCGGCCTCGGGGTTGAGCAATTTTACCACCAAATCTAGAGGTGTTGGCAAATTTCTTTTTCCTCCGAATCTGTGAGCTCACAAAAGAGATTTGCAGGCATCCTTCGACTACTTTTGCTGGGTGACCCCACAAGTGGGCAATTTCGCAAATGGCAGGGCGTTGGGGCATTGCCTTTTCCAATTTGATACCCCTCCGTGACTGCGAAACACAGAAAAATGGCAAACTGGGACGGGCAAAGGCGGCAGATTTTGCTATACTGCTACCCGTGTGTGAATATGCCCTACTCTTCTTTTGAGTAAAAGGACGCAGGACCGTCTTCACCCGTACAGGACGCAAATGCATGGTCATTATGACAAATGAAGGCATGCTGCCAGACTGAGGGCGTACTCGTAGTGCTTTCATCACCAGAATACAACGTACCATCATTATTGCTGCATTTAGGGCCTTGCCACACCAGTGTGAAAAACACAGAAATGGCAAACCGAGAGTAGCGAAGGCGGCAAATTTTGCTATACGCTGCCAGACTGAGGGCGTACTAATAGTGCTTTCATCACCAGAATACAACGTACCATCATTATTGCTGCATTTAGGGCCTCGCCTTACCAGTGTGAAAAACACAGAAAATGGCAAACTGAGAGTAGCAAAGGCGGCAAATTTTGCTATATTGCTACCCGTGTGTGAATATGCCCTACTCGTCTTTTGAGTAAAAGGGCGCAGGACCACCTTCACCTGTACAGAACGCAAACACATGGTCATTATGACAACTGAAGGCATGGACCCTGCCAGACTGAGGGCATACTCATAGTGCCTTCATCACCAGAATAAAACGTAACGTCATTATTGCTGCATTTAGGGCCTCGCCACACCAATGTGGAAAACTCCTTTTCCGACATTTTCTCATCGCCCCATATAGACTGTCGAAGAGAAAATGTTGAAAAACAGGTCCATTTTTTTTTTTTTTTTTTTTTTTTTGTGCCCAAGGCTTGTATTGATATTTGAGAACATTGAGGCCGGGGTCCTTACAGTCTACCCGGAGTAACCAACATATGATGATGATGATGAGGATGATGATGCTAAAACTGATGATTCTCTGCTAATCAGAATCATGATCTGAGCAGTCGCACTCTACGTACTAGCCAATAAGGAAGAGTGATCAGGAAGGCTAATCAGAATGTTCTCTACTCAGAACTACAACATGGGACCCTATCCTAATTCCAGGTATTTCTACCAATTCCAGCAATTTTCATCTGATGTTGTGATGTGTATCAATCCCACCTCTACCCAGTCTCACACCCTCTATTTAGCTAAGTTACAGGGCAGCGCTACCCGCCCCAGCTCCGACCATCGTCGGCAGGATTGTTACCGTTGGTCAAATTAGTGGACTGCCTTCCTCCCTCAGCAATCCCCAGATCTCTCTACAAGACCTCAAGCTCCTAGTAGTTTAGGTTACCGGGTGATGCCCCAGCACTGGTCAGCGTCGTTCTGGCATCAACTCGACCTAGGCAAGTGCACATTCACAACTCAATCAGACAATCAGCAAAATTGATAATAATACCGAAAAATAAAGGATTTGATCTAGTTGAGTCCCCAACAGATGAGATATCTGATGAGGGTGGTGATGATAATGCTTGACGTCAGTAAAGATTATGCTATATCAGCAAAAACAGGTCGACATGTGCCAGACCAATGGATTTAGCATGTATAGAAAACTCCTGACTGCGGCCTTGGGAAACTCAATACCTCGCCTCCGAAAAGGAGGGCATTTTGGACATCTCTACTTTTTCAGGGTGTCGCCCAACCACTCTCCAAATGTGAAAAAGACAAAAATGTGGCGGGTCCATCTGGCCATGTTTTTGAGGGAAGTTCATTCTCATTTTGCACATTTCAAGAGTGGTCTGGCCAGACCCTCACCCTTTTCGACGACCTCGATATCCCTACTTCTCGACACTCTACGTGGCCAAGGCAGCTTTTTTGTTGCGAACTCGAATGTCGAAAAAGGGCTGACAGGTGTTGAAAACGAACAGGTTTCAACAATCGTGTGGCCAGGCCCTTACACTGAAACACACCCCAGATACAGTTATAATGACCGTACATTGTATTCGGGTGACAAAGATAGCACTATCTTGAACCTATTTGATAAATCTACTGCTGCACCTGTATACATCTGGCTATAATTCCGTCCAGAAAAGTATGAAAGTTGGCCCAAATACGGATAGAATGACCTCATTTTCTATTCCGGGGAAGCCGTAATGACCCAAGGCCTCTGAGAGGATACACTGACTGTTGGGCACGTATGGGGTCTCGCTCCACTACACTAGACTCACGAAAAAAATTGTGATTGCTTCTAGAGCTGTCAGAGGTCTAGAACTCTTGAAAAAAGAAGCATCGCTCCACTTACTCCAGACTCAAGAACAATAGAAGCACTCACGGATTTCTCAGCACTACATGACAGCCCTTCTACAGCGCTAGATGACAGCGTCAGCTCGTTCTGATGGTCGGGGCAGGAAGCACACTCGCGAAAAAAAGAGGCCGGAGCGGGGGTAGGAGGGAGGACGCTAGAAAACCTGAGCGTTGCAGGCTGTGAACTCTATACGAATCGAGAGTGCCCTTCAAGAGCGCCTTCTCACAGCTCTCAAAGGGTGTTGTCCTGAGTTCCAGTCTAGAGTAAGTGGAGCAGGCGTTACTTCGAAACTTCGGGAGTCTAGAGTAGTGGAGTGAGGCCCATGGCCTCGCCACACCCAGTGTCGAAACAAAAAAAGTACGACTGGATCTTCCTGCAGTGAATGGCCAGATCCATCTGTTACTATGAATAGCAACGGATGCATCTAACCACTTTCTAAGGCAGATGCATTCGTTCTTTTTCTGTTTCGACAGTGGTGTGGCAAGACCCATATTCACAGCATCTGGCACCAAATTTAGTTACAAAATCCTCAGTGCGGCCATGCTTATGATGTTTCTATGTTGACTCTGCTGCCTCAGGGCCTCACTCCACTACTCACCACATGCACAAAAAGCAAAAAACATGGCAGTGTATCTGTCCATGTTCTGGCTGTTGCACATTTGTTAAGTAGTGGAGCGAGCCCCTCATGCTCACACTGGGAGCTTGTGAATGAGGATTCTCTTCCAAAGACCTTGTTTGTCCGTTGCTTGTATGTTGTTTGTCTGTAGCGTGTGTGCTTGTGAAGTTTTAGGGTCTCACCATACCACTGTCAAAACAGGTAAGATGCATCCGTTACTATGAATAGTCATGGATGCATCTCTCCATTTCCTGAGGAAGATGCACTCATGGATTTTCTGTTTCGACAGTGGTGTGGCGAGGCCCCACCGACTAAAGCAACCATTCGCTTTTACTGCTTATTACCATTTTGGTTTTCAATAACAAACACCAAAGGGAGGCGGGTCTTCATCAGGACAGGATAGGAGACCAGACGTGATGAAGGACAAGGTGTTCTGGTGGCTCTGATCTTATTCATGAAGAGCATCACGTGCTGGGAACTGGGCCCAGCTGTCCAGCGACCCTTCTACATATCTGTGCAATACACAATATCAACAACAACAACCAAAAAAAAAAAAGCAAGGGACCCGGATTCTTGCGTACGGAGTATGAACTGTTGGTCCCGACCTGCGCTGGCACCTGCCTCATGCTGGATGTTCGGAGCGGGAGGTTTCATGGTCACTCAGACGAGCCGTCTGTCTGTTAGCTGCAATTCACCACCAGCACGACATCTTAATTAATGCAGGTAGAAACAGTGATGCCGTGTTCCTGCTTAAGCACTGGATCCTGAACAGTGTAAACCTCCCTGATCTACACGTTAGAAGTGTTTCTTTTTCTTCCTTTTTCTTTTTCTTTTTCGTTTTTGAAAGGAAGTCTCTTTTTCCATGAAATAAATGTAGGTAGGGGGCAGTTAGAAGTCTTTCAAATGGAATTGCATTTTAAATGTACTTTACAGGGATGCTGGACCCGATTTCCAGCAGGTGTTGCTCCCCACCAATAGATGGAGCCATCCCGACACTGCTAGTCGTGTCTGATCAAATCAGCACCCCTAGTAGCCGCTCGGGCTGTTTCCTTAAAAAAAAAAAAAAAAAAAAAAAAAAAAAAAAAAAAAGAAGTCTTTCAAGTGGAATAATCCTCACCTTGTGCTCCACCACCGCTGTGGGCAGCGTGCCAAAAAGTTTCTGCAGTGCAGATGGTGTGACTGTGGTGGTCGGGTGTCTCCGATTTGTTGATTGCGGGGCAAGAAACCACATGACTCCCTCTCAATCGCTGAGGAATGAAGCCCTGCTGGCTGTTGCCCACTGAAATGCTCGTCACACTTACGGGCTCGCCGCACCACTAGCCAAACGCAACGTTTTGAATTGCCTGTATGACGTTCCAAATGTTGGCCTTTGGCGAGTGGTGCGGCGAGGTTCCGGAAGCCCTAGGCATCAGTTCAAGACCACTCACCGAGGTTCCGGAAGCCCTACCGGTAGGCATCAGTCCTACTTGAACTTCCTCGTTGAGAGCCCATGACGGTGAAGAAGAACCACTGGCAAACATCCTGCCAAGTGGCTGTCAGGGAAAGGTTCCACTGTGACATCACATGAATTCACCCACGCGCGCGCCCACACACACACCCAGAGCATCGCACACCAGCACTACTCGTTTCAGTCACTTCATAACTTGTAGAATGCTCGTAATCATCGCCACACACTATCAATGAACCTCCGGGATTGAGAAAAAGGGATCAGATTCAACACCTCACAAAAGTCAACAGTTAGGTACTAATGCGCCTAGCTGGTGCCGGTCAGTTCAATGATATCTCAAGGCCGTCACCTTTTTTCGAACAGGAAGTCAACAGTCAGGCCCTAGCTGGGTACAGCAGACCAAGTCTCAGAGTCAAAGATCTTCCCAGGTTCTGAGGCCTGAAGGCAACCCCAGAGCCAGGAAAAGTGAACCCAGGCCTAAGGACCGAGCTGCGCACATAGAACGTGAATGGTCTGGTCACAGTGGGTCCAGAAAAGAGGACGGCAATCGTGGAAAAGTTGAACATGGCCTGATCTCACATGCATACAGGAGTCTCGGACCCACCACAGGGACACAAGGGAGCACGCATGGGCCAAAATTCAGATGTGGCCCTTTCCAAAGTTCTGCACCCTGCGAAGTGGCTCCACAGGAGCGGCAATCTCGATATCGCCGGATCAACGGGCAGAGGTCATTCAGTGGGATGCAGACGGGGAGGACGGTAGATGGGTCTCAGCCCTGGTCAGGCTGGAACTGGAAGTGGTATGCGTTATGAATGTCTATGGTCCAAACTAGGGGGCTGAGAGGAGGCTTTTTTTATAGAAAATGAGGATCTTGCGCTCACTGGCATTCCGGTGACTATGGCCAGGCACTTCAATGCAGCCCCAGACTGTTGTGTGGAAAGATGGCGCATACCCTCCCCGAGTCCGGCGTATGTAGAGGAGGACGGACTCACAATACAGATGATGTGCGACATGGAGCGCCTCTATGACACGTTCAGGAGATCCGACCTGCACCGGTGCCTTTTGTCATGCGTTAGGAACAACGGGACAACCCACCAATCTTGGTCAAGGATTGGCGTGATCCTCATGTCAGAAGACCTCGACCAGGCGCTCCAAGTGGCAGCAATCATCCCACAAAGCCCATGGAAGGGAGCAGACCACAATATCTGCACACTCCTGCTAACCTTCTGGAAGAAACCAGATTAGGGCCCTAGGTTTTACAAGCTCAATAACTCCTTGCTCGTCAACATCAATTCATAGCTTACCTTAAACCACCAGTACCTGGCCCAGCTATCGGCCGCGGCGCTTCCCGTATACGCGCCGCGCCATTTGGGCTTTGGCCTGCCAGACCGCATTGGCAGGAGGCAGCAGGCAAAACGAAAAAAAAAATTGCGACGGCGGTTCGGCAGGACTTGGCGCGCAGCGTGCTGGGAGGCTCGGATTCAATAGCTGAGCGAGGTACTGGCGCGCAGCGTGCTGGGAGGCTCGGATTCAATAGCTGAGCGAGGTACTGGTGGTTTAAGGACATGTGGGTCTTCTGACAATCCATACGGGACCAGTACGGGACCAGCACGACACACATACTGCATGCTTCAACAATGGATTGATCTCTTGAAAAAAAAAGACAAAAAAAACAATGGATTGATCTTCCTCAGGCTGGTAAAGAAATGCAAGGAATATTCCAAGCTAGTTGCTGAAAAGAAACATGCCCGAGAAATAGACATTCAAAAAGTTACAAAAACAAAATTTACAATAAGGACAGCAGGACCATCCAAACCAGCAACATGACAAGAGCAAAGACCAGACTAAGGAGACTTAATTGTCTCCTCAAAGCACAATCTGAACGCAGTCAGAGACTTCTTCAGGACTCTTTTCACGTCAACAACAAGGAGGCATCCCGAACTGGCCAGAACACTAGCCATAAAGGAATTTTTGCCCCCTCATAACCCAATGACTCACGGACACCCAACACGAGACCCTTGATGGACAGTTGGGCAAAGAGGAAATACAGACAACCCTAATCCAGATGGAGGAAGACAAACTCCCGTAATTGATGGGCTCCCCAAGGAATCACTAGAATCCACGTGGGGCACCATGTCATAGGACCTAATAGAGTACTTCTGTGGTGCACGGCTTGCCTGGACGGCTTTCGATCCCACAAGGTAAATGAAACAATTGAACATCTTTTCTTGCAATGTCCATCCTCGCCGCTTGTCTGGCGATGGTGGGCAAGAATCTGGGCAGCCCTCGAAACTGACACTGACTGGCCATGGGAGTGGAGAGCCCTGCTCTGTGGACATTGGATGGCCCAAGGTTTGGTTTTTACCTCCAACCTGTTTTCGATTGGTAGGAAAGCGCTGTTGTGGGCCAAATAGAGGCGCCGTTGCATACTGACCATCGAGGGCGCACATATGGGGAGCTGCTAGATGACAGAGACGATCAAGGACATCATTGAGACAGCAATCAGGGCTCGATGGACACGATTAGTACAGTCGACAAAGCCCCTCTCTAAAAAGACTGACATCACCGGCTACCTGTTTCCCCTTCTTAATCATCTGAATCTTGGACCCGTCTCGCGCTGCTTTTCGCGCCTCGTCTCTTCTTGCTCTTCAACCTTGGCTCACGAAGCCCGGTTGATCCTCTGATTACCCGGCCTCATCAATCAGACGCGTTGAGTAAAAGGATCTTCCTATTGCACGATGAATCTGATTGGCCGACCATCGGGTTCTGAAGGATCAACATGGCTTCCCCTGAGCACCCTTCGCTGAACCTTCTCCCCCTACACCTCGATCTCCC
>BFEA01000115.1:2920615-2950108 GCA_003427395.1 Chara braunii | reverse complement strand
AGCAACCGACTTACTTCATCGGGCCAACACGGGGGATTTCAGTTTTGTCTGTGTCCCCACACTCAATTTTCCAAAAATCCTTGGCACACCCCATCGTGCTGTCTTTCTGGGCCTTCATTCCATACCTTTAGCACTCCGAACGAAAGGTAGCACAGGGCGTGAGGTTGGTATCGGAGCCGACACGTGTCGGTTCTGATGATAGTAAGTCGAACTGGTGAGAGGTGGGAGTCCTCAACCTGCGCATCGAGATCGCCCAGTGACCAGATCTAGATCTGGTGCGGCTAGATCAACTATGCCAATGGGTGACGGTAACGTAACTCCTCCCAGGGTAATTGTTAGTATTCCCGCCCCTTTTCCTTTCTTTCTTAATCATACCCACCCCAAAGCCTGGTTGGAAGTCGTCAAAGCTCAAGGGTATGGCGCGGGAGATCTCCCCCTCGTCCTCACCTTGCTGCTTCGCAACACAGTACATGATTGGCTTAGGAAACACACGTGGGTAGACTGGAACACCTTTAAGCAAGCCTTCCTGACTAGATTTGACACGGTTAGCGAAGACGCCGCCTGGTATGTGCTCAAAACTCGACCACAAGGCCAGGGGAATTGCTGCCTGACTTCGTGGATCGATTCCAAACTCCGTTAGATAAGTCAGGGCAAGATGAAAAGTCCGCCCGAGACTTGTTCATCGATCATCTATGAAGTCCGACATTAAAAGGTAAGCTGCAGAAAAAGGTCCCCTCCAAAACGCACCAGCTACCCGCTATCATCGCTAAAACACTTGAGTTAGATCTGGCGGATACCAAGAAATATATCAGTCAGGGAGACGAAGACATTACAGATACGATTCAGGATGTAGCGGCGAAACGACGATCGTGGTTGCGAGCGGCGGAACGTTTCTATCCCCGGCCTGATCATGACTTCCCCGAAGGGGCTGCCTCTGATATTCCGTCAGTTCCTTTTCCCCCTCCTCCGTCCCCCTCAATGAATCAACAGGTAGCAACGGTTAAACCAAGAAGCTCCCAAGATTCCTCCCCTATGACCATAACAAACATGCATTTAGCACAGATGATCCATACAGCTACCACCAAACAATCTGAATGGATAAGGAATCTGGTCCAAATGCAGGCGGCTCACATGGATCGAATGGAACAGATAATGAGCAGACTAATTAAGCCCAACCCGGCTCCTTCTCGACCTGCCCCTGCATCGTTCCCGCTTTTGCCTGCTCCGCCTGCACCCGGACATGCACAGTCGTTCCCTCACGCAGGCAACCTGGCAGGGAAAATTGAGTGTTACAATTGCAAACAGCCCGGGCATTTTGCCCGGGACTGCCCGCAGCCGAAAAGAAATCAACCCCCACCTGCTGCAGCCCCCGTAGCTCTGAATCAAGGACGAATGGCTGCACTAATGGATAGGTCCGGAAGCGAGGAGATCGTTGCGTACGCTCCTGAGCTCCCTTCCCCATCAATGACAACTGCATCGCCCTCGGGAATTTCTTCTTCCGACGCTGCTGACGTAGTCGATCCGCTCGAATACCTTCATCTTGTCGGGATGATCGGAGCAATCCGACCAGCTCAGGACGATCTTGAATGGGTCAAACGCGAATCTAACCCCGGACCACAGTTTCGGACGGGCGAAATCGATATCCTAAGAACGCTTAAACAGCTGGACATTCGTGTTCCAGGCCCGGTGGGGCATTTGCTCACCATATCCGAAGCAGCGAATGACAAGCTGCCGCAACAATGTCAGAAGAATCAAAAGTGTTTTACGTACCAGGCAATACAACGGGTGCTGAAAAAGAAGAAGGAAGAAGGAGCGGAGGATGTTGCATCGCCTGAACCCGAAGTTGGTGAACCCGAAGCAGCGCGAGTAGCTGCAATTTCTTTAGCAGAGAAAGATCACTTCGTGAGAGCTCGACCAGTGTTGTGAAAAAGTGCTGAATGTGATTGCGAAGTATGGGGCAAACCTTTTAACGCCCTCATCGATACTGGCTCGTCTGCGGTCGCCATATCATTAGACACCGTAAAGAGAACGGGACGACTTAATTCGATTCTCCCTCAATCTGGCAAAGACCATTACGTCTCTGTCGACGAGGAAGCAATGAATATTGTAGGAGTCATCGAGAATGTGGTCGTGAAAGTTGGACGAGTACACGTCCTCGTTAACGCTTTAGTCATAGATGTGCACTCATATTCGGTATTGTTGGGACTGCCTTGGGCAATAGCGGTAGGTGCCCGACTGCATTTCGATTCCAAACAGTTGGTTCTCACACAAACAGGAGGGAAGCCTCATACAGTTCCGTTGCGGGTTTCAACCCGAACAGTAAAACGGAATCCTAACCCTGCTCGGATAGGGATGATTCAAGGTCCCGATCACAAGGAATCTTCATCCCTGGATAACAGTAGCGGATTCGAAGAACAGGAGTACGAGGAAGAGATGCCTAGCGAGAGTGAATGGAAACATTTGGTCGAACTTTTCGAACACGAAAACCCCGAGGAGTTTCTGATGGTTCCCAGAGCCACCCGAACCTTCCACTTGAGTCTGGAAGACAGCGCGCTCGCGCCTATAGAAACCCAGGTCAGTCCTTCGACCTTCTTCAGAGAACCCATCTTGCAAATATCCGACCTGGCAGACGATTTGGAACCCCCTCGCACCTTGTACGAGGGAACACTTTCCCTTCGAGCCCGCTATCAACAGGCGAAACAATACCTGGATGTTTCTGTTCCCCCCCCAAGAACACTGCTTACGACAGGAGCGACCATCGCTCTGATTAAACAAGAAGCCGAAACTCCTGTCGATGATGTGCCCGATCTAATGCAGGAAATGGTGGATCTAACAGGACTAACAGTGGACGGAACCTCGAGTGATTCGAAAACTGACGCTGAAGCTAAAGAGACAGAGATGATTAGCCCCGCTGAATCCTAGATGATCGCGACTGTATTCTCAGTCCGCACTAGCAGCTCCATTTTCTCTAGCGTCCATGACCGACGGGATTGGCCTGCTGATTGGATCGATACGCCTCTTGAAATACTTGATCGACCGACTGTCACTCTGCCCGATCACGTTCCCCTGGAATTTCGACAATCACTAATTAACGTCTTGAATGGGTATGTAGAGGTATTGAGTGTGCGCGATAACGATATTGGGCTGTCTAATGTGATCGAGCATGCCATCCTAACGGGGGATCATCCACCCATTAACTGCGTTCCTTATCGATACTCGCCAGCCCAACGGGCAGCCCCGTTTCAGTGGATCAAGGAATTTGAAGCTAATGGATGGATCGAACCCGCAATAGGACCTTGGTCGTTTCCTGTGGTAATAGTGCCCAAAAAGGCCGGAGGGATTCGCATATGCATTGATTATCGAAAGCTGAATAATATCAAGATCAAAGATGTGTATCCCCTTCCCCGAATTGATGTGTTGTTGGATGTGATTGGGAGTGCTCAATTTTTCAGTAAGTTTGATGTTCGACATGGGTTTCATCATCTTCTTGTTCGAGAGGAGGATCGTCCGAAAATGGCGTTTGTGTTATTCGAAGGAACCTGGCAATGGGTTCGATGTCCGATGGGCATCTGTAATGCTCTCGCAACCTTCCGGCGAGCCATGAATATGGCTTTCCAGAACTTTGTGCGGAAGACACGACTGGCACAGAGCATTATCAATTATTGCGTGATCGTGTACATGGATGATATTCTGGTGTATTCAAGTTCCTACGAAGGGCACGTGCAACACATCGAGTGGACGCTGCACACTTTGAGAGATGCTGGTTTCAAGGTGGCGCTCGAGAAATGTTAGTTCTTTCTCACCACCATTTCCTTTCTGGGACACGTGGTGACAGACCAGGGACTCAGACCGGAACCGCAAAAGGTGGCAGCCGTGAGAGACGCGCTTGTGCCCACGACTATCACGCAAGTTCGCGCCTTTTTGGGCCTGGCCTCGTACTACCGAAGGTTTATCAAGGGCTTCGCGGCTATTGCGGGTCCCCTCACAAATCTGCTGAAAAAGGATCAGTCGTTGATCTGGACGCTAGAATGTGATCAAGCGTTCTCGAAACTCAAGGCAGCCCTCATTTCGGCTCCGGTCCTTATAAGACCGGATCCTGCGAAGCCTTTTGTCTTCATCACGGATTGGCAGTCGGAGGCAATCTTGGCGATCTTGGCCCAGGTGGAACCCTGTGGACTCGAATGCGTGGTGGAATACGCGTCTAAATCGGTGCCTGCTTGCAAACGCAACTACACTGCCCCGACAGGAGAATGTTATGCGGCCCTGTGGGGAATCAGCCACTTTCGAGCCTATTTGTAAGGGCGGAAGTTCACATTGGTCACCGATCATGAGCCATTATTAGCCCTCAAGAAATTGAAGGATTACTCGGGCATGATCGGGAGGTGGGCAACGGTGCTATAGAGCATGAACTTCTTCGCCACCCTTCCCAACAGATTCTGCTATTTTTGCACCTGTATTATGCGGGTCTATGGGGTGAATTGTCATCCTTTTGAAACCGGATTCGTTGAGTGGGTGAACTGTTCCACGTGTGTCAACCGTGCACACGGTGCATGTGTTCGATACCGATCAAATAGCAGGGAATGAAAATGTCCTCTGTGTAGAACGGACAAACTGCCTTCTGAACTTCGATTCGAGGCTGCCCGTACGGACGGTCCAGAATACGACGAGAAATACCGACGAGCAGAGGTGTGGACGGATAAAATCCTATTAGCTAAGCTGGCTGGGTTACCATTGGATCATCTCACTAAGCACGATAGACGTCGGGCTACCGAGAGATCTCGGGATTACCGATGGATCAACGGTCACCTAGAAAAGCGTAAAACTGATGGATCGGGTTTATGGTTGACGGTTCCTCATCCATTCCAGAGATATGATTGGACCCAATCTGCTCACGAGGAGCAGGTCGCTCACTTCACGATACGTGTCATGGAGGCAACTATAGATCATAATCGATGGTTCTGGTCTAATATACGGGACAATGTCAGATACGTAGTCGCCAACTGTCTGTTCTGTGCCGCTGATCGTGCCCCAATACGGGGACCAAACATGATAGTACCGACAAAAGTAGAGCGCCCTTTCCAACGAGTCAGTATGGACACGACAGACATCGACGTGCCACCTAGCCCAAACCGTTGCGAATACTTCATTCTTTTAGTTTTAATAGACCGTTTTTCCAAATACATCAAGGTATACCCCTGCAAGACCCGTAAGGCCGCAGAGATAGCCACATGCATCAATCGGTTCCTCTATACTCACCTAGATACAAAAGAAATTCTAACCGACAATGGGTCTGAATTCAAAGGTGAGGTAGAGGAATTGCTCGCACGAAGAGGCATTACGCTTCGACACACGGCACCCCACGTTTCTCAGTCGAACGGGTTGGCCGAAAATGCCAATCGCATGATTAAGACTGCCCTTCGTAGAAATTTAGCGGCGAATGACACGCGTCCTTGGTCCGAGATCGTATACCAAATTGTCGGAATTCACCGGGCCACCCCTCATGAATCCACGGGGTTCACCCCCTTTCAGCTTCGCACCAATAGCCTCCCATGCGTCGATTACCAGGGCAACTCGGAAATTGCCGAAGCCGGGGGTAGAGACACGTGTGCCGCCCTTAAACCACCAGTACTTGGGCGACGCCTTAGCGTTAACGCTATGAGAATTTCGCTACCGGCGGGCCGTCGATAAATCGTATCGACAGCCCGTGCCGCTTCAAAAAAGGTGCGGTCGACGCGGCGCGCAGTGCCCAAGTACTGGTGGTTTAAGGCCAAAGCCAAAAGGTATGCCAATTTAATGGAACGGGCCGTTCCGAAGCTAGCCCGAAAAATATAGAAAATGACTGATCTAGCCCACGGAAGACAAGTCCGTAGCTACGAGGCCCGAAATGGGAACGCCGGTCCCCAACATCAATATAAATTAGGGGACGTGGTACAAGTAGGTAAATGTGCACGCGACCGAAAACTCGCTCCCAAGTTTTCCGACTGTTTCCACGTTGTCGAGCTCGGACCTAACGATGCTAATACGGTGCGCATCGTGCCCGAGGCAAGCGCCAGCCATAGCTCTGTCCCCATCGCCCGCCATACCTCTTACATCCGTCCCCTCCCTCCCTCTGATCTCCCTCCATCTCCCTCATCTGCTGGAGAAGAGGACGACGATGATCTAGTTCTCGCCTCGCTCTCTCCCTCCTGCTCCCCTCTTTCATCTTCTTCCCCATCCTCGCCACGAGTTTCATCACGGAGCAAGCTCTTGGCAATCATCTGCTGCAGCCACGTAGCTACATCTTTGAAATCCGGCAAGTTCGTCATCCGCGGCTCAGTCCTGATCTTCGAAGAGTGGCGCAGTTCTTCTGCACCAAGTGTGTGTGTGCTGCTGCAGCGTTCCGATTCGTCGGGAGTCAGCAGGCAGTGATATTGGCGAAAGTGGTGGCTCTTCATCGACGAGCGTCTCCAGGGACGAGCCACGTCACCACGGTCCCTGCCTTCAGCGGCGACATTAGCACGATCAACCCGCTCAGACATACCGCGATCTTGACCTCTTTACGAGAGTGGACGCAGCAGTTGTCAGACGAGTGGCAGCACGACCTTGCGCGTCCAGGGAACAGTCTGATCCCAACGTCCGGGACTGACTTTGACGGGGTTCGCAACTCTCCGCGCCAGCTGGCAGTCGCGCTCCCCACCCTCATCCCTTTCCAACGCCCCCAATGAACCGCGCCGCTCCCCTCGCTCCCCTCGCTCCCCTCTTCACCTTTGGTCTCCCCTCTCTCTTCCCCACCTTCTGGCAATCCGATCTCCATCCTCGCCTTTCTTTCTTGCTCGAGCCTCTTGTCGTCCCGCTCCTTGATCCCGGGCATTGGCAGGTGTGGCGCGAGACCTTTGTCAATCTGTCTGTGTGCTTGGCCCGAGTGCAGGTGACGTGGACGCGGACCAGCGAGCATCCTGCGTGCATCGAGTGCCTGGAGCTGTTGATCATCCAGGCTTGGAGAACGGACGTGGAAGGTGATCTTCTCGGTTTCCTCTTCGGATCGGTGCGGCCAGGTAATCGCCAGCAATTACTCAAGAACTCGTCGTCCCGCTCGCGCAACTGGCTGACGATCTCTCCCTCGACATCGTTTCGCAAAGCGACAACAGCCCCGCTCCGCACGTCATCACGCGGGCATTAGCACCGTATCTTCAGTGGACTGCTTGCTTGGAGGAACCCGGGAGTGACAACACCTTGCCATCGCGGCAGGAGTACTTGAAGCCGTACGGGATCATCGATCGCGCCTTCTATCCGAAGGAAGAACCTGAGGAGGCGCTTGAAGGAGACGAGGAAGCTACTGAAGAAGAGGGCGACGCCGACGAAGAAACGTCGGAGGAGGGAAGTTACAGTGAGTACAGCGAAGGGGAGCAAAGTGAAGAAGAGGAGGAGGTAGAAGAAGAAGAAGACGAAGAGGAGGAAGTCGGATCGGAGTGGGAGGACTTGCCGGAAGAAGCGGCGCGAACAGGCACGGAGGCGGAAAATCCCGAAGCGGCCCGAAGAAGGGAAGAGATCGCCGCCGGGAAAAGCCAGTTGGAGATCGCTAGCGAGGCGAGCCTGTGTATCAACGACGACACAACCAGGGATCCAGAGCCCCCCGAGCCCGAAGATGGCGGATCAGCAACCGCGGCTCCAAGCGCATCGCGACGGAGACGGAGCCGATCCCCCTCCCCCTCCCCCTCCACCCCAACCCGTCCCCCAATTCGTCCACGTACCGATGGGGGGAATCGGCCTTCGTCCCCGGTCATTATCCCGCCGTCCCCTTGATTACCTCACCCTCTGCCAGATCTCTACCCCCGTCACCTTCCCTCGCAACCTCTTTCCTCCCAATACCTTCCGTCACTTTTACTCCACCCGTCTCGCCCTCACAGTCCATCCCCACCCTTCCCTTCAATCCGCAAACCCCACGTTCTGTTTACACGTTCTCTTGTTTAGAGCCGCGTGCGAACAGAGTAACGCAGTAGAAGTCCACTGAGTAATTACAGGGACCATCCCCACGTGTCGCCATCACGATCAGTTTCGTGCGGCACTCTTCCGCACTGTCTCCACCCTTTACCCTGACTACCTCGCCTCCCTCCCCCACAGCGGCGATCGGTTTCCCCGCTTTCACCGGATCATCCGCTACGAGGAACTCCCAATCACGGAAGAAGGGATGAACCGATACTTACCCCCACTTCCCCCCAACCCTCCCCGTCAACATCCTCCCATGTAGAATGTCTACTTCCCCATCCCCACACGACGTTGATACCCGCCACATGCCCTCCAGGCAATACGAATCAGCCGTTTCGCGAAGATCACGCCATTGACGATGATGTCAACTTATGCTCTGATTCGATGGGCCGCGCTGGACTAGGGGTGTAGAGCACACAGAGATCTGATGGACCATGATGGTGCCACCTGGACGATCTCTGAAGTTCGAAGGACAGGGGGTTGCATATGACAGGACTGCAGGGAACGGGATCCGAAACAGCAAGAGTCGGCATGCTTCACGGAGATCTTGCCACGGATGTTGTCGCCAACTCATCGTGCTGATCCGAGCTCCTACTTCTTCCTGATTCTTCGTCTAATCCCCCCCCCCTCGTTCCTTGTACTTCTTCCTGATTCTTCGTCTCCTCCTATTCCCTTTGTTCGAGCTTTTCATGCAATCAGGAGATCGCATAATTTTGGAACCCCCTGCGCGTCACATATGTGACGAACCACTTCCCGACCCCGTGCTACCTTTCCTACCCCCTTTTTTTTGTATCACATCGCCCCCTCGAAACCCCCGTCACTTTTCTTGATTTTAGGCGCCTTGTTTGGGCCTCCATTTTTCAGAAGTTCTCTTGATTCTTGGAATTCTTCTTTTTGTAATTCGGGAAAGACACGCGAACTTACGCGCGCCTTAGCGAGCGCACTGGGAATCGGGCTCGATAGTTAGGAATTACGGAATAAGCGGAGCCCGACGTATTTTTTTCCTCGCATGAATATTCTCGGTCACGACGGAGAAAACTCTAGGAATTTTGTGATAATACGGATAGACATAGGACTTTCTTTTCCCGCGTCGACCTTCACGAACGGATATGGTGATTTCAATTTTTGAATTGGTGTAGGACATAGGCAAGCTGTAACTGTTTTGGTGCCTTTTCTCTTGTTGTCGGCACCGCGCATGCGAGCTTCCTCCTCCTTATTTCCCGCGTCATTCTTTCCCCGCGCTCTCTTCTCACTCCCTTCCCCCTCCTCTTCTTCTCCCTTCGCAATTGTTTTTTTTTCTCTCTCTCTGCTTTTTGCGCGCCTGTTTCCCCTTCTTGATCATCTGAATCTGGGACCCGTCTCGCGCTGCTTTTCGCGCCTCGTCTCTTCTTGCTCTTCAACCTTGGCTCACGAAGCCCGGTTGATCCTCCGATTACCCGGCCTCACCAATCAGACGCGTTGAGTAAAATGATCTTCCTATTGCGCGACGAATCTGATTGGCCGACCATCGGGTTCTGAAGGATCAACATGGCTTCCCCTGAGCACCCTTCGCTGAACCTTCTCCCCCTACACCTCGATCTCCCCTCTGACTCCTCCCCCATCTATCTCCTCTCTCGCAACTATAAATTCCGCAAGCGCGCCCGCAAAACTCTCTTACGTTTTCCACTCACAAGCCAGCTTCCAGGAAGCAGTGGCTAGGTGATGCATTTGGTGCGAGTCGAAAAGTCTTGTCGGGCTGACTGTAGTCTGGCCGGCTGCGCGCTTGATCGCCACGACGGACTGTGGGATTCGGGCGAGCCGAGTCGAGTTTACGTCAGTGGGGTGTCGATCGCAGTGGTGGAAGTTAGCACGCGATGGCCGGGATCGTCGGTGCGAGTATGAGGATTTGTGATTGGAGTTGAGTGGATGATTGGCCCGGGGCCATATTGGAATTTTACGGCGAATGGGCCTTCATGATTGCGGATCATTCTTTCTGGTGTGAGTTCATGGTTGTGAAGCCGAATGCTCTCTTGTCGAACTCTGATGTCTTCCGTCTCGACTTTGCTCGTCTATCCCTCCCATCTCTCTCTCTCTCTCTCTCTCTCTGACTTGAATAACGATGTGTTGTGGGCTTGTCTCTCTTGTGAACCGAAGCGAACTCTCGAGAGTTCTCGCACGAAAGAACTTCTTCCGGAACTCTTCCATTAGTTTCCTGGGTAATCCCCAAATGTCGAGAACTTAATTCTCTTGTCTTGTGAACGGTGGATGCGTGTGTGCAATCCCTCGGTTGATTTCTGGCCTGTGCACCCTTGTCACTTTCGCACCTTCCACAGTGGATGTATGCATAGAGATGCTTGTAATTTTGCGTTGATTAGACCCCGAGTTCAACGGGATTTTGTTCGAGAATGCAAGAGTGTTTAGATCTGTCGTTCTGAATACACTGCGCATGCCATCTTCCTTATGCTGCATAACATCCACAGACAATCTGTGAGGCAACTTCGAAAAAGCTAGGCGCCTCGTGTTTTGCTGATCTGGTTTGCTGAAACTGAGTCGCGGGTTGGTCCCTTGGAACTCCCACTTGATTAATGCATGGGATGCTACTCCCGTGACCAAAGGAAGAAAGATACTAATTAGCCCTTCTTCGATCGTACTTTTTGATGACGTCTCAAGGATTTGTGTAAACTCTGTTTSATTGATTGATATGTGGACTAACGGTCGTTCCTCGATCAGGCGCCAGCCTTCCGTATCTCCCTCGCCGACGCGCCCCTTCCCTTACAACGAGGAAAGGACACGTGTATGCGAGTGGGACGCACGGGAAGTTTCGCACAAATCGGCGGACAATATTACTTCCCTCCCGAAAACCGTTGTTCTGGGTTTTTGGATGCGGTCTTTGTCATTATTGATACGCTCTTCCCACCCTACTCAATATTGTTGTCATTTAACGAGCTAATCGTCATTCCGTGGACGGCAGTGGCGTCCCATTGGCCTCGAACCCTGTGCACGAAGTGCCAGCGTTTCGATCGCTACGAATCGAAGGGCTTCCACTACCGGATACGGAGTGAAGACGAGCACAAGGAAAGAGCCACGCGGCTGAGACCATGCACGTCGGACTCAGAATTGGCCAGCGAACGACGTCGGGAATTAATACGGAAACGGGATACGCGGAGTGTACCGAAGCCCTTCTGCTCTAAACGAAGATCCGTAGCGCGGTGGGAAGCTCGACAATACTTTTTGGATTGAATTTGGATTTTTCTCTTTTCGCGCCGTGCTCGCGCGCGCATTCCGCGACGCGCGAAAGCAACCGACTTACTTCATCGGGCCAACACGGGGGATTTCAGTTTTGTCTGTGTCCCCACACTCAATTTTCCAAAAATCCTTGGCACACCCCATCTTGCTGTCTTTCTGGGGCGCAGATCCAACAGGGGCCCCTTAGGCCTGCTGAGGACCCAGATCCTCGCAAGTGTGCTTGTGTGATTGAGCAATATGAGCTTGTTGTAAAGCTTCTCTCCAATTGCTATCTTCAAGATTGGTCCTCACTTTAGTTTGTTTGAGTGCTGCACATGGGAAGAAGTTGAAGATTTGCAACTTCCTAACAACACCCCTCTCTAAGCTTGCTCTAGACCCAGCCGAGTGCACTTGGATCAAGGACAGAACAGGGAAAGCAAATAAATTGGACTCCCTGTCTGTCAAAGCGGCCTACCGTATGCTGAGACCCAAAAGTGAGGTGGTTACTAGGGAGGGCTGCTCATATCACCCCCCCTAGTAGGAAAGGCAGGCGATCCCCAAAAAAAAGGAAAAAAGGAAAAAAGAGGGATCATTTGGCGAAGCACCTGAACCTCCACAATGACAAACTCAGAAACATCAAGTGGTTCCGGGGCGTGAAGGACAGGCCCTCCAAGTTCGCTTCGCTGCAAAGGCAGGCGATTCCCATGAATGACTGGTCAGTCGACCACTCCCACCTGGAGCAGAAAGGGCTGGTGCTCCCATGGTGCAAAGGCTACCACGAAGGATACCCGAGCCGGAGGATTAGGGAGAACATTTGGCACAATTTCCTCCAATGCCCACGAGCAGTCCTCACCTACCGTACGTGGGAACGCATCTGGAGGCAGCTGCACACCAGAACAGATTGGTCCTGGGACTGGCATGCCCTCCTCCTGGGGTTATGGCAGCCTGCCAAGGTCTCCGCATTTACAGGTACTCTGTTCGACATAGGGCGCAAGGTGGTCCTTTGGGGCCTATGGCGGAAATGCTCTGTACATGTAATGAAGTGAGTGAGGGTGGAGGGAGCAGAGGTATCAGTGTGAGACCTTTTCGTCAAAACAGAACTGCTGGTGCAATGGGAAAAAGTGGAGGAAAAGACCCGTTGTTTTACACAAGAAAAACATACTAAAAGAACTTCACAAATTTGGGGGGGGGGAAAGGGGGAGCTGGGTGGCCCAGTTGGAATGGCCAGGGAAGTGAACAGCAGACACATTCCTCAGAAAGGATTACAAGTTGAATTTCCACGACTGCCTGAAGATTGACCCAAGGATCCTTCTGGCATATATGTATAAATATAATATATATATATTATATATGGATTTTTTATTCCAATCCAGTTGGTTGCTTCGGCCGAGCATCATATAGTTTCGTTATCTGGATGATACTCCTGAAAGACCCCAAGGGGTTCTACGACCTGTTTCCGCTACGCGACCACTCCCTGGTGGGCTTACAATGGTTTGGCAGAGATGGATGATTTCCGGGGGCAGGACTATTCATAAGAGTTTACCTGCTAGGTACCATAGAGTAGGTCAGGTGGTCACATGCTGGCTGAAGAGGCAGGTTTTGCTCTGCTTCTGCAATTGTCTCAGCATTCTGGACCATGTATTTGTCATTAGGGATGCTGTACCCATTTTCCAGCAGAAGCTGCGCCCTACCAATAGACAGGAGCCGTGCCCCAGGTTGCTAGAGGTGCCAGCTCTCACACGCACCTCTAGCACACCATGCGGATTATAAAAAAGAAAACAAAAGAAGTTTCTCTTGTCAAAAAACAAAAGGCGCATCCTAATTGTAAAATTATACAAAAAGGAAAGAGACCCAGGTGCAAGTTACGTAATTGCCTTCCCAGCTATGAAAGCTGGTTAAAGTGCAAAATTAAAAAAAGACCAGAAACAAAGGGCAGCCATATCACCAAGCCCCCTCATTGACACACGGGCCTCTGTATGAGGCCCTTCACCAAGTGTGCGCAGAAAATCGCAGGTTGCAGATTCTCGATCGTCACAGCTGCAGCAGTGTCAAGACATTTGTTCTACCCCGATATATGCGATGATAGTCTAGATGAAGAAATTGAGCGCAGAACCTCGAAAGCACTCCAAAATGCAAATAGGACTGCTCATAACCATGATTTCCAAAACAACACTACAACAGATACATGGACTGAAAGAAACTACATAGATGCTGCAAAAATGACAAAAGATTGAGAGGCATCTGAACTTATGTTGCTTTTAAGATCTCACTGCTCTATGGCTATGATTTTAACATCAAAGTGTAGAACATTGACTTTACATAGCAATAGTCGATACCCAAGATTATTGAAGAACTATATGGAAAATGAGAACCCAGATAAGAATTACTAATACAGAGGGACTTGTATCCGATATGCCTAATCCTAAGTGTACTGAAAGTGGAAACGATGACGAATGACGACACTCAGCTTTTTCTTCCGCCTTTATCACCCCTCCTTCCAATCCCTTCCAATACACAACGTTCCATGACCAAATCTTCTCTTCCCCTCCCCCTTCTCCTCCCTCTTCTCTCCACAATACAACCAACCTCAAACCCCTTGCCCACTGCCTAACCCTCTCTTTCTCTTCTCCGCCCCCTCCTCCATATTTGGATTCCTCCGACACCCCTCCGTTCTCCACTCCCTCCCTTCCTGACACCGCCTCACCTGCCCATCCACAAAAAACAGAAGAGTGTGTCATTGGAGAACGAGGACGAGTAAAAGAGTGAAGGGAGGATGGGGGAGCCGGGCCCAGAGGAGGGGCGGGAAAGAGGGAAGAGATCAAGGAGATGAAGGCCCAAGGCCACCTCAGGAGGAGGAGTAGCAGGACATGGAGGGAAAAAATGAGAGGGAGGAGGGAGAGGAGGGGAAGGAGATGCCAGGTGAAGACAGGTAAAAGACTGCTCGCTGATACAACCCAACTCCGCAGCCTCGATGCCCTCGCAAACCTCCGTAATGTCGTCATGTTTGCCGACTGCAAGCAAGCCAATGATTACCTTGCAAGTGATGCTCAACTTCACAAGCCGCCCCCCATCTCAAACCTCCTTTATGATGACCTCACAAGTAAAACTCAACATGACAAATCAGTGTTTCCACCGATCACGATGTTGTTGTTGACGTTGTCGTTGATGATGGTGATGATGATGATGATGATGAAGTGTCCCCTTCGTTGCCACACCACAGTTTCCTCCTTTCACGCTGGTTGGAGCTCGTCACGCGATAAGCCTCTTGCTTGTCGATGGCAAGCTCCAATTCACCTCCAGGGATGCGGCTCTCCCGCACTAACCTGTAGTGCACTGTGCCGAAAGCCGCCCGCCCAGCCGTCTGGCACCCACTCCGCTGTGACAAATCTAGCTAGGTTGATCTTCTCTCTCATTTCTATAGCTGGCAAATGATCAAAGTCATGTACCAATCTTTTATTATTGCTATAGTTAAGTGGTGATCGCCTAAAGGAGCTTCCCAACGTGGAACAATGAAAGGTCACCTGATAAGCGCTGGGAAAACATATGGCTAGAGAAATGAAAGCAGAAGGAGACCAGGGAAGCTGACATTTTCCTTACCCCTTGGTTTGCTACGATCTGACCCATGTAGCGCACAAAGAAAATAGGGTCCTTTCTATGGTCAAGTAGTACATAGAGGAAAACAAATGGTTTTGGTTGGGAGATCACAAGGATATGAAATGTGTTGTCCAAAAAAGCTGTATCTATCTGTTCAGCAGAGAGTGCCCATCCAGTTGCCCCGAATGACATTCCCAACGGTTACCCAGGTAGACGTTATACTGAGTCTAAAATAGCCAATGGATGAAGACCAACAAAACATCTCTCTGTCTCCTTTCCAAGTCCTCTATGGAAAATCCGGGACCTCCTGTACCCCACAGTACAACATGTCCTCCCTGCGTACTACTGTCATTGTACGGGAGGTTGATTTTAAGGATGGAGGAGATTCAAAGGTTGTGTCATCGTCCCTGGATTCGTCTCAACTGTAGAGTCTTGTGTATCCCCACTGAAAACTTCCCTGGAGATACGACTACGACATGTATTCCCTGCGTGCTACTGTCGTTGTACAGGGGATTGATTATAAGTATGGAGTGGATGCAAACGTTGTGTCATCATCCCTGGATTTGTCTCAGGTGTGGAGTCTTGTGTGCCACCACCAAAAACATCCCTCAGGCTGGAGATACGAGGCCATAGATAACAATTCTAGATCCTCTTCTCGCCGTGCACCGCATTACCACTCACAGTGACACTGGGACTGTCCCCCTTTCAGTCACCTGAGTTACGGACTAATAGCACCCTTTAGGCTAGTATTCGCCAAGAAGTTGGCAATAAGCGATGGAGGATTTGCAAGTTATCTCGAACCAGGGTCCAAAGCAAAAATAAGGCCAAGCATTATCTCGCGACGTCCACCATCATTCGTCAAAATCAATAATTGACAAATCCCTGCTAGTAGTTCTGTGGTGCTACACTATCAAGACATGTTCACATACACAGGTCAAAAAGACTCAAAATCAATGATTAACATATTCGTGCTATGAGTTTGAGCATGTCCATGGACAAGGAGGAACCAAGGATCATACTGCTTGGCAAGTTCTTTATAACATGCAAATGAGAGTTTGGTGTCGGAAGACAAACAACACACACATCATCGTAGCTGTAGCACATGCTCTTCATAGTGACACTTGGCAATACCTATAAGTGCAAAATTGGGTTCTAGCTGATCATAGATACATGATCAGGAATTTATATGGCGAATACAAAACATAGGGTGGGTGTAAATTTCTACCTGTACAAAGCCATCGAAATTTTAACTTCACCTGAAATTGCTCAGGTCCCAGGTAGGAAGGATAGTCCAGTTCGCCTCCACGCACGTTTATGCGCTCATCATGGAAAGGAAAGGAAGGGACTCATCCATTGCAGACTTCCAATTATCAGCTTGAGCAGGGAATGCTGCAACTGTAGTAGTCATGCCCCTTTAACGTCCATCCGAAACCCATTCAAAATGCCCGTGTGAGTATCCAAGAAGGTGGGGAAAGAGCAACAAGGTCTTGCACACTCACTTCAATCACATGTATTGAAAATTTACAAATTCTAGCATTGATCAGCACTCCCATCTTCCACAGCTTCCACTCACAAAGTCACAATCACACACAATGTCCCTCTTGTATCAAGCAAGGCAAAAAAACATAGAGTGAACAATCAAGAAAGTTTAACCACTTATATGTAAGTGAAGCTTGGATCGACCGCAACCAGAAAATTGGACCATTAGTTTTGACTCTTTTGACAAACACTTCAATTAAACCACCAGTACTTGGCCCAACTATCAGCCGTGGAAAAGAATAGAGTAGAAACGTTTCTAGTCGGATGAATTTGGGCTCTCCTGTAGTGACCCGTACATTTCCTAAGATTGTGGCTTGTTAAAGGGCACGACTTTAGGAAGTACTGGTGGTTTGACCTCATTCTTTCGAATGGCATCAAAGAACCAAGCACATACACACAAAACATTCCGTAGAGCATGTCCTTGGTCAGGACTAACCATAGAGAAGCCAAACTGGAAACAAGAAGATATGAATCATCAACTCATCAAACCAGCAAATGTGTGGGAAATTCATGAAACAGACTGCATTCAGAAGGGGAGAGGAGGGCGGGGAAAGAAAAAGAGAGAGGCAAAATAAGTTGATAATTCAGAAATGGACAAGCACCACACGCTTGCTGAGTACTTTGCAAGGAATATGAGCGAGGGCGATAGACAGAAAACCAAGTTGCAAAATCACGAAGTAGCCCAGATAGTCATGAACCAAGCAGAGAGCTCAATGCACCAAGATACCATACAAATAAGAGCAATACAATGAACTTGAATGTCAATGTCGCCACTCTCTGGTCACACCAACACTGTATCCAATGTCGCTCTTCACTGTCTGGCAACCAGCACCCAGCCTATCCTTTTTTTYTTTTTTTYTTTAAAAAAAAAAAAAAAAAAAAAAAAAAGCTCCATCTATTTGTGGGGAGCATCACCTGCTGGAAATCGGGTCCAGCGTCCCTTAAACATCATAGAAATATTTCTTCAGCAAACATAAGCTTAAAAAGAAAACAAGGGGGAATTTCAAACAAAACTACCTCTTCAGTCTACCTAGGACTGCCAGATTTATCATTCCCTTCAAGCAACTCTGTCTCCCCCTCAATAGCATCCATCAGTTTCCTCCCTAGCCAAACCATTGTGAATCTACCAAGGCTAGCTCGGAGGGGGGAAATGGATCTGGAAAGAAAATATGGTCCCTGAGAACAGCTCCAGGCGGAAGCGTGAACCAGTTTCGAGAGACCAGTTGGCAATTCTTCTTGAGAGGTTCCTCTGTCTCTTCTGGCGCTGGCCATATCACCTCCCCCACGGACCGCTCTATTGGTTCCCTCAGCCAGTCTTTTGTGCAATTCTGAAATGTCTGTTTTATGTCCTTTTTTTGCGTGAGTTTATTCAATTTATCCTTGGTAGTCTTCCAATGGGCTCTAATCTCTGTTTGGACAACTTGTACGATGCAATCTCCCCATTAAACACCTCTAATCTCTCACGAACAGAACGTTTACACCACAAGGACCATAGGATAGCTTAGCGTCCAATATCAAAGAAGTTAATTTGAAAATCAGTGGGTGTGAACAAGGGAGGATCCCAATGCCCAAGAAGGATAGTCCTCCATTCCCAAGGCCAGTCCAACCCTATGAGTCCCCTCCATATACAGTCCCAGCGTCTCCAGATTACCACAACTCCTCGACATTGCAGGAAGATGTGTTCTATGGTTTCACACAATTTTCTACTTGGAAATACAGACAGACAAGTTTTACACCGAGGAAGTGCTACTCCTTGCTGTTCCAATGTGGAGTGACTCACCATCCAATCATTGGTGGGTGGACATCTATGAGTGATTTGCCATTGTAAGGAAGAAAGTTTAGCTGGACGTTGTCTAATGTATTTGAAAAGTTTAATGTGTTTGATCAGATTTATATCCATGTTTAAATGCCGCGCCCACCTCTCTTGAACAATTGCCATGATATCAACCTTTGGTCTAAGCAATCTATAGGTTGTTTTTACAGTTACAGCTTGTAACAATCGCAGTTTCCCTTTCTCACTAGACTGTCACTGCCATTCTACCGGATCCAAAGGTAACTCTGGGATAGGCATTTATGGATGAAAGGCTTTCCAGTCTTTGATTGTCGAAATGAACAACACTCTACGATTGATGTGAGAGGAAGGAAAAAGGGTCACTGTGTCCAAAGGACATGGTGACAACAAATAATCCCTGTCCATCTTGTGGATACTCACTAAAGGCCCCTGAGGCAGGAGATGAACAATCTGTCCCACTCTCAATTGTCCATTATGATCATCAAATCCCATTACCCAATCCCCTTCTTCAAACTTTGGTCCTTTCCTCAGGGAACGTTTCCAGGCTAATGGAATTGAGATGATAATTTGTTCGAAATTTAAGGACAGCTGGTGAGCATGAAGAGTTGATCTCAACTTTTCAATCTTTTTCCAATTCTTGGTTTCTCAATCCCTAAGATCCTTGATTCTTAATACCCCCCTTTTCACCCACAAGGACCACGGTGGCATTGAGCTATTGAAAACACACCCATTAGGATCTGTGATCCAACAATTACCAAATAGAGGTTGGCACATTACTTCCTCATTTCTCAAGGGAAAGGGTCTGTTAGGTAGTGGAAGGCTACGCCATATTTTCATAAGTGTTATCCAAAGATTATCTAGCATCAGATCCGATCTCGCCGCCCCTCTTATACCTCGTTCATTGGAATGTGTCTGTGCTCTAGGTATGGTCCAATATCTATCTTCCAACCATGTTAGAGGATGCATTTCCTTTGATGCTGCAGGGGCCAGTCTCTTGATTTGTTCCAAAACCAAAGGCAGCCACTGCTTATCTGTGGATAGGATTAATTCTTTAAACCATTGCAAAGCAGCCTATCTAGCCTATCTACATTCTTGCAACTGACTCACTCTGAAGTCGAAGACCAATGTACATGACATTAACACCAATGCCGACCACCATGCTACACCAGGTACGTTGTCTCTCCTCCCCTCGTCACCGCTTGGATCCCACAGCTCATGAGCCTCCTACCCGAAGACCACCTTCGCCCACCACCTGATTTGCGCCCCTCTGCAGCCCGACTATGGTTGTCGTGCGCCCACTGCCCTGCAGCGCCTCTCTCACCTCATAGTGCCTGTGTGCGCCCCCGCCAGCAGCGCAGATGCAGACACTTGCACAACAACGCAGCAGCATGTCTGCATTGCCTGCATATGCCAGAATGCCAACCTCTGATCGGCCTCCTCCCTATATGGGAGTCGTTGCCCTGTTGGGGTGCGAGGGCCTGCCTGGGGAAGCTTCCAGTAGCTTCCTGCCGTGGCCCAGTGTCTTTGTCCAGGCCCTGTCCGACAGTTGAGGGCCTAGGCCCTTTCTGGTTGAGCTCTCCCAGGCCGACATCCAGGCACAAGTGTTTGCCACATTCGCATTGGATCACGACAGTTGTGTGACAACAGTACGACATTCTCCTTCGCCCGTGGCCACAGTGTGATGTGTCGGCCTCACAATGCATGTGCCCAACGCGCAACCACCCAGCCCTGGCCTCAACTGTGCAGCGCGGCCCTTGTTTTTGGAAAGAGCCTGGAGGCTCACGTTTCCCTGTAACCAACTGGCGTGCTGCAACTGTCTGAGTACCCACATAAGGAAAAATGTCAAATTTTGGCCTCTTGTGAATATTCAGGCCCGCCTTCACTTAGGGCGGGCACAGGGCTTGCTGGGGGCCACAGCCATGAACATGTGCATGTCTAATAAGGGCCTCGAGAGGGCTCATTCCTCGCATTCTATCCCCCTTAGCTTTGAAAGTCCGCTGAGATGCTTCTTAAGCAAGAGCCTACCCCCTTCACTTCCTTTCATTGTCTGCCACGATTTGAGGTGCCATTGCAACCGAGTTTCGATGAATCGCACTCAGTCTGTAATAACCTGCGGGAACTTCGGTGGGATCGTGCCTGCGCCGGCGGCGCAGCGCTACCGGGGGCGTCGCGCCGCCAGCCTGGCAAGGGACAGTCCGACGAAGGGCCTTGGCGAGATCATGTGGCGGAGTGAATGGCTCGCATGGAGACGTGATCGATGGCGCTGCGAAGAGGAGTTTTAGTGATGACGTCATATGAGGGTTCGAGGGTGTAGACTAGTTCCTCCGCCTTCCTTCGGCTGCACTGTTAAAGGGCTTGAATCTCCTGTGGTTACTCGCCGAAGGGTTCGACGAGGCGTTACCACACCATCCATTGGCCTATCCAGTGGTGGATGACCATTTATGCCTTCGTTGCTAGCATGGAGACTATAGTAGGCAATTGAGGCCGTTGTCAATAGCATGTGGAGGGAGGCTGGATGTTTCTCTTTCGAAGGTGGTTGGGGTGAGGTTTGAGAGATGGAGGCTGGTTGAAGGGGAGGCGGAGGAAGTTTCGTAAGGAATTCTCTATTGGCGGATGAGAGATGCAGGGCTTCTTCGATTGCGCCCACACGATCTCTGCTTGGTCATCAATCTACAAAATTCCGTAATGAGTCCGTCTCTCATGAGGGCAGGGAAGGGTGCTGAAGGAGAAGGGAGCTGGAAATAAGGAAGATCTGCGGCGGGATTTGCCAGCTACGAACAGTATGCAGCGCCGGGCAATGTTGATGGAGGATTTAACGCAGATAGATTAAGCGCGTCAGGCGGAGACGTGCAGAGGGTGTGAAAATTTTATTTGGTCTGATATGGCATATTATCGCTGCGTGTGCACAATCTGCCCCTGCCCCATAACCGGATTCCTTTTTCTAGTTTGACTATGCATAATGAAGCTTTTGTTTATGATCGATTTTGATTTTTAGATTAGTTTCTTAGATCAGGTTGTAAGGATTTCTCCATGGTAGCATTCTCGGTTCTGATTTTGTTTTTGGTTGTTATGCTGATTTTCCTAAATAAAGATCTGGAATTTTTTCCTGAATAAGATTCCTAATCTGAAATTCGTAAATCAGAGTTTTGCTCTGATTCCAATAAAAGATTTCAAAGTTTGATTTACAAAAGGTTTTTCAAAGTGGGATTGATGTCTTACGATTTTTCAAAATCGATCCAATTCTTAATTCGTTGTATTCCTCTATATTAGTATGCTCAGTTTGCGCTCTTATACCTTGAATTCGATATCTGATTCGATATTTGGTTTTATCTGTTTGAGGGATTTTCAAAAATAGGTCATATCTGAGTCTTAGGCTCCGATACCGTAGGATTGTGACTCATAGGTGCTGATTGAGCTCTCATCTTCAGGGTTAAGCCCCTCCCTGCGAGGGTTATGCAAGGTGGGGGGTGTGATCCTCGAGAGGGTAGGGGCGGTTTGTGGGTTTGTTCTCGTTTGAGCCAGGCTGATTTGGGTTGAATCAGCTCAGGCGGTTGCGAGAGAGTACAAAGGGTCGATGCTGATTTCAGCAAGGTGAGAGGTTGAGAGGTGTTTCACTTGGAGGGGGTGGGACATAAGGGAAGGGGGATCTTCGGCTCTGGGGGGGAATACTCTAGGGGGTATTGTATGCTGCTGAGGGAGCAGGAGTGTTTTAGGGGGCTACTCTGAACTGGGGCTGGAAGGTGAGGGGGCACCTTCCAGTGGAGGCAATGAAAGGGCAGGAGGTCGTTTTTGGGGGGAGGAGTAAGTCGCTCGGCTTCTTGCGAGCCTTTACATCCAACGGAGACATGAATAGGATAGGCGCAGGAGTTTCCATGGGGAGAGAAGTTCCCGTTCGTTTTCTCTTCTTGTGGGATTAATATGCCTTTCATAATTTTTCGATTTCTGAGTTGCTTGTCTAATTTTTGCGAGCCAGGTGTTTCGAGGAGGTGTGGTACCTGAGTTCCGAGGGATGGCTTATGGTTGGTGAGATTGCGTCCTACTGGTGAGGAGGGCTAGCTAGTGGGATTGGATCAGGGTATAGCCGCAATTGAGATGGTGGCTCAATTGTTACAAGTCTTGCCGAAGAGAGGTAAGAGGTTAGTGAGATGGGTCCTGCACTTATTAGGGTAAGGGCGTTTACCTGATTTCTGCCATTTCTCCTCTTGCGGACCATGGGTGGAGGAGGTCGGCTCGTCGTGATAGGAGGATGTGTTGAGGAAGGTGTTTATTGTGTTGGTTGTTGTTCTCATCCCGCGAACTATGTGGTGGAGGAGGTCGGCTCGTCGGGGGATGAAGAAGAGTAGGGGGTTGAAGGGAAGAGGGAGGATGATTGTTACTGGCTCGTAAAACTCATTCAAAGGTTTCTTTGGGCGGACTACTTCTATTTTCTTCTTCGAACTATGTGGTGGAGGAGGTCGGCTCTTCGAAGGAAGATGAATAGTTGAAGTCAGCTTTTAACCATTATGGGATTGGGTTCGGATGCTGGTCTATTGGTTTCATCTTTCGATAAAAATCAAATCTCAGAGGTTTTTTCTTAGTCGAAGCCGGGTAATGGCCCCGGTATCTTAAAAAATAATCGAGGTGAGTGGGAGAAGTGGTGGGATATCACGCGTCCTACTAGTGAGTGGGCTAGCTGGTAGGATGGGAATAGTGTACAACAGCAGCGGAGATGGTGGCTCTGTTGCAGTAAGTCTTGCCGGAGTGGGGTACAGGGATTGATTGGCGGTGTCTGAGTCTGTTTCTTTTCTCAAAGAGGTGAGTGGGAGAAGTAGATGGTTGGATACCAAGCGTCCTACGAGTGAGGGGGCTAGCTTGTAGGACGGAAATAGGGTACAACAGCAGCGGGGATGATTGCTAAAAAAAAAAAAAAAAAAAATTAAAAAAAAAAAGAGGAGGGAGGGGGTTTTCGGGGGGGGGGCCTGAAGTCGAGACAATTTTCTGAATTTTGCCATAGTAATTCTTTTTTTTTTTTCTTTGTCCACACATGCTTGCCGGTGATAAGCAACCGGACTGATGCCCCCCAGAACAGAAGGGGTTTGTTTTGTGGGGGGGGGGAAAAAATAGAAAAATTAAAAATTAATAAAAAAAAAAAAAAAAAAAAATTAAAAAAAAAAAACTTTGTAACCTAGCAGCGGGTGGTGTGAGGCCTAGTAAAGATTGAGTATCGGGACATAGGGGGGAGGCAGATATGGTTGGGCCGCTGGAAGCGCTAAGGCAGGTGTTTTTTTCGGTCTAAATGTATTGTTTATGATTGCCAACGGCGGTCTTACGAATGATTTAGGACACGGGGGATTCCTAGCAACTCATCTTAGGAGGCTCCATTGCTGTTAGACTCAGTGATCTGCGGATGTCCGAAGTCAGAACGACGTTGGCCGGTGCTGGGGTGTTGCCCTGTAACCTGCTGATGCAGGAGTGTGAGGCCTGGTAGAGAAATCAGGAAATGCTTTGGGGTGGGCATTCCAAGGGACAACCAAGGGTTGTTGCTGGGACGGCGCTGGTCGGAGCTGGGGCGCGTCGTGTTGCCCTGTAACCCAACAAGGTGGGGGTGTGAGGCCTGGAAGAGCTCGACAAGGAGTAAGACAGTGTTGGAGAGTTTTAGAAGGGTTTGCCAGGGACTTCGAGGTTTTTGAGCACATGTAGGACTCTTGTTTGGCGATTTTTGTTGTGGGTAGCCCCCTTTTTTCTGATGATTGCTGTGGGAATTTTCTAAACAGCTTAGAATCTCCATAAAAAAAGGTTCCTTGTGTACTTGCAACACCTTGTGTAATTGCACAGTTGTCTTTCTTAGCCGCAGCCGGGTAATGGCCCCGGGATCTCAAGGATTTTCCATGAACTTCTCAATTTCTCAATATGATTTTGAATGGGACACTGGGCCCGGTTCCCAACACGTGCTGCTCCCCACGAATAGATTGGAGCATGTCTCATTTCAAAAAAAAAAAAAAAAGGTGTCATTTCAACCAGTTCCTCTTTTGTGAACCACCGGTCTTCTTTTGGATCCGAGTGATGCCTGAATCTAACCCGGTGCTCCCTCTTGGGTTTCAGCGTTTTTCCTCTACCCACAAGCTTGGGAACAGGCATGTCTCTGTGCTCCAAAATGTCGTCGACATCCACGTGGCCATAGATGGTAAGGGGTAGCATTAGTCTCCTTGATGAGAACTATTGTCTCAGGGAAAGGTGCAAGCTTTGGGGCATGAAACACAGGGTAAGTGCACAAGTGACCAAGGATTCGACTACTGTATGAGGGACCATTTAAATCACTACCCACAATATCCAAGACTTCCCAAGGACCAAAGTACCCAGGCATTAGTTTCCTAAAGATGCCGAATTCTTGTCCTAGTTCACTAGCCTTGACCCGGACACGGTCCCCTACCTGAAATGTGGACCGTCGTCGATGTTTGTTCTCAGAAGCAATCATTGTTTCTTGAGATTTCTTAATGTGCTCGACAACCTGTTGCAACAACTTCTCATACAAGACACCAAATTCTATGGTTCCAGGAGTTGCCGCAGATCGGTTTTCAGGCAGGAGAAAGTCTAGACCCGATCTAGGCTTCCACCCCAAATGCAGCTGATTTGGACTGACGCAGGTGGTGTTGTGTATAGCGAAATTGTACAGTCTGGCAATGAGAGGTAACTTCTCATCCCAGTCATCATGGTTGGGCTTGATATAATGCCCCAGCGAATGCTGCACCACACAGTTCATCTGTTCAACTTGACGGTTGGCTTCGGGATGATTCCCCGAAGTCATTTGGAGTTGGTCGCCCATCTGTTCAGCAGCCTTCTTCCACATCTCGCTGGTGAAACGGACATCTCTATCACTAACGATGACCTTGGGCAATCCTAAATCACACACCCAGTTATCCATGAATAACTTGATGACATGATTCGTCCTCGCTATCTCCGACATGGCAATTAGTCTAGCGTACTTGGTAAACCCGTCAACAATGACGAAGATGTGCCTCTTGCCACTCTTGATAGCACGAGATGCGTCCATGAAGTCCATTGTTACTCTCGGCCCCGAACCGCGTGAATGGGCAAGGGTTTGAGTAAACCAAGTCGAGCTTGAGTTCGCGGCTTGTCTCGCTGACAGACTTGACAAGTCTGAACGGACTTTTTCGCATTGTCAAGCATGTTAGGCCACCAAGATCGATGCACTAAATTAACACTAGTCTTTTATAGCCAAAATGTCATGTTGCGTCATGACACTCGCCTAAAAATAAACTACGCAAAAATTCACTAGATGGAATACACAATCTCTTAAACCCTGCTTTCTTAAAGAAAAGTAATCCATCCACCACCATAAACTCGTCAGATGTTGCTTTATCTTTAGCATCTAATTTGCAGATAATTTCCATCATGATGGGATCTTCCTTGTAGGCTTTCACCACGGATCGAGTTACATCATCTGAAAGGTCAAACTCAGTAATCAACGCACCCAGGTAGTTTGCCCTACGTGAAAGCGCATCAGCAACCTTGTTGTGCTCTCCCTTCACCTAATCTAGTTTGAAGTCACATTGATCTATGACTTCAATGCAACGTTTGAGTGCGTCAGAGAGGACAGGTTGTGTCTTGATCCACTTGAGTGTCTAATGGCCGGTTCTTAAGTAGAAAAACCTTCCCAGCATATAGTGTCTCCAGTGGACAAGTGTTTTATAGAGGGCGTGGAGTTCCCTTTCGTAGGTGGACTTCGCCAACTTCTTTGACGACATCTTCTTGCTTATGTACTCAACCGGCCTCATCTTCTTCCCTTCCTGTTGACCAGCACAACGCCAATGCCATATTGGCTTGCGTCGGTGGTTACAACAAACGGCCTTTCAGGGTCGGGGACCATAAGAATCTCATGATGTGTGAGGGCATACTTCAATCTCTTGAAAGAAGCCTCACACGCGTTTGTTCATTCCCATGGGATGTCAAGGCGTGTTCGATCAGTCAAAGGGAAGGCAACCGTGCTATAGTTTTTCACGAAGTACGATAGTAGCCACACATCCCTAAGAATGATCTAACCTCGGTCACAGACTGAGGTCGTGGCCAGTCACGAATACCAGCCACCTTAGCATCTTTGGGCCTAATCCCTTCCGCGGATACCTCATGACCCAAGTACAAGATTGTAGTGCGACCGAACCCACATTTCTCTAAATTTATCTGATATTTGTGTTATAGGATTGAAAATACTTTTTCTACATGATGAGCATACTCCTCAATAGTTGTACTGAAGAGAAGAATGCCATCGAAGTACACGACGATAAACTTATCCAAGTAGTCATGGAATATCCTATTCATGGCGTGCTAGAATGTACCCGGCGCATTGCAAAGGCTAAAGGGCATCACCGCAAACTCGTAAAGATCGTGCCTGGTCTGAAAAGCGGTTTTGTGTTGGTCCTTGAGTCTTATGGCAATCTGATGGTAGTCAGATTCTGAGTTAATCTGTGGTAAAGGCTTCTCGTTTTTCACTGCACCCTATCCAATAGATCGTCGATGCGTGGTAAAGGCTCCTCGTTTTTCACTGTGATGGCATTGAGGCCTCTATAGTCAATGCACATCCTCAACGATCCCCCCTTCTCTATAGTCAATGCACATCCTCAACGATGTCTATGAAGGCACCACACTTGCGGCCACCTACACCAACTTCCACTACGAAATGCTCCCCTCTAGGACCACGACTTAGTGTCATCCAGGACTCACGAGGGTCCCTTACCGACCACTCCCTTTCTACGTCCTCTAAGGTCTCAGACACATCCAACAAACAAAGTATCGTTGGGTCAAAATGCGTCTGCGGGTTGACAAAAGAGTCAATAGCTTCGACCAACTCTTGAAGTGGGGAGGGTACATCGCCCACTTCATCATGAGTAGAAGCAGCTACAACTTCTACTGGCCCGATGTGTTTCCCGAACTGGAGCTCATAGAGCCCCACCTTGAAAAGAAGAATTCCCAAGACCACCCTTGGGAGGTATCTTCGATGATACCTTCTCCATTTTGTATCTTATCTGCTCATGGTTGTACTTGCCGTAGTTTATGCAAGCTCCTCGCAAATAGCGGTCGCGCTACACATCTTGATCCAGACCCACCCGCACCCAAGCCAGAGTCTTGTTTGAGTTTTGGGTTTGCCCCTGACTCTTCTGTTGACCGCTCTTGTCGCGAGCACATACCTTAACTTTTACTAAAGAAGCGAGGTTGCTACCCTCAAGGGCCTCAACACTATACTCACTTCCAAACTCTGTTTTCGTCCATAAGGTCGAAATAATTATCGATCTCGGTTTGATCCCATCTGAATCAACCATCATCAATTGACTACCTTTCTTCTTCCACTCTCGTGGACTAAGTCTCTTCTTCTTTCTTCCATCCATTGAGGGTCGTTGGGCTCCTCTTAGTCTATCATGTAAGTCTAAGGCCTTGCTAAAGGAGTCCAGAGTGTGATATTCAATGATGGCCTCGCTGACCAGAAAGTTATTTAGGCCTGTGGGAAAACATCTCAAGAACACGGTCATTAAGACCTGCGGATCATAGCGCACGCCGGGGACGACAATGAGGCGCTCCACGGCAGAGGTAAGTTACCGCACGAACTTGTACTTTTTAGTATCAAGTCGGGTTAACGTGTCAGTGGCCTGTTGGGCCTGCTGAGGGTTGTGCCATCGCATTTCTACCAACTCCATAAAGCCCACTAAAGTGTGGGTCTTAGCCCAATCATTCATTCTTCTGTCGAACCCTTTCGAGGCTACCAATCCATCTAGCCATCAGGTTGCCGAACCCTCAAGATATGAGGCGGCAGTGATCACCTCTTCTTCGAGCAGCGTCCTCTTCGCCCTTACCCACACCGGCACCATTCTCGACCAAGTGTCGAGCGCCACATCCTTTTTATCACCTTAGAAGGTTGAGGGTGGTTTCGATGGAGTCTTGGGGTACCAAGGCTGCTGTTGTCCCACTGCTAGGACCGACTGCTATGTAGCGCCAGCCGTTGGGCCTCAAGATAGAAGAAGCAGTCTGCGATGCTGCTGCTGATGTACCGCTTGGTGAACTGCTAAATTGAGACATAGTAGGACCTATCATCACCGGTGAGGAGATCGGTGATGGAAAAGTTGGAGTTCGGAAACCAGGCCCGCCTGTTCGAGATGTGAAAGCCCTTCCCATCCTCTACGCGGCACACAATATCTGGTCAAGAGTATCTTGGATAGCATCCAGTTTGTTGTTCATGTAAGCATGCATGGACAATAGACCTGCCTCGAGGATTCTGCTTGTGTCATCAAGGACAGCGTCATCTAACCCTTCTATCGCAACTTTGTTTGCCCTCCTTTTCTCTAGTCTGACTTTCCTATTGCTAATCTTTGATTCTTTGTTTCTCTTTCGATGGCTTCTCCAAGTTCCTTCTCTAACCGTAAGCGGATCAACTCCACTTGCTGGAGTTCAATGGCCTCTCTTGTGAGTGGAGGTGGCGGGTTGTATTTCGAGCCCGCCATCAGAGTAGAAAAATTGTTTGATCCCACCCCGTTGGACGTGGACTGCGCACTGGTCGGCATGCCTAATGTCTGCTGACCTTGAGAGGTCGCTGCAGATTTAGCCATCGCTACCGCGCTAGCTGCTGCTGCCGCTAACACTTGTTCCACAGCTACGGCTGCCTCCCTAGCAGGCTGCACATGTCGAGCCCTTGCTTCGGCCCGGAACCTTCTCTTGTCCCCTAGTAGCAGAACCTGAAACACTACAAGAATTCTTCGTGTATCCCCCCGTGTTTGTCTCCTATCGTCAGTTGTCCCTTCACCACTATTATAACCGCTCATCAACCAAGCAGATCCCTCACTGGGGCCTGCCACAACATGTGTCTGACCGGGTTGAAAAATAATTAAAAATAATTTAATATCCAGCAAGTCACCTAGGCTACCGTTCAAGCGGTGTCAACATTATTTACACAGATTGTAGACATGTCTATTCCTACCTTGATTAGTTTCACTCACAGCAGCGTCGAGGAGAACTGGCTATGGTAGAACATTATAGTTCTAGTCTAGGTTGTCTCTTAGGTGTTAGCAGTCTTTCCACCATCTAATCAAAATAAAAATAAATCATGTGCGCAGATGTATGTACAATGGGAAATAGTTGTGATTGTAGTTGAGCATCAATTGGAACCTTCCTTCCCCTGTATCCAACATACTTGTCCGCATCATCAAGCAGCGGTGTTTAAACCACCAGTACCTGGCCCAGCTATCGAGTCCGAGCCTCGGCCGACCAGTACCCTGATCCGTGCCGAGGCTCGGACTACCGGGCGCAGGCATCCCGAACGTTCGAGTGAAACGAACGAAAAAAACGGAAAAAAAAAGAAAAAAGAATGGGTTCAGATAGAGAGAGAGAGAGAGAGAGAGAGAGGCGGCGACCTCGCC
>BFEA01000115.1:2884450-2894475 GCA_003427395.1 Chara braunii | reverse complement strand
CCGAACCCAACCATCCGAAAAGACGACGAAAAAGGACGAAGAAGCGAGGACACCGATGCAATTTCCCAATCATCCCAATCTCCCGTAATTGGCCCATCCCTCCCAGCTTAGGACCCCTTATCGCTACCGCGCAGAGAATCTCGTGGTGCAAAAATCGGTTCGTCACATATGTGACACCCAGGGGGTTCCAATCTTAAGCAAGCTCCTGATTGCTTGAATCTTGACATGTGTCGATCTCTCTAATCGACCGACACGCGGAGCTTCCTGCGTAGCCATTTACCGTGTGAAAGAGTGTGGACGTCATCCAACGTGGCCTGCAAGCTCTGTCCTACAAATTCCTCAAGAGGGCTCTCATCAATCCAAGGAGGGAATTATTTGTGCCATCGCGGTGACAACCACATCAATCCGCCGATCACCGATCATCAGTGTCCACCAGGAAGGGGGAAGGGGAGATGGTACATGGGAGCATGGCGAGGGGGAGGGTTGATCGGAAGCGGGGGTAAGAATCGTTCCACCTGGGCTACTGTTTCTGGGAGCTCCTATAACGAACGATCTGGTGGAAACAGGGGAAGTGATTACCAGTGTGTGGGAGGGAGGTGAGGTAGTCGGGATACAGGGTGGTAAAGGTGCGGAAGAGTGCCTCGCGAAAATGATCCTGGTTTTCGCATGCAGGGATAGTCCCCGTAATCATGCAATAAACCTCGATCATATTGTGGCCTCGCCATGCAGCACTAAGGAGATGGGCATGGAGGCAGAAATCGGGGAGGGCGCATCGGGTTGAGGGATGGGGGTGGACCGTAACGACGAGGCGAGTAGCGTAGAAGAATTGGAAGGTATCGATGGGGAAGGGGTTACGGGGGAAGGTGACGCGGGTGGTGATTTGACGGAGGGTGAGGTAGTCAAGGGGACGGCGGGATAACGATCGGGGGTGAAACCCGATGCCCCGTATCAGTACGGGCTCGAACTAATGGACGGTCGGAGGCAGAGGGGGAGGGGGATCGGCTTCGTCGCCGTCCTGCCAGTGCGCTCGAAGTCTCGGCCTGTTCTCCATCCTCAGGCTTAGGCGGCTCAGGATCGCGGGCCGGATCGTCGGTGATCGACAAATTTGTCGTGCTGGCGAGCTCCAGCTGTCGTTTCCCGGCCGCAATTTCGTCTCTTTTGCGCGCCGCTTCAGGGTCTTCCGTCTGCTCCGCTTCTGTTCGCTCGAGCTCTTCCGCCGAGATCTCCCACTTAGACTCCTCCAGCTCCAGCTCCTCTTCTTCTTCTTCTCCTTCCTCACTCTACTCCCTTTCGCTGTGCTCACTATCACTGCCTTCCTCCGGGGTTTCTTCCTCCTCGTCTTCTTCAGCGGCTTCCTCTTCTTCGTCGGCGCTTTCTTCTTCAATTTCTATCTCTTCGTCCCCGGAGGCCGATCGATCCTGGAAGAAGGCGAGATCAATGATCTCTCGCGGGTCCAGATAATCCCATTGTGACGGCGGGTTGTGTCCGCTTCCCAACTCCTCTAGGCACGCTGACCACTGAAGATACGGKGTCAAGGTCCGTACGAGGACGTGCTGGACCGGGCTCTCGTCACTCTGCGAGACGATCTCAAGAGGGAGATCGTCGGCCAGCTGCGCAAGGGGGGCCGTTAGCTCCAAGGTGATTGGTTGGCGATGACTGGGGCGCACCGATCCGAACAGGAACCCAAGAAGATCGCCTTCCACGTCAGTCCTCCAGGCTTGAACGATCATCAGCTCCAAGTACTCAAACCTTTCCCGATGTTCCTCGTCCCTGGCCCATGTGATTCATACTCCGATCAAACACACCGAAAGATCTACGAAGTGTTCACGCCAGCACCTCCACTGCACAGGATCGAGAAGAGGGACAGCGAGCGGCTCTAGACAGAAGGAGAAGCGAGAGTAGACTCAAGACTGCCAGAAGGTGGGAAAAAGAGATGGGAGGGCGAAGGTTGAGAGCTGGGAGCGGTTCATCGGGGACGCTGGAAGGGGATGAGTTCCGGCAGCACCACCGCTGGCTCGTGCTGGAACGCTCGAATGCCACCGAGCTCAATGCCGTCCGTGGGGAAAAGATTATTTCCGTGGGGCGTAAGCCAGTGATTCCACTTCGTCGACTGTTGTTGCGACCACTCCCTCAATGACGTCCGGATGGTTGTATGTCTTAGCGCACTGACCGTGCTGATATCGCCTCTGAAGCCGACGACCGTGGACACGTGGCTAATACCCGGGACCGACCGTCGATGAACGACCACTACTTCTGCCAGCACGACCGCCTGAGAACTGCCCTCGAATCGGAACTCGACCGCTGCGTACACTCCCGAAGTGCAGAAGAACTGCGCCAGTCGTAGAAGATCCAGATTGAACCGTGGATGACGAACTTGCCGAATCGTTGAGATGTAACCCCGTGGCGTTAAGAGATGGTCGTCGAGGGCTCGCTCCGTGAGAAAGCTCATGGCAATGGTGGTGGGGATGGAGTAGGGGACAAGGCAAGAGATGCAGGGGAAGAAGATGGTAATGGAGAGTCGTTGTCTTTTTCCGAGGAAAAAGATGGCGTTGGAGATGGGGAAGAGGGGAGGGGACGTAGGTAAGACACGTGGCGAACGATTGGGCGCGCCGATCGGCTTCCCGAGACCTTCGGCACGAGGCGCACGGTGTTCACTCCGTTCGGTCCAAGTTCGCCCGAAGAATCGTAGCACTATCTTACCCTGGCGAGCACATTTCCTTGCATGCACCAGGTCCCCTAACGTGTATTGGGGTCGAGGACCCGCGTTCTCGTTCCGGGCCTCGTAACTACGGACCTGCCGGCCGTGGGCCAACTTGGTCATTTTCTGGCGCTTTCGGGCTAACCGGGGCAGGGACCTCTCCATCAGTTCCAGATGTCGCTTAGCCTTGTCCCGAACCGTGGCCCTTGTGGGTCGTCGGTTCAACGAAGATTCATCCGGGAGGCTCGGTATCGAAACACAAGCCACGCTATTGGTTCTTAACTGAAACAGGCTCAGGCCCATAGATTCATGGGGCGTTCCTCGATGGACCGCCAAGATGTGATCTACGATATCGGGCCGAGGCCTAGGGTCCCGTGCCACGATATTGCGTCATAGCGCAGTTTTTATCACCCTATTGGCATTTTCTACCAGCCCGTTGGATTGCGACATGTGGGGTGCAGTGTTCCGAATAGCGACACCGTGTACGATCAGATTCGTCAAGACTTCCCCCCTGAATTCTACCCCATTATCGGTCAAAATGTTTTTCGTGTCCTGGTGCATCCCTCAAAATCGATTGACCTATCGCGCAATTTCGGTCGCCTGTCGCGTACGAGAGGAATATGCCTCGATCCATTTCGAAAAATGGTCCACGAACACGAGTAGGACTGAATATTCAGAGCTATTGGGTTCAGGGGGTACCACAATATCGGTAGTATCCATGCTAACCCTTTGGAAAGGCCGTTCAACTACCGTTGGCACTATCGATCTTGGCGGCTGAATCGGCGCCTTGACAGCAGCGCAGACTTAACAGTTCGCGACGATGAATTTCACATCGTCACGAATATTGGACCAATACCACTCGTTTTTGTTGATTGCCGATTTTGTAATCCATACAGCAAAATAGGCAGCCGTTTCCTCGTGCGCTGTCTTCACCCAGTCATACCTCATGAACGGGTGTGGTACTACCGTCCAAATCCCACTGCCGTCCGTTTTCCGCTTTTCTAACCTACCCTCGACCGATCGATAATCCCGAGCCCGTTCGTTGGCCCTCCTCCGGTCCTCCTTAATGAAGTCCTGAAGGAGGTTACCTACCAGGGTGGCTATTAGAGCGATATCCGTCCAGACTTCTGCCCTTCTAAACTTCCGGGTCTTTTCTAACCCTTCTGATGTGGCGTTGTAGAACCGTGCCTCGGTGGGGATCTTATCGGTTCGGCACAAAGGGCACAACCAGGGTTTATCGCTGCTTCGGTACTGGATGCAAGAGTCATGGGCTCGTGCGACACACTGCTGACAATCTACCCAATCGACGTAGCCTTCCCTGTTAGGACGCATGGAGACAGAATATACGTGAGAAATCGCTTTGCAAAAATAACAAAATTTATCAGGCAGGGAGAGAAGAGATGAGGAGGAAATGGGAGAAAGAGGGGCTATGGGATTACCTCCATCACCCATTGCCACCGGTCTGCTTCTTGCCACGTGGGAGAACTGTCACTTGTCCGTACTTTGGCCCGTTCGCCGGCTCTGACTCCTTCCACGAAGTGATTTCCCCGCCCTCAGGTATTTTAGCGGGTCGATGCAGACGTGTCAGTCCGTCCGCGTTGCCGTGTCTTTCTGTCTTCCGATGGATGATATCGAAGTCGTACCCCTGCAGACGTACCGCCCATCGACCAATCATGCCGATGTAATTAATGAGCTTCTTCAAGGCCAGCAGGGGCTCATGATCCGTCACACGGCGCAACTTCTATCAGTAGAGATACGGATGGAAGTGGTGGTTCCCCAGACTACTGCATAGCATTCGCCTTGTGGTGCTGAGTCACTCCTTCGTTCGTCTGACACCATTCGTGACGCGTATTCGATGACGTGTTCACGACCATCGTTCCCCTTCTGAGCTAGAATGGCGGAGATCGCTTCCGGTTGCCAGTCCATTATAAGAATGAATTGTTTGGTAGGGTTCTGGACGGATCAAAATTGCTGCGGTGGCCAGGGCCTCCTTGAGTGTGTCAAAAGCTTGCTCGCACTCAAAGTCCCACTGCAGAGGCTGGTCCTTACGAAGCAGGTTCGTGAGGGGCCGAGCAATCGCCGCGAAACCTTTGATAAAACGGCGGTAGTGCGATGCCAGGCCTAAGAAGGCTCGAACCTGCATCAGCGACGTGGGAACTGGGGCTTCTTTTACGACCGCAACTTTCCTTGAATCCGGTCGCAGTCCTCCCCATGTCACTACGTACCCCAAGAACGAAATTTCCGAGAGGAAAAATTAGCTCTTCTCGAGTGCAATCTTAAATCCAGCATCCCTTAGTGCTCCCAACGTCCACTCGATGTGCTGCGCATGTCCATGATAGGTCTCCGAGTAGACAAGGATATCATCCATGTACACGATCACGCAGAAGTTGATCATTCCCTGAGTCAACTGTGTCTTGTTGACGAAGTTCCGGAACGTCACGTTCATTGCTCGTTGAAACGTGGCAGGCGCGTTGCAAATTCCCATCGGACATCGAACCCACTGCCACGTGCTTTCAAACAACACGAAGGGTGTTTTCGGTCGATCTTCCTCCTTAACCAAAATGTGATGGAAGTCATGCCGAATATCAAACTTGCTGAAATAATTAGCACATCCAATCGCATCCAACAAATCATTAATCCGGGGGAGGGGATACACATCTTTAATCGTGATGTCGTTCAGTTTGCGATAATCGATGCATATGCGGATCGATCCGTTCTTCTTCGGCACCAATACCACGGAAAAAGACCATGGTCCCGTAGCCGGTTCAATCCATCCATTAGCTTCAAATTCCCTTATTCGTTGCAAGGTTATTCTTTGTTCAGTGAGGGAGTATCTGTAGGGTTTGCAATGGACTGGGGGATAATTTCCTGTCTAGATCTCATGTTGTATGACCATTGACAAGCCGATGTCAGTGTCCGTCACACTAATCGCTCCCTGATATTCCGTCAGAATGTCCGCAGTCAAACGATGAATCTCATCAGGTACGTACTGCGGAACGTGCAATTCATAAGGTTGATCCCAGATCCGTATGTCGATTTGCTTCGTGCGTGCTTGTTTTGCCGCCTCGGGTGGTGGCGCAGAGATAAACGAATGGTCCGATCGCCAGGAAAACACTGGGGCCATCATCTGGGCGTCTTCCTCCCGGATGGCCACGTGTCCTTCCGGGGTGATTCTATCGCTGATATCTTGCCACGGTACGGGTTTAGTTGCGATCTTGATTCCGAGACCGTCTGATTCTGCCTCAAAATGCCCAAGGGGTTCCAAAGAACTGGCCTCCGCCCCCAGACGTAACAATCGTACTTATTTTGCGGGTGGCATAAAAGATCGTGGTAGGCCCGTGATGTCGCAAAAAGATCTCTTGTCGTTGTATCGTGCGAGAAGAGGGGTCGTTCCTTCGTACAGGGTCTGAGGGGGTTCCAAAGAATCAACCATCCTTGAGATCTGTACGAGGGGTTCACCCAAAATCATTGCCTGGGTCCTTTGCACACTCCAACTAGTTAGATGCATCGTCCTTGCGATCGTTCTGGGCGGCGGGTAATAAATGCACTGTCGTGCTAGTTCCAGAATTACCGGATCATTTTCGTCACTGCTATCCACATCCTTCGATGATGGCTCATCGTCTGCGGAGTTTTTCTAGGTGATCATACGAAGAGTTCCCGCTATCATCGGAGAAACTCGCGGGACTGCGTCGGTGGTAATACGAAGAGTCAACCTCATAGGTACAACATAGGGTTTTCCTCCCGTATTTTGGAGGATAATCGACCGTCACTCGAAGTCCAGATTTGCTCGTAACGCTACAAGAGCGGGAAGGGCAAAAAAGACATCGCAGGTGTTTACGTCTAATATCACGATATCTCCCAACGCATGCACCTTTCCTAATCGAAAAGCGACGCTGGTCATTCGTCCCACTGTTTTGATCTTTTTTTTTGTCTGCCGAAACGAGCTGATCCTTTTCCGTAAGCATGATTAGATCGTTTCTCCTACCCGCCCTCTCAACTACTCGTAGCGAAATAGCCAAAACAGCAGCTCCCCAATCAATGATTGCATTGTACGGAATTTCCCATATCTCAATGTCGCATTCCGCAGATTTCCAAGGGATGGGTTTAATCCGTAGAAAATGATAGTCTTTCTGGATTAATCCTACCTGTATCGGATCCGAAGTGCCAGCTGCATTTTCGTTTCACGTGGGGGTTTTAGCTTTCGCGTTCGTTGTTCGGACGAAGGCGAATCGCTTCCGGTTCGCCTCGCAGTGCTGTAGCATTCGCTCATTGGCTTGTTCAGAGATCGAGAGCAAATGACCGATCGGAAGTGGAATCCGATGGTCCAAGGCTCGGATGATGTTCAGCACATCAATTTCTCCAGTGACGAAGGTGGGTCCTCCCGACTCCATCTCTCCTAGAGAAGGTCGCCACTCCGCCACTTCTTTTTGTTCCGGCGCAGGTCTGATCGTTCCAATCATTCCAAGCCCCGGATAACCAATACATACTGGTCTAACGGGATGAGCTCGGCGGCCTCTTCCGTGGTGGCTATCGCACTCCCTCCTTCCATTTCCTCCATCAGGGCTCCTACCCGTCCAGGTCCGTTAGCGACCGGAGCTGCCGCTGCTGGTGCGACCCCGACCCGTGGTTGTGGGGGTTGATGGGGGCAATCTCGGGCTAGATGCCCTAGTTGATGGCATGCGTAACAAACGTTTAGATTGTCCGCGGCCCCTTCGAGAATAGGTGTCGGGGCCAATCCTTGTTGGATCGGGGCGGCTCGTACTGCGATAGGTCGCATACTCCTCATCATAGCCTCCAACCGAGCATTATGCTCTCGTTGTTCCTTTTTGCTTTCCTGGATTAGGCTAATTAGCGTTTTGGTCAGTTCAAAAATGGCGGTCGATTCATTCGACCTTGCAGGGTTCTCAATCGGGGGTGGGGGTGTCGTCATTACAGGTGCTGGCATCACAGAGACAGGGACGCTTGTGATCACACTCGGGGCTGGTCGTTTAGGGGCTATCAGTTCCAGGTGGGTAACAGGGTCTAATACGAACCCCATGTTTTCGAACTTATTTTGCAACGCTGCTAACTTAGCTTTTGCCCTCGCAAGTTCGGACGAGTCTCCTTCCTTAGGGTAGTCTTCTCCTTCTGAAAACTCGTTGCGAACTTCCGTTCCATTTCCTTTGCAGCCGCCATAATCTGTTGCAGCGTGTGATTGATGGGGGAGAACTGTTTTCGCAGTTTCGCCCTTATCGTTCGGCTGCGAAGTCCTGCGATAAACAGATCTCTCCCTACTTGTTCGCCCCGCTCCGTTTTCACAAACATTCGGTATAACCGATTTCGATATTGTGCAATGGACTCGAGAGGTTTTTGAACTCGGTCCTTGATCATGCAGAGTGCTTGTTCTGGATGGACATAGTCAAATCGATTCAAAAAGTCTCGCTCGAAAGTCTGAAGATCCACCCATACATAGGTACTAAACCAATGATGGGTGTCCCCTCCCAATCGAGCGGGGATGTTCACCTGAGCTTCATTGTCATCATAGTGCTGTGCTCAAAGCGTAGCTAGCCATGCTCCGGCAAAATGATGCGCAGGATCAAACAGATAGAGATTGGGTGGCGTCATGGGAGCCCGTGCTCGTGGTGAGGGTTGATTAGGATTTTGTTGTTGATTCGCATTCTGCTGCGGATTCGGATTCTGTGGATTAGCGTTCATATTGGCTGCCGGTCGATAAGCCGATCTAGTTCGGGTGATGACAGGGTCGCGTCGATGCGCGTTCCGGGGTCGAGGTCGCCCTCGGTTAGCCAAATCGCTCAATTATCACGCCGTTAGTCCTTACAACCTGGCCACGTGTCAGGCTCCGATACCAACCTCACGCCCAGCTCGACTTCCTGATCGGAGTGGGATGTGGGCCTGGAAGTGCGAAAAAGGGGTGTGCCAAGGATTTTTGGGAAAGTGGGGGTGAGTCCCAGGTCAGAACTAAGATCTTCTGTGGCAGAGTTTTCTGGGGGCACGAGTGCAATTTGGTTGAGAGGACGGACGACTTCCGATCGTAAGGCAGATGGCATGCGCGGATCGTTCAAGGTCGTCCGAACCGTCTGTTTTGATGACGGCGGTTCGACAACAGGTCCATCCGGGGTGGGTGGGATTCTGATGAGTTAGGCCGTCGGATGTCGCCACATGGCGTCGGTCGTCGTACGTTCGGGTTAGGCCCTCGGGTTTCCGGGGCTCTCTGGTTGCCACGTCGTCGGCAATTTTCGCAGGGCGTGCGGGGCCAGTACGGGGCTATGGCTTTCCACGGGATGACCGTGAGTTGATGATATGGGAGAAGAAGACGGAAGGGAGGGAAGTTAGTGGAGATAATGACAAAACCGAGGGAAATGAAGTAGTGTGTATGGTCAGAAGTGGGGAAATCAGGGCACCGTGGATCGCTGGTCGTGGCGCAATGGAACTCCCTAGGACACAGTCGATTCTCGGTAAGAGAGGGGAACCTTTGTCGGAGGCACTCTTCTATCCAAGGGGAGAAGTACTCCGGATCCCATGAGGAATCTGAGTCCCTGGAGTGTGTCATTTTGTCATTGCGAAGCCGCGAAATTCCTTAGCGCGTGGTTGTCCGACTAGGGAACGTCCGAGCTTCACGTTTAGAAATTTTGTGCCGGTCTCGATATTCGACGATTGTGATTACCGCGTGTAAGTACGTGTAAACTGCACGAATTGGATCACACTTACACTTGTTCACACGGGGTGATCGCTTCGTTGCAGACGCAGAATGGCTACCGCGCACGTCCCATCAATCAATATCCCCGCAACCGTTAGCCCCTTTCATGCGTGGGTGGGCGCGAATCGACGCGCGTAGACACGTGTAAGTGCGCAGATCAGATCGCACTTACGCACATCCCCGCGAGGTGTTCGCTGGTTTCTGGGCAAACAGCTACCCGATCATCTAATCATCCCCTGAGTCGCACGCAATCATTCCTGAATATGCAAGGTGCTACTACGCATTCGTAGTACAGCAGTAGATAAAAAAGGGCAGATAGCAACAGTGAGGCTTTCGCGAATTTTCCTACTATGCTCATGAGGGTATCCAAACAACAAGCAAAGATCAGGCAGAGGGAAAAAAAAACAGTCATAGCATCCATTCATCCATTCATTCAGCATAACACACCATATCCGAGATTGAAATCACACAAACGAGTGTGGGCCGAAACCAAGTCAAGATTCCGAAAACAAAAACGGGCGAATCGCCTTGGACTGAGATCAAAACTTATATACAAGAGCAAAGAGGGAGAAAAGACAAAAGAAACAGCAAATCCCCGTCCATCAACCTCAGCTCCCTCTTCCTCTCTCT
>BFEA01000115.1:2846369-2862347 GCA_003427395.1 Chara braunii | reverse complement strand
GAGAGAGAGAGAGAGAGAGAGAGAGAGAGAGAGAGAGAGAGAGAGAGAGAGAGAGAGAGACAAGGTGAGTGAGTGATTTGGGAAAGTCATGGAAGCGGGGAAGGGGTTTGGGGGGAGGGTTGCGAGGAAGAGAAGCCAAGAAAAGAGAGGAAGTGGCTACAGTAACGAGGAAAGGAGATGGTGTGAGCGGAGGCAGAGGTAAGCGAGAGAAACATGCAACAAAAAAAGGAGGGTCAGTCGGATGATGGTACCAGCCTTGGCACAAATGCATGATCTCATCACGTAGGGTGGCCCTTAAACAGGCATGACTAACTGCAGTGATGAGAATCTCAACTCTTTCTTAGGATAGTCGCCTGCCAAAACAGTTATTTATTAATCAAGTATAATGTCCAATTAGTCGGTTTTTTATCACTGCAAACTATTACGCAAGCTACACAAGCAATGAGCAGCTCATTTATCCTGTGATGATGGAGGCGAAGGAAAATCATTGCATGTGGCCAGACGTTTGGCCAGGTTCATAACGAAGTGAGGGCATACCTGAACAGTCGTGCGCACAGAGTGCTGACACGTGTCCGAGCGTTGTGTACGCAAGGCGTACTGATAGGAGCGTGGTTCCTAATCGGTCTGTTCGTGAGCTATCTCAAACCGAATTAATCAGCATACCATGTTAGATTCATGATCAATTCGTCAGTACATTCGATAGTAGTACACATGATAGGAATCCATTACTTCCTTCCTTTTGATTCAACCATCAGTAGACTCAACTCCATACATGGACTCTCGACTTAGTCAACAATAGACTCACCTCGTTCATAAACTCGTGGACTCAAAGACTTGACTCAACACTCCGACTCATATTCACAACTCAATACTCCAAATGTAAGAGATAAAAGCAAAAAGGTAAAGACTCACTCTGGGACTTTTATGACGCTAGGAGTTATTTGACTGAGCTCTAGGCATGATCATGGTGAGATGCATCTAGGTCTGGGCGCAATTGCAGGTAGATACAGTTAAAAAAATTGTCAGTCCGAGTATGCCATGGGTACCTTTCAACCTAAGGGGCTCGCCACACCAATGTCGAAAATACAATTTTTGATAGTTTCTCATTGCCATGCAGCCTTTTGAAAATGAAGACCTATCCCGAAAAGATAAAGTAAAAAAATGAAGACCCTAAAAATTTCGCTAGTTGTCGGAGAAAGCTTTTGGACAACAATTTTTTTTTTTTTTTAGAAATGCCACCGCCAGTGTTAGTGGTGCTGATAAGAGCAGACACCACTACCACCTGGGGAAAGGCTCCATCTATTGGTGGGGAGCATCACCTGCTGGAAAACGGGTCGAGTGTCCCATATGAAAACTGAATTTGGAGTATATCAAAACAGGATTGTGTGAGGTTCCTGCCAGCATTGATTACCCTGGGATCCAGGGGATTAACTGAGCAGGCTATTGGAGAGAGGGGGGGACCTCATCACCCTGAAACCGGCGCCAAATCCCCGCTGCTACACACTAGTTCCTCCCTCCCCCACCAATGAATACTTTGGAATCCAGGGTGGTAACTGAGCAGGAAGACCAGCGTCCCGTATACGGAATGAATCAAGAAGATACCAGGACAAAGGGTTGAAAAAAGGTTGAGAAAAAAACTGCCAGCATTGATTATTCTGGTGACCAGAGGATTGATTGTGCAGGTTGCTAAGATATGAGCAACAAAACAGCTGCTGCTGAGAAGATACACCTACCGGCCTGCCAGCCACCATCCTTTACTCGTACAGCTACAAGCCTGCCAGCATTGATTGCCCTGATTACTAGGGGATTGACTGAGCAGGTGATGTATTCTGTGAAGAAAATGAGCATTTGATAACCGTTGCCCAGGGGCCACCGAGGAGGCTTATCTTATTCTTGTCTGATCCGGTGTTAGGTAAAAATTTCCATCAGGGCCAGGGGGTGAGGGGGAAACGGGTCCTGGAAATCAGACGTGAGTCTCATCGGGAAAGATGGATCAATTTGAGTCCATTCGTTAAAAACAATTTTGCATCTCTCAAGATTTCTTGTTCTGTTATGGCGGCCTGGTCCAATGTCCACTCAATTCAAGCCATCCATCCGCCCCGGTTCCCCCCTAGCCACTCTCTACCAAAACCGGTAATTGCCCTCTTAATATCCTGATCTATTTGGTAAATGTCTAACTGTGGCTTGAGATATCTCCATCTACGCCCCAACTCCGATTGTACCAGCTCCCTTATTTGTCCTGTTAACTCAGGGCCCTCAATTTTAACTTCCTCCAAAACTAAAAGGCAGCGCTGCCACCAGAGCGCCCATGGTTTAGATTGTCTACCCAAGCTGTACAGGTTACAGACGTAGGTCGGGGCACTTTCCAGTGATGGGAAGTGTCCTGTCAATATGGTTTGCCAAGACCATGGCCAAGGGGTGTTCGGTACCGTTTTCCTCCAAATGGGGTCCCACCACTGCCATGTGAGTAGGGCCTCCGGACATTGCATAAAGATATGCTCAATAGTTTCGTTTCTTTTTTGCCTTGGGAAGGCAGGCAAACAACAGTGGCACCACGGGAGCGCTTTGTCTTTTTGTTGCAGATGTGTATGGTCAATCAACCACACTTTTGTTGGCTGGCAGGGATGAACGATTTGCCACTGTAGCGACGTGATTTTTGTCGGTCTCGCTTTGCTTCTATTGAACCATTTGATTAGTTTGAGGAGCGACTGATCCACATTTATGTGTTTAGCCCATCTGTCGTTGATTTGGTCCCTTAACACTCTCTTGGGTCTAAGCATCCTATACATGGAGTTAACAGATATGGTGTTAAGGTAAACTTTTTTTCCGGTCGCCGCCGCTATTCCCCGGGATGTCTGTCATTGCCATTCTTCAAGGTCAATGGGCAGCTCATTTATAGGTGTCAGGGGGGAGGAGACCGTGAGGTCTTCAACACCCATACCCGGAACATCATGTTTTTTTCTCGCCACTCAAAGGAGTTTTGGAAGACAAGAAGCTTCCCCCTTGGTCCAATTGCGTAATATTCCACCAACACGTCAGTTTTTCGCACGATATGGATCCGGCCTATTCGTTCGTTGTCCCCTAGTATGGTGACCTAGTCCCCTTCCTCCAAAGTGAGGCCATGATTGAGCACCCTATACCATGCAAGAGGGAGTGCTTCAATGATTGTTTCGAGGTGCCTCTCGATATGATGACAATAGCGGAGGATGTTTTGAAGCTCGACTGCTGTTTTCTAATCTTTCCTCTCCTGGTCTCACAAGTGCCCAACACAGAGTATCCCGTTTCTCACCCATGCCTTCCAAGGGTAGCAAAGTTGCTTAAGATCTTCCCATGAGAGGGGGTAATCCACCGGTTCCCAAAAAGCGGTTGTCGGTATACCTCCTCCCACCTTGCCGGTGCCTGTTTCTCAGGTGGGGGGAGCCTGCACCAACATTTTAATAATGAAGGTCAAAAGTCATCCGTTGTTTGACCGTGGATCTTGCTCGGGATTGACCGGTAGTGATCCTCTAGCCATGTGAGCAGGTTAACCTCTGGTGGAACCGGCAGAGCCAATCGGGCAATATGCTCAAGGGCGAGGGTTCGCCAAGGGCTGTCCGAGGAAAAGATACAAAACTTCAGCCATTTAAGACGAAGGGTCTGGGCTTGTATCACAGGATCAATGATACCTAGACCTCTAGTCCGTTTTTGTTGTATAACAGACTCCCATGCCACCCTACTGATGACGTTTGCTCGCTCATCATCTCCTCTCCAGAGGAAGGCTGCTACCTTAGACCTAAGCGATTGGAAGGCAGTCTTACTCAGAGGCCAAAGCACCGATTTATACCATAATGCAGCAAACACAATATTGTTTATAACCAGCACACGACCAAAGAGGGAGGTGTGCTTGTTTCGCCAATCGGCCATCTTTGCTAATTCTGGTGCTGAAATCCAGTCGTCATTTAGCGAAGGGCGCCCCTAGGCAGTTAGAGACACCCCCAAGAAATAAACGGGAGCCTGCAGGGGAATCCAATGAATGTTTGGGGAGTCCGGTGGATGACCCCCTTGATAGTGAATCCACCATCCCTGTATTTTGCTCCCCCAGTTCACCACCATGCCAGACGCCTAAGTAAATTTATTCATTAAATTCTGGATCTCAATCATGTTCTCCTGGGTAGCGTTTATCACGATGGTGAGATCATCTGCGAACAGCGAGCATACCGGGACGACTTCCTCAAGTAATTTGAATTTTCTTAATGTTCTTATTTGCCCGAAGGTTGGCCGATAGGGCCTCCATGATAATGAGAAAGAGAAAGGGTGCTATAGGGTCGCCTTGGCGAACCGACCGTTCCAGCTCAAATGAAGGAGTTAGGGTCCTGTTTATTTGCACTCTTATAGTAGCATTGTGATGAAGAATGCGTACCCACCTGCGAAAGACTGACCCGAAATTCATTTTTTTCCAGGCTCTTATTAAGAAAAAGTCAATCCACATGATCGTAGTTTTTTTCAAAATCGATGAAAACGAGGGTTGCATTTTGCTTTGTTTGTCAGGTTAGTTGCAACACCTCGTTAACCAGTAAGATATTTTGTTGGATTTGCCTATGTTGCATAAAGTCTGTCTGTGATGGGTGGATCACCCCCTCTAGGATTAAGATCATCCTGTTGGTCAGCGCCTTGGCCAACATTTTATAGGTAACCGTCAGGAGGGTAATGGGCCTATAGTTTCGGATGTTGAACTTGTCCCCCTTTTTGTATAGAAGGGACAACACTCCTTGGCCTACCAATTCCCTCATTTCCCCTGTACGCCAGGCTTCATTATAATACCACATTAGATCAGGACTCATGCAATCCCACATTGTCTCCCAAAACTCTTTTGGTAAGTCGTCCAACCCGGGGGTTCTCCTTTTCCATCTGCAGAAGAGATGTCCATATTTCTTCCTTAGATAGGGGAACTTCAAGGATCTCTCACTAGATGGGCGAGAGACATCGGTCAATAGGTTGGAGGAAGTCCTCTATCTGTTTCCGTTGGGTATAGTATCTTCATCAGTGGGAGGGATGTGGACTGCAAAGAGGTCCTTGAAAAAATGCTGAGCAATTTTAATACATCCGGCAGTTGTGGTGACTGGGTGAGTCTTAGACCCCCAGGTCCATATAATCCTTCCAGGATTGTGCGTTTCGCCCTAGCTCGGGCAAGGCCAAAAAATTTTGTGTCCATTGAACCCTTGATGGAATAGTGAGAAAGTTTGTCGCGAATCCGGGCGCCTTGCCAGCGATATTGAGCTTGCTGGAGTAACTGAGTTTTAACTGTCCGAATAGTGTGCATGTAGTGGTCCGGGTCGTGAGGTGTTGGCTATTGTTCTAGCTTTTGAAGTTGGTTTAGTAGGTCTGTTTCGTGCTGATTTCGCTGTTTGACGAGTTGTTTGGAAAATTCATTACATTTTTTTGCCAGAAAAAAACAGTCCGTTATTGAACCATGTCAGAGAGGAGTCCACTTCAGGGTAATGCTCTTGTCAGTATGCTCATACTTGAGTCAGATACCTCTGAAACGATTTGAGGTGGAGCAAAAAAGTGTTTAGTTTATAAAAAACAGGGCCTTGATCCGGCCTCGTTCGAAAGGTCGGCGCTATCATGCACATTTTGTGGTCCAACCCAGGATAAGGGCTGGGCGGGAGGATTGTTGCGAGTGTCAGACTGCCCGCCAGGTCTTCTGAGATAAGGATCAGGTCGATCCTTGATTTAGAGAGCCTGTATGAATCATTGCTGCGAATACATGTAAATGTCCGTTCTGTAGGAAAGAAGCGGCAGAAAGTATCAAAAAGGGAAAGAGAACTGCACAAGTGGTTCAACATGCCTTCGTCTTTCTCTACTTTATGCCTGGTGGAAGGAGGGACCTGCCAGCAATCTAGCCAGCGGTCAGGGGCTGCATTAAAGTCCCCAACGAGAATGATGGGAATGCCTTGTGGCATTTTAGATTGAATATTTTGAAAAAGTTTCTCGCGTTCCTCTACCGCATTGGGGGCGTAGATGCAAAACGTACAGGCAACTTCTAATTCTAATGCCCCCAATACTGAAACCCATCGGCCCTCCTCCGTGTCCCTTTTGTGGTGTAAGACCTCCAGGCGGGAGTCCGGGGGAATCCATATTGTCGTCACCGCAATTGCTGACTGTGGTGCATGTGCCCTATAGGCTTGATATGGCCAAACCGCCTTGTGTGCTCTGTTATGATGAGGGGAAACAGTCAGGTGTGTTTCCTGTACACAGACCACTTTCCGACCAACTTCGGCCCTCGACCCCCCAGAGAAGGTCACGTATGGCTTGGGATTTGTCCGGGCAAAGTGTGGCCAGACCGTTCACGTTAATGGATCTGAGGTCTAGATCTGCATTACGAAGCGTCCTGCGGATGACCTTGTTATGGCCGTATAGCAGTTCTATCCATTTCATTTTCGTGGTGTCCAAACCTTTTCCCCTGTTTCCTGCACTAGAGATAGTGTCACTTGTATTGGTCCCATGCGACCCGGGCCCGTCGTTGATTATGTTCATCCAGACTATGGAGCACAGGGCGGTAATTATCTCCCTATCAGGCCAGTTCTAATAATTTAAAGCATTGTGTGTTACCCAGGTCAGATCTGCCTCATTTTTTTCGTCAAAAAAGACATACAGATCATTATCCGCAATTCTGCAGGAGCCCGACCCCACTCGTATCATTGCCTTTGGCCCCGCTTCATAATGCGTCGTAATAAAATCTTTTGCCTCCGTAAGCTTGAAATTGCACTGCCCTTCCTCGTCCTACTGCAAATTCCAACCATGTTGTGTGAGTGCCCCCCTGCAGGGAGAATAGTCATTTTCCTCCGATCGGAATAGGGTCCACTTCCCACCTACCATTTTTTTTTCTTATAGGGATTGCCAAAACCTTTTCCCCCAGAGGTAGTGGCTCTTGATAAAGCCCTTTTTCTATTAGGTGCCGCAAGCGCGGGCGGCGGGGAAGCTTTGGGTCCTTTGGGGAAAGTGCAGCTTGAGGTGGAGGATCAAGGGCCAGCGGTGAGGGGGGGACAACGAGTACTCTCGACAGAGGATCCTGGGCAGGGGTGGATGCAGGGGAGCCACACTGCTCCTTCCCCGGGGGGGGGGAGCAGTGGAATTGACGGTTGACAATGCACCACATCCGGTGTCAGGTTTCCTGCCCGCTAATTGACTAGGGGAGCCTATGTTCCAGGGCCTCTTGGAGACTAGGGTTGCCGTCCAATCAATCGAAAAGATCGAGATATGCCTGGTCCCAGAAGTCGTCTATGAAGTCCGTGGACTGTGCATAATGAACCTTTAGCTGTGCATGGAGCCATTTCATGAGTGCCTTCATCCTGTCCTCTGTCTCCTGTTGTGTTTTCGGTGAGAGATCCGTCATGATTACCTCTGGTGGCGGTGTAAATGTTTATCCCGACAAGGGTTCTGGCCATTCCACCTCCATTGGCTCAGGATCGAAGCCGTGCTGGAAGGGGTCCTCCGGTTGAGGGAACCTAAATGCGTAGTGTTCACAGGTTTTTCCTTTTGATTCTTGTGTCAGATCATTTATCTGTGACCCATTCCTTTCGAATGCTCCTGGCTCTTTCATCTCCCCTGTATGAGAGGGCCGATCTTCCCCTTCCTCCATTTGTCGTGCTACCATCATATTGTCCTGTCCCACTATGGCCGCAGGCTGTTGAGGCTCAATTATGTCATCCTGTAGCACCCCCCCCTATCTGCTACGTTCCCTTCCCGTAAAAATCCTGTTTCCACATCACCCAACAGTTCCGTTTTCTGCGGTTGAAGCCCAACCATCCCCCCCTGTGATGCCCCCTCCCTTCCTTTTCTTTCCCTTGCAGCATCGCTTGCTCCCATCCCTTCAGTCCCCTCCTTGAACCATCGGGTTGTTCCTTTTCCTGCTGTCGGAGCCCGATCGCACCTTCTCGCGATGTCTCGTCCTCATCCATTTTTGTTCTTTGCAGTGCAGCTTGCCCCCATCCTGTTGTTTCCAAAGCCGCGAAGCGGTTGTCATTCCGGACCGTATTTTTCTTGATCCCCCTCCCATAATTTTTTTTCTGGTATATGAGGATCGACTTCAATGTTTTTGCCAATTTTTTTGAAGGGGGGACTACCTGCCATAATTCCTTCGCTTCTATTTCTTTGAGGAAGGCCTCTGGACGGGGTTCCTGGGTCTATCCCGGGGTGGGGGGGGTTCGGTGATCATGCTGTGTGCCCAGGTGTTCTTCTACTGAGTGTGGGGGCAACCAATGGTCAGGGGATTTACTCTCTAGGACTAGATCATCTTCTCTCTCTCATTCCCACCCTCTGATCCCTACTCCCTCTTTAAGTTCATCGATATATACCCAACCCTCATGACCAGGGTCAACCGTACATCAATGTGTTGCCCGAAATGGGTCTCAGATCAGGCGGCCGGTTGCTTTCATGCATCTTGCTGGATGATGGGGGCAGTCTGTCTCTGAGACACTATGGCCGTATTGTTGACATTTAAAACACCACGGCCTTCGTTTATGGGCCGTGTGTATTTTAAAGTCTTTGCCCCCTATTCTAAAAGGTATCACATCATGGCTCTGAAAGATACAGTTCTCCGACAGATCCAATGCTAGCATTAAATAATCGTCTCACGGTGCTACATGTGCCGGAAAAGGGTCTATAAAATCAACAATGTCATATTTTTGTGCCAGATCTTGAAGAAAAGCTGCCTGAATTTCAATCGAAACGTGCCTGTACTCGACCCAGTGATAGTCAGCCATGAGCTGATCGCGTCTCTCTTCCCTGCTTTGTTGTCTTTGGAGCGACCATGGTAGATTCAGGCTTCAGAGTCCAGACCGTCCACAGCGCACACTGCGCCATGTATCCATTAGTCTCTTATCCGTATAAAACATGCTGATGACAGTGAATACTGACGAGGAGACCGGCTGTATCAGGAAGTAATCCCTGGCCCCCTCCTCATTCCCTTTAAGGGCCGCGAGTTTTTTCCAATTCCAGCCGATCTCGTCGTTGGAGGACTCATACGCTGCATCGTTGTAAAAGACCCAGTTGCTCGCATGACATGTGTAGAGCTTATCCCGCTCTTGGATTTTGGCTGCAGGCAAGCTTTTAACCTGAATCTTCTTACCCCCATGATGGACTAGGCGATCCTCTGAATTGGTGAGGAGACTAGAGAGGAAGTATGCACTGGCTGTCGTGGTATTTTCGAGAGGAATCTGCCATGTCCTATCTCCAGTTTCTTTCCCCCCCCGCTGGATTGTCAAGGATTCCCCGCTGTACATGCGCTTCACCTTGCCCGCCCAGGAGGTGGACGAAGAGCTCGGAGTGGCTTGTGCTTCTATTCTTTCCTTTGTCGCCTGCAGTTCTCCCAGAAGTTGTGCGGGAGTGCTCGTCTCGTGCTGCAGTTGTTCACCGTTATCTGTCATGCAAATGTCCTGTGACTGTTGCATCTGTGAAGTGGTGTGTTCTTTCCCTTTGGCCGGGTGGCGCATTGCCCCCTGATAGAATATTTTTTGTCGCCCGGCCCTTTTTCCTTTTTCTTTCGCCGTCATACTGTTCTCCCCTCGTTCCTTCTAGCGTGTATTGTGCGGCAAGATTTCTGCCTACCCAGGGGGGAGCCATAAGTCAACCCTTGGGGTCAGTTAACACGACCTGTCGCCAAGTGATGAGGGTAGTGGTTGCAGAGGTGCAGAGTCCCGAAAAAAAAAAAAAAAAAAAAAAAAAAAAAAAAAAAAGGCAATCGATCAAATATGTGGGACATCCAGTCAGAGGGTGGGAGGGGTCAAAGGGAAGCTGGAAGAGGAGGCAAGAGAGAGGATGGTACCGACAAGGGTTGAAGATGCCCTTCACCGTCACTCTTGTTGACAACCCTTTCTTCCTCCTCCACCGTGAACTTTCACACGGGGCCCCATGAGGAAGAGAATGGTATGTCCACCTTTATCTCTTTTCGGCTAAGGGCAGTTCCGGGCTCTGACGTGTGCACGAAATCGTTCATTCAGCTTTACAGCCTGCCGGATGTTCCCACCCTTCCCCGTTGGTTTATCGTCGTAGATGGAGTCGTCCGATTCCTCTCGCCTCTCTTTGTCTCCAAGTCGCTGCTGTATCCGTCCGCTCTTACCTCTTGCTCCCTTCGTCTCCCACTCGCTGCTGTATCCGTCTGCTTTTTTTTCAAACACGGGCCCAGTGCCCAAGGGCCAAGGCTGATATTATCAACAAGAAGCTTGAGGCCGGGGTCCTCATAGTCTACCCGGAGTGACCGAACCGAACATGCTGAGAACCGGGCTCAGCGTCCCTCATATGATGATGATGATGATGATGATGATGATGATGATGATGATGATTAGTATGAAACCATATAGAAGACTATGCTATATCGGCACTCCTGGCCTCCTTTTAAGATCATTGAACACCTCCTGAAATCCACCGCAGGTTACCGAACACTCGAGTATCTAAGGGATTTCCAACAGATCATAACAATACTCACTGAAACCGACTTATTCTCTGACAAACTCATCTAGGCCTCACGCCCCCTTTCTGCTAGGTTAAAGAGCGACACGACTCACTCCAGCTCCGGCCAGTGTCGTCCTAGACTCCTATGTCAGCAACCCCCAACTGTCCTTTAGGATGCCCCCGCATAGCATCCCCAGAGCTCTCCACAAGGCCTTATGCCCTCACCTTCGGCAAGTTACAGGGCATCACCCCGGCTCCGGCCAGCGTCGTTCTGACGTTGAACAGCTACGGATCCTGAATATAACAGTCTGATTCCAGTGTAGATTCGTACAAACCGCCAGCAAACCCTCAGAGTCCCGAGAGATTCTTCAAACTACGAGGAATAACAAGGGTGCTTGTTTTGAGAACTCAGAAAAATCAAGAAGTATAGAGATAACCCCCTGTCCCCCTCATCCCCCTTCCCCACCGCTGCCTCCGCCAAAAAGGACCGCCCCTGATCACCGGCACTCCTCATCGGCCCCAACTTGGGACAGACCCGTTTCCCCCCTACTCCCACAAAGGCATCCAGTTCCCACCCAAAGAATGCCTCTGCCAACCACTTGCCCTAGTCTGCCTCCGCTGTGGTATGATGCCGACCCATACATCTCCCCCAACCCTAGAATAGAGCATCCCCCAAAAACTGCCCCATCTCCCTTCAGGGCAATCACCTCCCTCCTTGTGAATCCCTTGCAGAGTAAAGCTCTCCCCCTCAGAACCAGCCCACCACCCCACTAGAAAAAAATTGTTTTATGTTGAAGAGGAGTATCTGAATTCTGAACGTTTCTGTATATTATTTCCCCCCCTTTCCTCGATCTCCCCCTGTCCCTCCGCTGCCTCCACCGAAAAGGACTGCCCTGATCACAAGCTTCCTTTATCGGCCGCGAACTTGCGACACACCTACTTCCTCCCCCATCTTCCACTAAGGCATCAAATCTGCCCCAGCCAACCCCTTACCCCAAACTGCCTCCGCTGGGATATGATGTCACCCCATACATCTCTCCCAGCCCCAGAATAGGGCATCCGCCAAAATCTGCCCCTACTCCCTCCAGGGCATTTCACCCCCCGCCTTGTGAAGCCCCTGCAGAGTGAAGCTCTCCTCCTTAAAACCCCAACCCCCCGCCCGCTCAAAAGTAATTCATTAGTGTGCCCAAGGGGGAATTAGAAATTAATAGTGGAGAAAAGGAAAAACACTTCCAATCGAAAATTCCAAAAATCGTGATGGAGAAAAGGTAGATGAGGTTTTTGGTTTTTTGGATTTTGTTGATGACGGTGAAGAACACCCTGAAGATGATGATTATTAGGAAGATGACAGAATGACGATGCTGATTATGCTAAAGAGCAGCAGCGACCCTTTGATAACAAACTATTAATGCTGATTGATGCTGATGATGTTGACGCACAACTCCCTGTAATGACTACAGGATGATGATGGTGGTGATGGCGAGCATCACTAATGATGATGATTTGATGATGACGATGATGATGGTGTTGATGGCGAGCATCACTAATGATGATGATTGGATGATGATGATGATGATGATGATGATGATGATGATGATGATGACAATGACGCACAACGCCCTATGATGACATAAGGATGATGATGGTATTGATGGCGAGCGCCTTGGTGATAATCCTGATGATGATGATGATGATGATGATGATGATGATGATGATGATGATGATGATGATGATAACGCAACTGATGGTGTTGATGACGATACCTTTGATGATAGTACCCTAATGATGATGATGGTGGTGACGAGCGGCACCCTGATGATGATAACGAAACATTACCGTGATGACGATGTCGATGATGACGATGAACCACGGCCTGTTGATGCTGCTGCTGATGATGATGATGACGAGCAGCACCCTGATGATGATGATGCTAGCAAACCTTGATGAGGAAGCCTTGATGATGATGATGACGAACATCAGCTTGATGACGAACTGCGCCCCTGATAGCCTCGTTGTGATGGCGATAACAGTGTTGATTGTACTTGATAACACGTCCAAGCTGCGCCCCTGAAGACGAAAGCAGCAGGGTGATGTCGAGTCGCGACCTACCAGTGATAGTGAGAGCAAGGATGATGGCGAGCAGCACCCCAATGGTCATCCGTTACTGTAATCACTCACACTTCAGGGTACCTAGGGCTAACTCCACTGTACTCCACAGACATCGACAAAGACGACGCCTCTCAGGCCGAAAGCCACGTGCAGCAACGCAGCGGCAATGGAGCAGAACGTGGAACTCCCAGAAACTGAACGCCACCGGGAGTCAGACAACCTGCCATGTCAACTCGTGAGATGGTGTGGTCAAGCGCCTGCGGTCTCCTGCGCGTGCGCTAAGCGCCAAGACTTCAAAAAAGGCCGCCATTGCCGCCGCGCGCCATCTCCAGGAACATGTAACGTCGGGCAGGGTGCAGCGCTCCCAGTAGCGCTGTGCCCTCCCCCCCGCCAGTCGTACGCTCTTGCAATGGCTACTGTTCTGACGTGCCACTATTCCCCTAAGTCCTTGCCACAGGAGATCTCAGTTCTGACCTGGGACTCCACCCCCGCTTTCCCAAAAATCCTTCGCACACCCCCTTTTCGCACTTCCAAGCCCACATCCCACTCCGATCAGGAAGTCGCGTTGGGCGTGAGGTTGGGCGCCACAGGGTTTCCAACGGTCGTTAATTTTGAATTTGTGGTCGTGGTGGCGGGCGCTATGTGGACGACAGTGCATACTCTTGGAGTGTTTTGGACTTTCGTGCATTGGCATTCTGTGCACATTCTACAAGATCCGTGACCACGCTATCCTCTCGTGTGTGTTTTTTCATGGATGACCCGCATAGCAGACTGCTGCTGCTGCTGCTCATCACCATGCTGCTTTTCTGGTGGTTGACATGTTCCACTTGTGTTTCTTGTGGCGACTTCCTGAGAGGAACCAGATGAGGCAGTCATCGAGGAACGCGAGCAGGATGGACAAACGGCTGGCGAACAGTACACCGTCTGCAAGGGTGGGGGGGTCATCACATCACCGAAGTGTTTCCATGGAAGCACACATGCAGTCGTCGCGCCAGCGCACACCCGGAGATCTTCGCACATCTCGGCCGTTCTTCGTTTCATTCACCATCTTGGCGTCGCTCGAGGGAGCACACCGGAGCCTAGTGCAGCGCACAATTGAACGACAGCCTCCAAAGTTGCCACATAGTCTGGGGCGTCGACCACTCTCTGTATCAGCATCATTTGCCTGCGCTTCAATGGCTTCGCCTTGATGCGGCTGGACGATCTGTCCACCTGACAACGGCCAACGACGCCAGCGCCGCTGCCACCACAGTCATCTTCTCAATGGACTTCAACACCACGCGCCCATCTCACCCACCACACTCCATTGCTCACGGACTTCGAAAAGACGTCATCACCCGCAAGCCTGCCTCCTTCCCCGTGTGCGCCCGTCCTCAGCGTCCACGTCCACGTGCCACGTTGGCTGCTCTTCACGCGTCCTCAGGGCGACCGGAATGGATGATGGCACAATGGAGGTCGTCTCCCACCAAAGCTCGTGCTCCAAGCTGCCATGCACTGTCACTCAAGGAGCCGACCTGACGACGGACCTCTTCGCCGGACACACCTTCCACCACACACTGCGCATCTTCGTCGTCACTGAACGGTGCGAGAAGGAGACGGTGTCAAAGGGATGGCGAGGAAAACAACATATCCACTGCCTAGCTGCCGCGCTGCGAATGCCTGTGTGCCGCCTAGCTGTCGTCCCTTGCCGGAACTCAAATTTCAAATTTTGGATGGGGACATTCCCAACTTTCTTTTTTTTGCGGCCCCCCGTGTATTTACGCCCATCGCCTATGGACCAACATGCCTCTTGAGTGGACATCCCAAACCGCACCACGGACACACCTCCCGCGGCCGCGTACAATTGTATAAAATTGACTGTGGGAAGTCCCCGAGGATTCGTCCTCGGAGCCATTCCCCGAGGATAGGTGGAACGACGCCGCAAAAATTCCAAAATTTCCCCGAGGATTCATCCTCGGAGCCCGAGGACAACCTGAGGTGTGTCTAACGAAGCCCTTACTGCAACAGCGTCGAGGGATCAGTCCACGAGTGAAGGGAGGAGAGCAAGACGAGGCTTAGGCAATGACGGGACAGAAACCAGCGCTCAGTTTGACCCGTCCTCCTGGCTCCACTGCTCGCCCCTTTTCTTTTTTTTTTTGTGGGATTCGATGGACTGCGGATCAGTACTTTCAGCTCTCCGCCAACTCTCTGATTTTTTGGAGAGTGGAGAGTAGTGCAGCGAGACCGAATGACACGCACAAATCGATAGCTGGACACGCTGCTCACACAACGAATATAATAACCTCAATTTCCTCAAAGCTTCTGTTTTTGCTTTTCGTAATTTGGACCATTTCTCGATTCGAGCTTGTCATCCGTGCGCATGCTAAACTACTGTCTATCGTTCGTTCCTTTTTGTGTTTTGGAAAGAATACAACTCTATGGGTCTCACTGTACTACTATCCACTCTCCGAAAAATTGAAGAGTTGGCGGAGAGCTGAAAAGCTCTCCGAATTCGTGAATTTGGGTTCACCGCTGCACTAACTATCCACTCTCCGAGACTCCAAGTCGTGAGCGCACTAGCAGACACCATGACAGCACTAGAGGACACGGCGGGATTTGCATTTGTCCGCCCAGACTCGAGGCACACTCTCCAAATTGGGAGCATTTTGGAGAGTCCGGTGGAGGTCCATCCGGAAAACCAGCGTTGCAGGCTGGGCACTCTCCACCAGCCGAGAGTGCTTTTCAAAGGAGGTTTGTGACAGCTATCCAAGGGTTTTTGGATGGTGGAATAGGATAGTTAGTGCAGTGATGAAAAGCTCTCCGAATTCGGAGAGTGGAGAGTAGTGCAGTGAGACCCTATATTGCAAAAGAGAAGGAGGCCGGGGACCTCACAATTCAACCCAGGAATACTGGGGCAATTTCCCAACTTCGGCAAGTTCGGCTTGTGCTGGAAACTGAATCCAGCGTCCCAACTTGTACTACGTCTTGTTGTATGCATCTCCAAATATCCATGAACTGCCAGAGCTAAAACCCTGCTCTCTCAAAGGGGATGGTAAACACCCTGCCTCAATCAGCAGGAGACTCGACGGAACTCTATACTCAGAACAGTAGGACCCGTTTTCCAGCAGGTGATGCTCCCCACCTATAGATGGAGCCTCCCTGAGTCCCCGACAGTACTAGAGGTTCCTGCTCTTTTTTTTTTTTTTTTTTTTTTTTTACTTTCAACCAGGGTTGCCAGCGTTCGGGACGGGCCGAACACCCGAACCCGAACGCCCGAACGTTTGGGACCCCCTCTCGACGCGTTCGGACGTTCGGCCGAACGCGAAACCAAAAAAAAAAATTCCGAAAATAAAATATGTCATGCAGAAGAATAAACTAAACAACATTTGCCTTAACAGTACATCCAAATTCCTTACCAGATTTGAAGCAAAAATCAAATACGAAAACTAAATAATATTA
>BFEA01000115.1:2827622-2841309 GCA_003427395.1 Chara braunii | reverse complement strand
CTATGGAGATGGTGGGACAGGGTGTGGGAACAACTAGGAACAAAGGCCCAGTGGCCCTGGGACTGGAAAGCCTTGTTGTGTGAAGCCTGGCCCAAGGACCAGATAGACCAGATACACGAATTCACCGAAAATATGTTTAGGATGGGACGACAGGCGCATCTCTGGGCACTTTGGGGACGACGCTGCACCTTCGAGATGGAGGGGGCGAGATTGGAAGGATCCGAATTCATAGAAAGTGTCCATCAACAGATCCAGACAGAAATAACTGCGAAATGGAATGGAGTCAGAGCACAAATCCAACTCCTCGACAGGCGAAAAGACATCTAACAAAAAATCCAAGAGTTTAGCTCAAGCTGGCTTGGGGGTGCAAACGGAGGGAGGATAGGAATGGTGGAATGGAATGGAGGATACACAACACCAGGGGAGGACCAACAAGGAACGAAGCTAGTAAGAGATTATCAATTGAGGTTCCACAAATGGACCAAAGTGGATGCAGCAATCCCATTGAAACCCCCTGAAGAATTCCCGGACTTCTTCTCCCCCCCATCTAATTGTCTAGTGAAAATGAAGTGGTACGGAATGGACTCTCCATAACACTAGTTCAAAAAAGAAAGTTTTGGTACTAAACGGGTAGGAGGGGAGGGGGAGGGACTAGTTTGTAATAGTAGGTATCTGGTGCCTGTTTCAGAGCGAAGAGGTTTACTCCCCTTTCCCAATAGCCTACTCGGTCAATCCCTTGGATTCCAGGGTAATCAATGCTAATAGGAGCCCCTTAATTATCTTCCTTATACACTCTAATTTCTTTCTGTATATGGGACGCTGGACCCGTTTTCCAGCAGGTGATGCTCCCCACCAATAGATGGAGCCTCTCCTCACGTGCTAGTGGTGTCTGCTCTTATAAGCACCACTATCACCGAAGGAGGTGCTTTTTCAACAAAAAAAAAAGTAGCAGACCCTTCAAAAGATATTGGTTGCATGCCGATCGTATCGATTGACGTGAGCGAGACAGTCATGGCTGGAAGGTCTATTTCAGATGTTTTCGACAGATTCACTGTTGTTGTTATTGGAAAGATTGTTGGTGTTGAAGATGTCATTGCTCTTGACGTTGTTGATGTAGATGTAGTTGAAGAGCTTATTGTTGGAAATTGTGTTTCAGACGTCGTCGTGAGAAGCGTTGTTGTTGTCGTTGAGAAGATTGTTGGTGTTGAAGATATCATCGTTGTTGTTGATATGGTTTCAAATGTCGTCGTGAGAAGCGCTGTTGTTGTCATTGAGAAGATTGTTGGTGTTGAAGATATCATCATCGTTGTTGATAAAATTGCAGAGCTTATCGTTGTTGTTGAAGTTGTTGTGTGAATCATTGGTGTAGGATAAGATGTCATTGTCGTACCCGCTGTTGATGCTGTTGGAGTTGTCGTTGCTGTCGTGCATAGCATTGGTGTAGAAGATGCTATTGAAAATTGTTGCGGACCACTCATGGCCGCACTCGTAGACACCACCCCGGATGTGCATATTGGCCCCTTATGGCACAGATCGCTCCCTTTCTCGTAAATTGCATAGCAATCGCCCATCAGCGAGTCCGCGAGCTCCCAATCAAGGAGATCTTCCAGATGTGGATCAGACCCCCCCTCAACTTCTCAAAGGACATTCATCATTCTCTGCCGCTTATCCTCCAGCCATGCAGTCCTTGAAGTCTCCCTCCTAAATCTTCAGACCAATCACAGGTTTTTGAGGACATAAGGGTTACCATATCCTTGAGTTGACGCTGAACCTCCTTCAACTGATAGATCCAATTTGTCGCCGCTTGTTGTAGATTTCCTGTCGAAGTCATCTCCATCCCCCTTCCATACCGTTCTTCCGATAGTGTCATTCGCAAGGACGCCATCCGCATGTGACGCTTAACCTCACGCCTTGTGCTGCTTCCTGATCGGTGTCTTTTGGTTCGTGGAAGGGCCCTGAGAAGGCAGCGAAGATGGGGTGTGCCAAGGATTTTTGGAAAATTCAGTGTGAGGACACAGACATAACTGAAATCCCCCGTGTTGGTTCGACCTTCGTAAGAAAAGGTTTGTCGTCGCGCGGGTTCAAGGGAGAAAAAGGCGCGCGCGAGACTCGTGCCTATGAGAAATTCAATCTAAAAAGTATCGTTGAACTTCCGAGCAAGCCGTCGCTCTTCGTTTCGCGTGAAAAGGGGTGGGTACACGTGTGGTATCCCGCTTACAGATGAGGTCTCGTCGACGCTCGGTACACAACTCCGAATCCGACGTGGAGTGCTTCAATTGAGCAGCCCTCTCCTTGTGCTCATTCAGGTCATCCTCGCCACGTGTGCGGTAGTGAAAACCCTTGGCTCGGTAACGCTCGAAGCGACAACAATCGCTGGACAGAGTGTTCGGCTAATGAGGCTCCACTGCCGTCCGCGGGATGACGATCAATTCGTTAAATGGCAATAACAACGAATAGGGCGGAAAGTGCGTATCGACAATAACAAAACCTGCACTTACAAATCCCAAACACCGAGTTTCGGGAGGGAAGTAGTAGCGCCCGCCGATCTTAGTGACCGCTTCCCGTACGTCCCATTCGCATACACGTATCCTTTCCTCGTTGTACGGGAAGGGGCACGACGGAGGTACGGGAAGTTGGCGCCCAGTCGGGTGGGGCCGTCAGTCCGCATGGCAACAAGTCAAAAACCCTTCCTAATCATACATCATCCGTTCGACACTTTAAGTAGCCAGATCATTCATTCGATCAGCCAATCACCATCTCAACCATCTTACAACAAACTCTTCAACACGACCCACTGCATACACACATCAAGGTGAGAGAGGTAAAGCTACTGCAATCCATCCATTACATCAAACATAACAGGGGGAGAAGATGGGGGAGAATGGACGCAAATCAGAGAGGAGGAAAGAGTAGAGAGCAATCAAAGAAGGGCCGACGATCTTCTCAAAGGAAATTTCGTCTTAGAAACCGAATGATCAGAACTCATGCTCGAAGGACAAAAAGAAGAGGCGCTTCCGCCATAAGATTTCACCATGGCCCCAGGCCATGCATTCGCTCAACTCTCAATTCGAACCTCTCATAAGCACTGACGAATCCCGACCATCACGTGCTAATCCACCGTAGCGATCGTCACCCCGCCAACTTAGTCGCTACACAGTCTGGCCCGGATCCCACAATCCGGTGGACGATCTAGCGCACAACCGACAAGACTGAAGTCAGCCCGTCAAGATTCTTCAACTCGCTCTTCACACACAGCCTCTAGCCACTGCTTCCCGGAAGCTGGAAGACAAGTTGAGAGAGAGATTTTCGGGAGCGCCTGCGAAATTTATAGCTGCGAAAAAGGAGATGAACGCTAGGAAGGGTTAGGACCGAGGTAGGGAGGGGTAGGGGGAAACTTGGGGATAATCGCCCATCGAAAGCCATGTCGATCCCTTGGATCCTGGTCGTGGCCAATCAGAATCGTTGTGTATCAGGATTTTCCTTCTTACGCGGCACGTCTCCTTGGCTAGAGGGAGTCGACAGAGTATTTCGGTGGGGGGATTAGAGCAAGAAGAAGGAGAGTGCGAGGGATAGCGCGGAACGGAACCAAGATTCAGATGATCAAGAAAGAGAAAAGGCGCGTGAGGCGAAGGAGAGATGGAAAACGGTTACATAAAAAAGGAGCAGGAGCGCGAAGAAGAGAGTATTGAAGGTAGCGAGGGAAGCAAGGAGGGAGGGGAGGTTCGCATGCATGGCGCCGACGTAAGGGCAAAAAGGGCACCGAAACAGTTACAGCTAATTCAAAATTGACAACTATTATATCCACACGAAGGGCAAGCGCGGGAGAAGTCCTAGGCCTATTCGGATTCCTACGAGAGTTCCCGGAGTTTTCCAAGATGAAGTCGAGAGCGTTCATGCACAAGAAAGGACACGTCAGGTTCCATTTATTCTGGAATTCCTAACTGTCCGACCCAAATTCCTAGCGCGCTTGCTAAGGTGCGCATGATTTCCATGCATTTCCTGAATTGCAAAAAATGAAATTCCCAAAAACCGATCCAAAAATGACGAAGGTCCTGAGAAGGACGGGCCTCCCTGCTTAAGAACAATGTATATTGATTCATGGAAATACAAAAAAGAGAGGCCCTGTCGCCCTGTTTGCAAGACACCAGAATTCGAAAAGAGAGGGAGGAGGGAGAGGGGGGGGGGAGACGGGAAGGGGATTGGAAGATGGCGCAGGTCCGGAAGCTGGCGCGTCACACGCATGCTGACTACAGGGTTTTCCCGTCCTGCCCGTATCGCCGTCCATTCCACCCTCGTCAAACCTCAACCAGGCACGTGGTTTGACCTAACTTTTTCACAGCGATGGCACCAACGCCATCAGTCCTCCTCGTGACCATCGAGGCGTTGGGTGACAAGACCGCGGGGCCCGCCGGCCGGTTCGATCCCTGCGCACCCCTAGCAATTGTTCGGGCTGTTTTCAAAAACAAAACAAAAAAACAAAAGGGCCAAAAGGCCCAAAACTACTGCTCTTTTTCAGAGGTAAAGCCCTCCTGCCTAGCTATACCTGGCCTACGGTGGCTTCAACCATCCAGCTTTTTGTCTAGGTTGATTGCAGTTAGTTGGTTCTCTGTGGCCCCTTTTTTTCTCAATTATTTGTAGTTGCCAATCCAACCTGTCCGAATCAGCAAACAGATGGTGTTCTTGATCTGAGCCTTTTGATGTCTGGCCAGTGCCCCTATTTTTATGAGTTTATGTTTTGCTCAGGTCTGCTCAACAACAGTTCATGGGTTTACCATTCAGGTACATGGGCTGGGTCCCGACCCTGTTTTCCTTTTTGTGGAAACTGTGGCTGTGTCACACTAGTACCTTTCCAAATAAATAATGAAAAGAAGAGGCCGAAGATGATGGCAGATCTCATAGGAGTGACTCAAGCAGGTGGGCCGCAGGCCCGCACACCTCCTAAACCATCCCCAAAAGGCAAGGAAACACGACTCAACTCCGCAGGTGAGTGTCACATCATCCGCTGGGCCTGGTAGTACTTCTCCGTTGATTTTGGTAGCTGTTTTGTCTGCCGTGGATGACTGAGAAATCTGTTGATGCTTGGAGTTGTTTCTCGCTAGGCTCGTAGATGATGTCGGTGGATGGTTGCGACAGGAGTCCCATCTTCGACTGGCTGGTACCAGTACCATCTGACGAGACGGCCGACGATAACTGGTCGGAAGAAAGCAGGACTGTTGAAACTGAATCCAGTGAGGTTTGTTAACTTAGGCATAATGCTTAAGGGGCTCGCCACACAACCTTTCGAACGAAGACATTTTCCGAAATTTGTCAGGAACTCTTTGAAAGGTGGGAATCCGAAATAAAACCCCTCTTCGCCACACAGACTTTTGGAAGCCCACCTTCCGCGGCACGGACTTTTCGAAAATCGGCCGTAGTCAGCGTAGCGACCCTAACAGGTGGACCTCAAGACAGCCCTTTTCCGCAAGACCTCGAGGCGCCTTTTGAGAAACAGGTCGTGCCAGGAGGGAGGATCGTGCCACCTCAAAACGCCTTTCGAGGCTGAGTGACCTGGCACCGTTCAAAGAGTTTTCGGGAGCCCATGGTTCGAAAGGCTGTGTGGCAAAAATGGACTTTCCATTTTGCCGGTTTCGAAAGGCTGTGTGGCGAGCCCGTTGGAAAAGACAAAGTGGCGCTGTAGGCATGGCGTGAGTTTGAAAATGTGCAATTTTAGCATTGGACATACTAGCTCTGTGGCAGAGTGCCCTGTTTCTTTTTTGGCCGACGGGTGGAATGGAGACGGGGTGGTGGGTTCGACAGTATGAGGAGTCCCACCCCGTTCGGCGTGTCTGGATGGTATTCTGATCCTGCTTCTCTCCTCCATCCCCGGGTGCTCTGCATATCTCGTAAGACTGGCGTTGCAGAATCTCCTCTCCTGTTATCCAAACATCTCCCCCTGTTTGCGATTGAACTTAGGGCGGAGGTAAGTGCGGGTTTGAAGATGCTCTGTCTAGCCCACCTCCAGCATCTCTCTTTCTCTCTCATCATCTGATGAGGGATTGTCTGCTTCCATTGAGGTTTGCAGACGGTCTGTTTCCCCAGCTCCAAACATCTCTTTCTCTCCGGACGCTTGTTATATGCCGAGGGACTGCCTGTGTTACACCATTCTTAGCACGTGCATGATTTCCATCACAACGTGGGCTGGGGGTGGTTTCGCCATCTTCTCCATCTTCCAACATTGACGGCGGAAGTGTCTGTGTGCTGAATGAAGTGGTGGTCCTGCCTTCTTTTCGAACATCTCATTCTCTCCGGTGTTATCAGATGACAGGGTGTTTGTCATCACGATCTTATGAACTTGGTACAGCCGGGGCGCAGGATGTGCTGGTAGTGGGTTGTCTGTCACGGGGCTGGGGCGAGGGGGCACCCATTCGCAGCCAGGAGGCTGTGCTATACCCGGTTGCGTTTTGCCGCGCAGCGGGAACGCCCTTTTGTGGAAATGTCGTTCACAGTATTCGATGGGAATCATTGCGAAGCGGGGTTTATTGGGGTGGGAGCGGTCGGCGGGAAGGGTGCGGTCGCTGTGGCAAGAGGGACCGGTCACAAGGCCGGCGTGAGGAGCCGGGAACCGGCGGTAGGCGGAGGCGGTTGTGCGGGCCTTTTCGTGGATGGTGGCCGGTTTTCCTTTTCGGGAAGGTCCGCTGCGGTGTGATGGGGTGTAATGTGTCTGCGAATGCGAATTTCGGATGCCATCTGGGTGGGCGAGGAGATGAGATGGTCAGGCACTGGGGGGCCGGTCAGAGGCCGCGGGTGGGAAAGGAGGCGGTGGATGTCGAGGACGGTGGAGCGGGCATCAGTAGTCGGTACACGGTAACAGTATGGGCCACTTTTTTCTGTCTAAAAGCCAGGCCTTGCCACACCATTGTCCAAACGAAAAGAGAATGAATGCATCTTTCCCCAGAAAGCGGTAAGATGCATCCGTTGCTATGCTATTCACTTGTGGGGTAAACAAGGCAGCAGATGTGCAGAAGTTGAGAGGCGCTCCCCAAAAAAAGAAAAAAAGAGAAGTTGAGAGGCGCTCCCCAAAAAAAGAAAAAAAGAAGTTGAGAAGCGGATGGTTCTGCGACATGGTCCTCCCTCCCTCCGGGCCGCGCAGTGCGCGGTACACAGTTTTGTATAGCTGCTCTGAGGTGGTTGATTTCCCCCCTGTTCTCAAACTGCTCCTGAGCAACAAAAAAAAGAAAAAAAAACGCGCGAGACATTAGCCGCTGTAGTGAACGCAATTTTGGCGTTGCCTATTTTGCCAGGTTTTGAGAACTGCTAAACTTGCGCATTCTGAACATGGGGTGTGACTTGAGAGTAATTGCCCATTTTGGCGTTGCCTTTTTGGCCATTTTTTGAGAACTGCTAAATTTGCGGATTCTGAACATGCAGTGTGACTTGAAATTACTTGCCCTTTTTTTTGTAACTACACTATATTCTTCTCTCAATTCTTTTTTGCCTTTCACTACCTACCTACCTCTGCTCCGAAGACTACTTACAGGCTACCTCTCACGGTGAAGAGGATATTGCAGTTTGCCCCTTGCCCTAGTGGTTTGGGGTCCGGGTTTGGGGCCGCCATTGGGGGTCCAGCTATAGCAAAGACCGATCATTTGGCCAGTAGCTGCCCTTTTCATCTTCCCCCACCCCCTTTCGCATAGCAGGAGTGCCTAGGGCTAACACTCTCCCACACACCACACACAACCCACTCACACTCACACTCGCACCGGTCCCGTGTTGGTCAAATACCAAGCAGACTATCACAGCTGGTTGGCACTAAGTGTGCTTCTTCCCTTTTGTTTTTCTCTTACCCTCTCTACACACACACACACACACACACACACACACACACACACACACAGTGGTTGGGAAGGAAAGCATGTGCCATTCAGCCATGTGGGCCTTCGTTTGATTCGTTTTGGAGAAGAGGGGTCTGAGAAGCTGCCATGAGGGCCAAGTTGCACACTGGCCTTCGGCCAACATTTTGAATGCATGTGGACAAAACTCAGCTCCTGATGCATTCCAAATCTTGCCGGATGGCCAGTGGTGCAACTAGGCCCTGAAGATGACGCGATGAATGTGAACAGCATGCTCAGCCAAAAGAAAAAAAAAAAAAAAAAAGCATGCTCAGCAGGACGATAGCGGTGGGCATCGAAAGCAAGGTCCTTCCAACACAAGGAGCTTCACCTGGAAGGGCGACCGGACTGTCCCTGCCCTCATTGGAGACGTGTAATCCAGTGGCAGCCCTGCAGCAGTGACGTGGCATAACGTGCTTACCACCGCATGCTCTGAGGTGGCCTGAATGCCTTACCTTCTGTGCGAGTGGGGCACTAGTTCCCGGGAGGGAACTACTTCAGAGATCCGCAGCTTGTCCTTCGGGACATCCGTTAAAATCTGAACGATACAGAGAAGTTCTTCTTTTTCTTTCTTCTTCTCTCAACTTGACCTCACACATCCAGCGGCCTACCTCAGCTGGTAAGGTATGCAAGTGGCATTCAGGAGGTCTTGGGTTCAATCCCCATTGCCTCATGTACCTTCCTGGGCATGCTTGGCGCCCGCCACCTAGAGATAGCCCGTTGGTCCACCCAATGATGTTCATAGGGGGGGGGGGTACTCAGGGGATGATGCTCGGTCCCTCTGCTACCGGCTGTCCCCTGGCCGGTGCCCCCCAGTGGAGGATCCCTGAAGGCTATCAGGCCACCCTAAGGCTATAAGGCCAGCCTGGGCTTAAAAGGCCACCATTGTCAGATTTGACACAGGGTCCTGGGATCCAGTAGGATTGACAGGATGCCGGGTAGATTACAGCCCACCTCCCCCACATGCATAGTAATAATAATAATACCTCAAGGCCATCATCCTTTAAAAAAAAAACAATTGTAGGCATACGGGAACCCCGTAGCAGCCAGTACTGTGTTCACGAGAGAACATGCGGTGGCTGCTCCCGACCTCCAGGTGGGCGATACCGGCTAGGGGACAGCCGGTAGCATCAGGGACCATGCCAACAGGACCAATCCCTGTGCCTCCCCTCAGGTCCCCTCCCCTGCGAACATCAGCAGACTCTGCTCAATGCCGATAGGGGAATCCAGTGGTCTATCTCTAGGTGGTGCGCGCCAAGCATGCCCATGAAGGTACATGAGGCCAATCCCACGACCTCCTGAATGCCACTTGCGTGCCTTACCAACTGAGTTAGGCCGCTGGATGATACGGGGAAGATTAGCATGGCCCCTGCGCAAGGATGACACTCATAAAATCGAGAAATTGTCCAAATTAAAAAAAAAAAAAAAAAAAAAAAGCAACAACCATTTAATTTGCCTGAACTTCAGTCCCCCCCGTTAGCAATCTCAACCTATGTTTTTTTCTTTGTGTTCCTGATCGTTCCTGTCTCCTGAAGGACAGTGAAGGTTCCTGCGCCATGCTCCAACTTCTCTGTTGCATTCCAGTTTTCAACCACCAGTACCTTTACCAGCTTGAGAAACAAAGTTGCGGCTCATTACCGGTCGCATTTTTCGGGGGTTCTGGTGGTGGACCAAAATGGCTGGTGGCGCCAGGCAGAAGCAGGCCATGTTGCTTCATTTGTTTTTGGTGCGCACGGCGAATTTAGGGCCGCCACAATTCGTGGTGGATGGGTGGAGAGTAAAACAAAATGAGAATAGTGTCGAACTGGAGACCTGGTTGCACCTAGGGCCTGGTTGCACTACTCCCCATCCGCCAAGTTTGGCGAGTAATTGCGTGGTCGCACTTACTCGCCAATCTTAGCGAACGAAAACTGTGTCAGACGGCTCGCCACACCGTAGACACAAGATGTGGCGAGTGGTTCGGGTTCCCCCCCCTGTCAACGGCGGTTTGTGGACGGGTGGTCCTTCAGACCTCTCCACAAAACAACTGCTTGGCGAGTGCACGGCCTCACGAGTGGAGATCAGGCATACTTTTTTTTTTTTTTCTGTAGAAGAAATATAGCCGCGAGTAAGTGAAATCAGGCCTCCAGAGTCCAGTTCTACACGATTTTCATTTTTTTCACTCCCCGCCCAACCGCCATGAATTGTGGCGGATGGCAAGTAGTGCAACTAGTAGGCCCTTACTTGCGGCTATATTTCTTCAACACAAAAGTTAAAAAATTGTGTCTGCCTGATCTCCACTCGTGAAGCCAGTGCACTCGCAACATTGTTTTATGGAGACGTCCGAAGGACCACCCAAAACACTCGCCACAACTTGTGTCTACTTGTCTACAGTCCTTTGGGACATCCGTTAACATTGGAACAACTTGTGTCTACAGTGTGGCGAGCGGTCTGACACAGTTTTCATTCGCCAAGATTATGGGACGCTGGGCCCTGTTCCCAGTTCGTGCAAATTTGTGCGGTAATGGTTGTATCTATGGGACGCTGGACCCGGTTTCCAGCAGGTGTTGCTCCCCACCAATAGATGGAGATGTTTCGTGTTAAAAAAAAAAAAAAAAAAAAAAAAAAAAAAAGCAGCCAAACTTGGCGGATGGCGCGTAGTGCAACAAGGCCCTTAGGCTCTGCATCAATAGCTGGGCAGCGTACTGTCCCGAAGCACGGTTTTCTATCTTCCAAAACTACCTTCTTGATAATGTGTTTTTGTCTTCCACCACTAACCCCTTGATGAGTGTGTCCGTTCTCTTCGTTTCCTTTTTATTTTATGTGATCATCGAACCTAACGGCCCCGGGTATTATGTCACTCATCTGCTTCCACCGGATTGGCTTTCAACAGTTCAGCTGTTCACGGGTGCACCAACTGAGAGCCACTTGGTTTGTGTCCGTTCTCAATCATCCTTTTTTTTTTTTTTTTTTTTTTTTTGGGAAGTTGTCACTTTATATTCCAAGCAAAAGGATGGCTGAGGCCGGTGACCTCACAATTCAACCCGGGGCTAGGTCCCACTTGCACGAATTAAGAGATCCTTACCGTAGATAGCAGAGATCAACGGCCGAAATCTCCTAATTTGCGCAAGTGGGACCTTGCCCCCGGAGTCTCCAAGAACCTTGCTGGAAACCGGGTCCAGCGTCCCAGGAACCCGCTATTCTCATCAGAAGTAAACTTCGCAAAAACTAACTTGAAGCTCAATAAAAAGTGGCCGAACTAAAAAACATATAACCACGCAGCCCTGGGCTAAGCGTTCTCGATCATCCTTGCCCCCAACTTCTCGGCTTTTTGACTGTACGTAAAGGACGGCCTGCTGGATACCCGTCTGGTCACACCTTGTTACCAATTGTCTCTCTTTTTTCCGTTGAAGAGGACTCTCTTTCAAGTGGTTGTGTCTGGATTGGAACTGCCGTGTGTATCGAACAGCTCATGCCTGTACCAACCAAGAGCATACTCATACTCTTTTTTCCGTTGAAGAGGACTCTTTTTGGACGGAATTGCGGACAGATACATCCACGTATGACAGTGAATGCGCTCAGATAACATTTGAGATACTGCTAGTGTGAGTATCCCATAAGCTTGGCTTGCCTTTTTTTTTTTTTTTTTTTTTCTCATACTCTGGTTCTCGGTCCACGACACATCATCACTCTATATGCAACGGATCTCATGGGTAGTTCCCACCCACTCAAAATGTCGGACTCCTCCGAAAGCACCTACTTCAGAAAGTCGTCAATGTGGAGCGCACTCTGGGTGCAGGATTTGACCACATCATCAGATCAACAGTAACCCTCGCGTTTTTTTTTTTTTTTTTTTTAATAAATAATTTGAACCACCTCTTTTTTTTATTTTTTCATTAAATAAATAATTTGAACCACTTCTCGATTCACGCGTGTCATCCTTGGGCAGATGGGCTGTGCTGGCTTCCATTTTTAACGGATGTCCCGAAGGACTTGCGTATTATTATTATTATTATTATTATTATTATTATTTATTATTATTATTTTTATTATTATTATTATTATTACTATTATTTTAATGCTACGGCCTTGAGATGTTATCATTTTCTTTTTTTTTCTTTTTTTTGAGCTGACCGGCCCCACCCAATTCATTAGTAGTTGGTTATCCTCATCTAGTTTTTTTTTTTTTTTCCCACCATCTGGATTCGAACACAGGTCTGTATTTCAACAGTTCAGTGGGGTGTACCCACTGAGCTATAGGCTCTTGGGTGCCGTATTTATTATTATTACCGGCCGTCCAAGCGAAGAGTTCTTGTCCGAAGAATCGAAGACGTACTTCCGGACATCCGTACGACTTGTCATAGATGTGCTGTGCTGGCTTCCTTTCGACCGAAGAAGCTTCCCACTTGCACGGATTAGGAAATTTCGGCCGTTGATCTTTGCTATCTACGGTCAATATCTCTTAATTCGTGTAAGTGGGACCTAGCCCCTGGTTTGGGTCCACAGCAGACGCACGGTGGAACCTGGTTCCACCAGCCAAGCGGCATGCTCTGCCTGACATCGTCGCCGATGATTTTTCCCTTTTGTTTTTTGTTTGCACAAAGAGGATTGGATTAAGCGCCTGACTGAATCTGGACGAGCTTTGGCTCAGAGATGCAGAAATGCAGAGCAATCGCCATGTTCTGCACCTCTCGTCAAACACGTCCGGTCAGGCGTCAAACCCAATCCTCTTTGCTAGTGGGACCTCGCTCCCGTATCGGCTTTACGAGTAGTGGTAGGTAGATAGTGAGGGCATAGCCACACCTCTCTCGAAATGCGCAAAATGAGAATGAACTTCGTCGCACAACGTAGCCACATGCACCCGCCACATTTTTGTCTTTTCCACATTTCGAGAGTCGTGTGGCGAGGCCCTGAACCGTGAAATTGAGAAAAGAATACACCTTTTTTTTTTGGGAAAAAATATACCTATTGATTGATATCGTCATTGAAGCTGACAGGCGCCAGATAATTCAGAATTATTCTGGCCATCTGATTGTACCGGATTCTACGGTGAGTCTGTATTTCCGTGGTTCATGGGTGTGCCATGGCCCATGCGAAGCTGGTTAGTCCGATGATGATACCTGAAGGCCATCGCCCATTAAAAAAAAAAAAAAAAGGTGTTCCCCGCGTATGTCGTGTGGTCGCCGATGATTTGTGCTGAGCCTCGTCGGAATCACGATCCCATCTTTGGTGGGATCTGATAGGATCTGGCATCAGGGGCCGTATCATATTACACCTCGGAGACCATCTAATCTGGCATCAGGCGCCGCGTCATATTACACCTCGGAGACCATCTGGCCGAGCTGCGTTGGTACAACCATGAACTGTTGAAGTGGAGACCTGCGTTCGAATACTTCTGGAGGTAGATGGAACTAGATGAATGACGTATTATTATTATTATTATTTATATATATATATATATATATTTTTCCTCTCATACGAATCCTTATATTCCAAAACTTTGAAACACTTTGTGCTTCATGAATAACGTAGATAATGAGTGTTTCTGATACGATTATTACATAGTTTAGATCTGAGGTTGAGATCTGGAAGGATTGACGAAAACAAAAGCTGTAGGTATATTGGTAGAACATGTAGATGAATCGTAAGAGGAGTAGTACTTTTGGGTGAGAGGTTCAGAAGGTAGTTTAATAGGCACGATGCCATTCATTTCCAAGAGGATCGACTCATAAGCTAAAACGGCTGATGCTGCCGGGATAACTCCGGGTTGAATTGTGAGGTCCCCGGCCTCTAGTTACCTTTTCTTGGGGAATATAAATACTCCTTAAAAAAAAAAAAAA
>BFEA01000115.1:2778016-2791104 GCA_003427395.1 Chara braunii | reverse complement strand
ACTGCAGGGGTCCGGCGTTCTGAAAACGCCCGACCCCCTCCCTCTTAGCACCGCGGGGGTCCGGCGTTCCGAGAACGCCCGACCCCCGGACCCCTGCCATCGATGAGCGGGGGGGAGGGGGGGGGGAGGGGGGTCTGGCGTACCCAGAACGCCCGACCCCCGACCATCGTTTTCCGATAGGGGGATCGGCGGCTCCCGGAACGCCGGACCCCCATTCCAGATGTGAGGGCCTCGTGTTGTGCGTTCCATGAACGCCCGACCCCCTTTCGGAAACAACGGTCGGGGGTCGGGCGTTCTGGGAACGCCGGACCCCCCTTCTGGAGACGTCGGGGGTCGGGCGTTATGGGAACGCCGGATCCCGTTTCAGAAACGCGGGCCGGGGTGTCGGGCGTCTATGGAACGACGGACCCCTTTTGAGAAACGATGGTCGGGGGTCGGGCGTTCTGGGAATGCCGGACCCCCCCTTCCAGAAATGACTGTCGGGGGTCGGGCGTTCTGGGAACTCTGGACCCCCCTTCTAGAGATGTCGGGGATCCCCTTTCAGAACGAGGGTCGGGGTGTCGGGCATCTAGGGAACGCTGGATCCCCTTTCGAAAACGATGGTCCGGGGTTGAGCGTTCTGGGAACGCTGGATCCCCTTTCGGAAACGACGGTCGGAGGTCGGGCGTACGGGGAACGCCGGACCCCCTTTCAGAAACGAGGGTCGGGGTGTCGGGCGTCTAGGGAACGTCGGACCCCTTTTCTGAAACGACGGTCGGGGGTCGGGCGTTCTGGGAACACCGGACCTCCTTTCAGAAAGGATGGTGGGGAGATGAGGATCTGGGAATCGGCCGTTTTGGAAACGCCGGACCCCCTCGGTGCGCGGAGGGTGGGAGTTCGGGCGTTTCCAGAACGCCCGACCCTCGTGGCTGTGGAGATGGGGGTCTGCCGTTTGGAGAAGGGCGGATCCACGATCGTTGACGACGCGAGGGGGGGTCGTCGACTCCACACGCGAAGTGTTACACTTCTGTTCCTCATGTTTTCTTTGCTTGTGCGTTTCCTTTGTTTATGCCCTCTAGGTCAACCTGGTGCTTCGACCTCTCGGGCATACGGCAGGTCAAAGATCTACAACAACAAACCATGGGCTCTGGACTGGGTTGGTGCTCTGCATAAGCCTGGGTGTGGGGGCGTCGTCTTCTTGAGCGCCGACAATAAATGAGCGATGACGTGCGACGTGGTACTGCTGTGGGGGTGTTGAGAAATCTGAGAGCGCCAGGAATACCTACGGCTGGAGGTTGTTCAGGACCTTCTTTCTTACGTCAGTTTTCGACAAGGATGGGACAAATTGGGTCAAAGAAGACAAGAAGGTCGGCCTTGACTTGCGGCTCTTTCAAGGCTACGGCGTCAAGGCTTTCTCCATGAAAGCGTTTGACGTGCGCGGGGATGGCACTGAGCTTCGCATGCTCACTGCGGAACAATTCCTCAGTAGAACGAACGGCTACCGCGTCACTGGCTGCCTTCCTGTCGTCGACAGTTTCTTGGAGCTCACCAAACCCTTGGTGAAATTCAGCAGCCCGGCGGACCAAGTAACTGTTGTTAAGGAGTACAGGGAAGCCTTCTTGAGGCTGCCTCTGGACCAGCAAGCCGACTGCGCTTTCGTGCCCTTTGTCATGAGCTCGAGGAAATCGCGACAGACGCCATCCGCACCGGTTGGGAAGAGGAAACAGTTGGCTGCTTGTCCAGCTCCGCCTTTGCCAGCCGCGTCGCCCTCACCCTTGCCCGCGGTGAGGGGAGGTCACGATCTCGCTCAATGTTCCAGCAAGGCTACGGAGTACGATGACAGACTTTTGTACGGACGCAATGTTGCGCGCGACAGTGTCCAGGAAGGTGCAACTGCCCTGATTGAGCGAAACGAGGAGGAAGAAGATGGGGGAAGTTGCGGTCCACGTGAAGACGGCGGTGATGACGAGTACATGGACGTTGGGGATGAGAACATGCAGGACCAGAACATGCTTGGCAATGACGACGTCGGTGTCACGTCGGAGCATGGCCATGGCGACATCCCCGCCGGTTCTGTGGGACCGGCTGTTGGTCGGCCCTTGTCATCCCCTGTGATACGGCATTCGCAAGGCGGGAGTCAGGGTGGGCATGACTCGCAGGAGCACGGAGGATCAAAGTCGAGGAAAAGGACAAGAGAAACTTCTCCTTCTGCTTCCGCTCACAAGAGACAATCGAGGACTGACGCTGGTAGTGAGGCTCGTGGAGCTCTGATAGCATCCCAGGAGGCGGGACCTCCTCGGAAGAGCAGCCAGGGGGGAAGATCTGGCGGTCGTGGCGGCGGCCGTGGTGGAGCAAGAAAAGGTAAGCAGATAGTGAGGGCAGAAGAACTGCGGGACTCGGGGGATGAGGGCGAGGAAGTGGGCCCTCGCATGCCCGACGATGGTGATGAACCGCTTCAGCACGCTGCAGCCATCGACACGACGCGTTGTTTCTTCCTCGAGTACGACGAGCGGGGTTTTGCTAAGCAAAAAGTCCTTCCTGTTCTTGTGGACGTCATGAAAATCAAATGCATTCCCCGCGGGAATATTCTTTTCAACCACCGCTCTTTGTTTGCGAACATTGTGCGAGGCATCGAGAATGCCATCGAGAGTTCCATCACCACGGAATCGGGGGCGTGGGATAGGCCTGAGCTCGTGCTTGCACCGGTTGACCGCAACGAAATCGTCGGTGGGCAGGGAAGGCGGATAACACCAACCGAATTCTTCGAAAGAGACTCCTCGGAGTTCGATTGGTATGCTGTCTGTGGTCAGCATACGGTCGAGGCCATGAAGACATTGGTAAAAAAGGCTCTCCGGCAGTCGACGTCTATGACCTTTGCGCGTACTCTAAGGTGCGGGTCGTCTATTTTGGAGATGACCGAACGCGAGGGTATTTCAATGTCTCCGCCTTCGACAACACGCGCGAAAATCGGGCCATGATGTTGTCGTTCGAGAATGTTGTCCGTGATATGAGGCAATGGTGGATCGATAACCACCGAATCGAGGCCCCGAAAGGCAAGGTCAGCGATAAGGATGCGGTCGCCGTTGCGCACCAAAAGAAGTGGCAGAATTTCTTAAGGGCCTCCATGGGGAAGGCATGCGACAAGGCGTTCGTGAAGCAAGCACTGGAGAACGAGTACAGTAAGGATTGGAGCAATAAACTCCGTGGCTACATGAACCTCGCCACATCCACCGAGGCTGTGTGGCAACTGGTCGAGAGGTTCTTCGAAATGTTCAACGAAGGGAAGCTGCCAGTTGGCGACGGTAAAATACCGCTTGACATGCCGGGTAGGATGGAGGGGCGCCAGCCAGGCCCGTACACCGACGAGACGACGGGGCAAAGAACATTATACCATTGCATATACGCGAGAGATGGTCCCAAAGGCTCCACCGTATCGTGGAAGGATCTCTGTCCTTCCTACTTCAAAAATTTCGGGGATTTGACGTGCCGCGAGAGGGAAGTTGCACTGCTCCTCCTCATGAAAGGGAAGGTGGTCGCAACGAACGTCAAGGTCATGCCTCCGAGAGTGAATACGGAGTGCCTCCTCAACATCATGCGCAAGGAACGCTACATGGTCCGTATGTTCAACTACGTTGTTTTCCGCGCCGAGGGAAGGGCGGACGATGAATGAAATGATGCCTTCTTCATGTCATACAAGGACCTCGAAGAAAGGTATGGGCCGAACGGTCTGTGTGCTGCTGAATGGGAGATGGAACGGGACAAGTTGCATGTAAGTTAAGTGAAGACGGTCCCTCGACGACTTGGAGGGGTGGAGGAGGCAAGGCAAGGATCAGGCTTGGGCCCTACGGCGGCAATGTATAAAGAGGCTCCGTTCCACTTTAAGGTGTTTGTATACACCTCAATCGATAAGCTCGATCTGCTTCAGGCGGAGGTCAAACGGGTCGCCTCCAGCCCACGTCATATCGTGTGGGATAAACTTAAAAAACAAACAACATTGCTACCGGTGTGCATGCCATTGAAGGAAGTGCTGGCTGCGCCAGACGACATTGTCGCTGCGGCGCAAAAAATGACCTGCAGGGCCGTCATCCTTGACATCTCCCCCGCCAACTTCTGCACGACATGGACCTCTCAAGAGTTCGACGCTCTGCACTCTATGATGACTAAGTGCTGTGGCGTTAATTGGGTTCTTTTTGTCTTCGCACCGCAGAAGGTGCAAAGTGATATTCTGCGTTGCTTATTCCGGTGGGAGGACATCGAACTCATCCTCGGGACCTGGAAACGGGTGGACAGGCCATTGAATGACATCACGAGGTACGGCAATATCGCTACGGCGAGTCGAGACATGATGGCCATTGTCCTGCACGCGGAGGGAGGGGATATCAGAAAGGTCACGGTCGCACACCACCTTATCAATGACCTCACAAACGTGCATGTTGTGGAGGAGAAGTTCGGAAAATGTCTTGGGAAACACGAGGGCATAGAGGGCGATGAAAGTGTGGTGTATTCCATCTGGGAGCGAGAGTCTGGCAAGTTGCGTTCGTTGTGAGGGTCATTCGTCGGGGAGGCGGAAGGTGTGCTTTTATTGGGTAGGGCGCACGTGGGTCTTGTGTGGGAATTCTTACTGGCAGGGAATAATGTAATTGCCTGTGACGAGTCGGCAAAGGACATTGCATACTTGACAAAGTTCATCGATATACTTGTCAAGGACGACAGATTCAACTGCCACGTCGAGAAACCGCGTTGCAAACATCGCCCGAACAGGGACATGTTCCACAAGTTGGGGCCTAAGAGACTGAAGGTGTGGGAGTACCTGTTCTGCGATATGCCACAAGGACGGCTTGACGGGAAATATATATATACAGGAAAGCAAAGGCAACAAAGACCCTCAAACATTATCACGGTGCTCTCACTGGCGCCTCTGAGACTTTTGTTGCTCGATGCGAGATCCTCAAGTTTGATCTTCGCAAAGACCAATTGACGTCCAAGGACTACGCGGAGCTCGCGAAATCGGGCGATGGCTTTAACCCCGTCGACAGCGAGGAAGATTCTTCGGACTCCGACCTCGGACTGGGCGAGGAAACATGTGTTGAGGTTCCGCGCAGTGGAATGGTGCAAGCTCACGATGACGGAACTGTCCATTCGCACGAAGGGTCCATCCCAGTGGCCGCCCCAAGCGTCGCCTCAATGGTGGCCCCGTCGGAGACTGCTGCATTGCAAGACATTGGAAGATGCGGTGGCAATAAAGAAGGCGACATTGAGATACCAGGTGAGGCGTCGACGCTCGCACTAGGCGATGCAATTCCTCCAGGCTACTGTGCTGGCCCAAACACGATTTATTTCTTGGAGGGCAAACACACCCACACAGGCGAGGATCAGTGGGGTCATGACATCATATGGCATGAGGGCGTTTTACAGCCGTACATCCAAGATGGGGAGTGGAAGATGGCGGTGAAATACACAAGCAGTTGGAAGACTTTTCGTCGGATGTCAAAGGACATCTGGTTAAAAACGACGGAGCTCGCGATCCTGCATCGCGTGCGCGTCGAGAATCCAGGGCAGAGCGAGGCCGCCATCAAAGCCAACGCCGAAGAAGTGTTTCATGTCTTGCGCGACAATCGGCAACTGGAGTACAACAACAAATTTTATGCCCTGTGCTCGAGTCCCTCACGCGGGTCTATAAACTGGAAGGTTGATCAAACCGCCAGAACCTTGAAGGGGAGCTGCTCTCATGATTTCATGCCTTCGGCTGAGTCGGCCTCCGTGCCCGCGCAAGCAGGGCACAGGGGAGATGACGGGACTACTGTTGTCGGGCCTCAAGAGGTTGACATGACGTCAATGCCGCAAATATCGAAAAAATCCATCTCGGTCGCCGCGGCACAATCGTCCCCACCCATCGATGTGTCAACGACGTTGCCGCCGGATGCAGGTGCCACGTACGGGAGTTTATTGATAACAAATGCTGCAATGGAAGGCAGATCCGAGATCGAGTTAGAGTCTGATGTTGGGCCGAGCATGGCGGAGAGTCGGTTGCAACCGTCTTTATGCACTGTCAAAGGTGATGCACAATCACCGCTGACACTACAGGGAGGGGCCGATGGAGATGGATATAAGGGAGAGGATGCGGAGGGAATGCACCGTTCTCGCAACCTCGACACCTTAACCGCTGATATTGATTAAAAGGGTGAGGATGGTTGAGGCAGGAGGGGTGCAATTGGAGGGGGAAAATCCAATTATATGATTACAACTTCACCTCTGCCTTGTTGAATGAAATTGTGTAATTGACTCGGTTCGTTGTTTTGTTTAAAACATAATTCGTATTAGTCTCCGGAGGCACCACTTCTACATCGTTTTTCCATTTATGTATATATTTTTTTTCACCTCAAATTTTTAATCGACCTGAGATGTTTAGATTGACTCCCCGTCTCGACGTGCAGTAACAAATCGTGGTGGGAGCGTAAGTGTGGTATTGTACATCTCTCTCTTTCTCTCTCTCTCTCTCTCTCTCTCTCTCTCTCTCTCTCTCTCTCTCTCTCTCTCTNTCTCTCTCTCTCTCTCTCTCTCTCTCTCTCTCTCTCTCTCTCTCTCTCTCTCTCTCTCTCTCTCTCTCTCTCTCTCTCTCTCTCTCTCGGATCTGCCTTCCATTGCAACATAACCCCGACATGGACGTGTGTGTGCGGACGTACTATATAAGGGTGGTTGATCGATCCGAGGAATGAATGACTGCAAATGTGAATGACGTTCATACAAGTAAAATATTAGAGAAATAATGAAAACATGCCTTGCATGCATCAGCTCTCACAAAGCGTTTAGCGATGCACTCACAATACTTGCCCCGTCCGCCCGCGTGAATGTCCTCTTCCTCATCGTCTGTGGTGTGCAGTACAAATGACAACAACGGATACAAGATTGTGCAAAAGAGGATGGACAATGCATCTTGCAACTTCGTTTTTATCAGAGAGGGAGGTGGCAGCACTAGCGCATATCATTCGCGAATACGGGAATAGGTATCCCGTTGTCAGCACACAAGATGCGCACAATAACAAAGTGTTGCAACTCACTCGCAGCGATTTCCTTTTACTCGTCGTCGAACAACAGTGGTTAAACGACAACGTGATCAACTTTTATCTCAACCTCATAGCATTAGACAACTGCTGTAGAATACAGCACGTAGAATGCGACGCGGATAATGAGATAGTCATTAGAGAAGGAAACGGTCGCATTCCCAAAGTATCAGTATTGAGCTCATTTTTTTTCGTCAAACTTTTCAATAATGACATGAGATATAGAGGCCGAAAGGTAGAACATTGGTACCAGGATGTAATTATAAGTGACATGGATTTGATTATTGCTCCTTTCCATACCGCACACCAGGACCACTGGACCTTGGTCGTGGCTGACTTAAGGAGGAGGAAATTCGAATTGTACGACCCCCTCGACCTCGACAAGAAGTTCGCGTTATAAGTGACCGGCGGGTTTGCAAAGTTTTTATTCGAAAGATCGAAATCGCAAGGCAAAGAGGTGAACACGAGACCATTTCATCACATATGGAATGTAGAGGGAATTTCAAAGCAACATGACACGAACGAATGTGGGGTCTTTGTTCTCACGTACGCGTTACTTTTGGTACGGGGCCAACTTCTGCCTTTCTGTTTCACCGCAGATGACATACCCACGATACGTCGTCAGATGACATTGGACACAGTGGCTCGTGAGTAGTGTGTACGTAATATTATATAGCATGATTGCGAAGGGGGCGGACGTGTTTGGCACGAGATGACGCTTGACAAATAGCAATGTATATAAGGTGTTAATTATTCCTCGGTGCACTGTGTCACTTGCCCCTTGCATGGTACCTTACACCTTACACCTTACCCCATACACCTTACACCTTAGCCCCCTACACCTTACACCTTACCCCTTACACCTTACCCCTTACACCTTACCCCTTACACCTTACCCCTTATACCTTACCCCTTATACCTTACCCCTTACCCCTCACACCAAAACGCCCATTTGTAATGGTTTTTGCACTTCAATCATCTCAAAAATGACAATTTCAATTTCGTTCAAAAAATATAAAATGTCCGTTTTGACAAAATCGCTGTTCATTTAGCAAGGAGATTGGTCGCCAGTTTCTAACTTCCGTCTTGTCACCCTTCTTAAACAGCATGCTGATGACACCATGTGTCATTCCCCTCCCTAACCTGCCACCCACTAAGATCTGATTGTACAGCTCTACTCGTCTTGGGCCCATCAAGCTCCACATAAAGCTATAAAACTCCACTGTCAATCCGTCAATCCCCGGGGACTTGCCTTTAGCTTTAGATTTAACTGTCTGAGAGAGCTCCTCCAGGGAGACTGGTCGATCAAGGTCTAGCTTGGCTGATTCTGATAGCTTCACCTTCGTGTCCTCCCACATGTCCGAGGAGCTTGATAGGTCGGTTGTCGGATCTACCTGTGGAGCCCTCGAGGTAAGGACATCCTCGTAGTAGAGTTTAGCGTAGTGCAACATCCGGTAGTCGTAACAGCATTCGGAGCACTGCCATCAAAGAGGTGGCAGAGTTCAACTGTCTGGTGCTGGGTTCAACGCGGCTGAAGTTTCTGGAACGTTTCCTTCGTCATCTGGTCATGTGTTTCAACACCTTTTTCTTTGAGGAGCTCCAACCACCTTTTTTGTTTGTCCTGCTGCACCGCTTCCCACTCTCTCATCCTCCGTTCTCTCTCCGCTGCCCAGACCATGGCCGAGATCGGATGGCCCTCCATTCTTTCTTCGACCTCCTCCACTTTCTTCTTGCACTCTGCTTCCTTCACATTCCTCTCTTTTGCCAAGATCTGAGACAGAACGTCCAATACTCCGGAAGCTATTGCCAAACCCCCATCTAGCCATTCCGCTGTGTCCGTAAAGAACTCTCTTGCAGTCTCCCATTTCTCCATGTGGTCCTCCACCCATTCCCGAACTCCCGAATTCTCCAAAACTTGCTTATTCAGTCTGAAGAAGCCCTTTCCCCTCTCACCTCCCTCCTGCAGTCTTATATCAGCAGTAACTGGCTTGTGGTCAGATAAGGGGCTACTGGCATGTTTTACCATTGTTACTCTGGGCAGCAACTGGTTACTAACCAGGATGTAATCTAGCCTGCGTCTGGTAATGCGTTGTCTGTTGTGGAATAAGTGAGAGTACCAAGTGTACCCCGGGTCTTCCGGATTTAGTAGCCTAAACGGATCCGTAAGAACCAGCACTTCCATCAAGTTCAGCAGACTTTCCACATCTCCGCTTCCCGCCTTCCTTGAGTCCAAATTCAGCGCATCATCAAGAGACCTGTTCCAGTCTCCTGCGAGGATCACCTTGTCTACCTTGGGGATAATCAAGATCAGGTTTTTGAAAAAGGTCTCCCGGTCCTTCGAAGCCGTCGGTGCATAAACAGTCATAAGAAGCCATTCCTCAGTGCCTACCTCTGTACGCATCCAAGCCCAGCGCCTCAATATGTCAGCTTCCATATCCACTACCCGGGCCTGCAAGTCCTTATGGAGAAGGATGCAGGCCCCTCCCTTGGTGCCCTGGACAGGGGACCAGATTTGGGGGCCGTCCCAGCAAGAACCCAAATCCCGAATCTTCTCTTCATTCAATTTAGTTTCCTGTATCATAATGCAATTCCTGCTCCACTCATGCGCCCAGGACTTCAGACCTCTCTTTTTAGACCTACCGTTCGTATCCCCCAACCCTTTGATGTTCCAAGATCCAAGCTTCAGCTTATCCATTGTTAACCCCCGCTTCTGTTGTCGTTTGGATACAGGACTTTGACTGTGCTTTGTCTGCCTCAGGCCCTCTGGAGTCTCCAGATCTTCGTGTTGTTCTAGATTTGTCTCTCGTACTCCCTTGAGAAGAATTCGATGCAGAGATGGTCTGTCAGTCTGCTGTTAGTGCCCTTGCGAGGAACGAAGATTGCAAGCATTCTTCCTCTTGCAATTTCTCATTAACGTTTCTCAGCACAACCGTCGAAATGTCTGGGGTGATCTTGATGGATTCAAGCTCTTCCATGAATTGGTCAGATAGCTTCGACATGTGGACCCACCTCACTCCGGCCTGCGTCAACGAATCCACCAGTTCCAGAGGTAATCTGGCATCCAGCAATGGAAAGTACAACTTGTAGTATTTCTCCCCTGATTCAACAATCAGACTCACCATGGTTGATTTTGGAATAAGCCTGATGGCCACATGTTGCCCATATAATGACTTCGTGAAATCGACAATCTCCGAAGGCATATGTGAGTGGTCCAAGTCCACTGACGACATCATTGGAGTACCATCTATCTGGGCCAGGGCCAGGAAGTAGACACCATCATTTGCCATAGTGCAAAGCACAAGTACTAATCTTCTCTGCACCTTCTCCACTTGACTTTTCCGCACTGTATCTGCTCGTCGATCCTCCCGCGCGCCCAAGTTGGCGTTTCCCACCATTTCTTCGTTTTCTGTATTCTTCGCTGCTGACGAGCTAGACATCGCAGATCTTTTCTCCACTGATCCTTCAAAGTGTTCTGATTGTTTATCCCCTTCGTACCACTCACTCCCCCATCTTACTTTGGATTAAGAGGAGGCAGCCGAAGTGTTTGAGAGTTCTCTTTTAGCATTATCCCCATTCTGTGCCTGTTCTGGAATCTTATTCAATTCTGAGACTCCTCTTTTACTCCTTCGATCTTCTGACCCTGTTGCTGCTCCTGTGCCTGTCCACCGCCCATCCCCTCTTCCAGTCTGCATTTCCTCTTTCTGCCATCCTCTCTCATGGTCTCTCCATCTTTCATCTTCACTTCTTCCTTGCTCCCTCCAATGGTCTCTACTGGTACCTCTGACTTCCCTCCTCCGCTGTCTCCAATCGGTACTGGTGCTTCTTCCGTTCTGCCTCATGGGGCCCGGTTTCTCAATTCTCCAAGCTGGACTTGGCAGTGCGGCGTATGGTTCCCTGCATTGTGACGTCAACTCTCTCCAGTTAAAGGCATTTGATGGGTATCTTGGACGTGGAGACACCTGGGCTGCCAGTGTCTGCAATTCCTGATATGCTTGTACCAGTTGACCTGGGAAGAACTCCTGTTGGCTCAACCCCCAAAGTGGGTCCTGCCACTGCTGCTGTTCCGCTGGGGGTGGAAGCTTTTCTCCGCAGAAACTTCCTCCTGGTCAGTTGGATCTTTCCAACCATGGAGGTCTTGACGAGGGGCCACCTGTGGGGTCCTCAGGCGCCATCCATCCGCCCCTGCCCCTTGCTTGGTGTTCCTCTAGGATACCGTAGTCCATCGCTGAACCTTCTCGATAGGTAGGCGGACGAACCCCGTAACCACCCGAAGCTCCAACCGACAGCATACCTCCTAGTACGGCTCTATTCCCTTGGGGATTTTGGCCCAAGTCCCTCCCATCCTGTCTACTGAACACCTCCTATCTCGCTCTGTCCCACCCTCCAAGTTGCTGCTGTGGATTCCCCTCTACAACAACTTGGTCCGCCCATCCTGGGTGTTGGTCGTAGGTCCTGTTCGGTGCCGACTGATGATTCGGTTGCCTCTCTACTGCACCCCCTCTGCTGGAGGAACCCGAGCCTTCCTGTCTTTCCTGTCTTCGTTGGTGTTGTGTAAATCTAACTTTATGTCCTCCAGGCCTAACCGCCCGACTTCCCCCTTTTTCCTCCCCCTGACGACCTCTTGGACAATTGGTTTCCGCATGGAAATACCACTTGCAATTCCTACACCAATCAGTGTAGGGTGTGGCTACATCCACACTCCATCTTTCTCCGGACGGCGCCTCGATTGTTAACACATCCTCCACTCTATCTCGTGCCTCGGGACATAAGTCCAACTTAACATTCATTAACCTTGGTCTCGAAGCATCGTATTCCGGTGGGTGCATCAATATGACCTCCCCAAACATACCTTGTACCTCACTTCGTAGGTAATGGTATGCATCCAGCGGGACGCGTAGCGCCATTATCCAAAATTTCACCTCGGCCTCTTGTAGTTTCATTTCTTTCAACTCTTGAATAGGGAACCATGGTTTGAACGTCACTTTGTACTCTTCCGAATCCTTCAATTTAATCGATAACTCCCTTTGTCGGAGGAGCCAAGTAGCTATCCGCTCCGGCCTAGCCACGTAGGCCACAACGTTTGCCCCTTCAAAATTCACTCGCTCTCGTTCGGCATCATGGCCAAAGAGTTTATTCACAAACCAGCCGTCTTCATACGCCCTAATCAGGTCTTCTTTAACTTGCCTTGACAATTGCCTCGCTTCTCCTTGAAAAGTGACTATCAACGTATGGTCTTTTAGCCAGGCATCTTTCACCGCGTTGACCTGGCTGTTGACCACAAACCGTTTACCGTCAGCATCTTCTAGCACCTCCCCCAGCGAAGCATCATCCGGGCACACTCCTTGCGTGTAACATCTGCCCACCGATTCCCATGGCCTATCGTTGGCCTCTTCTGACGCCGATGGATTCGTAGGAATATTCCTCCCATATTCCGTTTGATTCGCCATCACCTTGGCACTAGGGCGACTCGATCCACTTCCTGTCTTTTTTCCGTAATCGTAAGAATTCACCCTTCGTCAACCCTAAACTTGGTATCTCCGTGTTTAGTGATAGTGGAGGAATCACGCGATACCGGCTACTGCGTCTGGTCCAGTGAGCTCTGACTATCCTGGACTAACCTACAGGACTACCCACGCCACCATCACCAATCACCTCTGAAGAAGAGGTGGGCCTGGTCAGCATCCACCCCCCGTCATGATGACGAGGAAAGTGGAGGGGCAGCGCCGTCAACTTCCGACGGCGACGGTCCGACTCGGAGCGCTACGCTATCCGCCCGGGCCGGCCGCTCCTCCCTGCGCACCCCTCGCCATGATTCGGTTTTTCCTTATTTATATATATATATATATATATATATATTATATATAATTTTGAATTACCTGATGCCATGTTTTTGTTTTTCGGGAATTCTTTTCGTGTCAAGTAGCACGCCGCGCGAATAAGGCCCCCCCCGGAAGGGATGCACAGTGACTGGCCCATCGAAGAAGCTCGGTCCTGATGCTACCGGCTGACCCCTGGCCGGTATCGCCCACCTGCTGTAGCAGGTATCAC
>BFEA01000115.1:2751478-2762105 GCA_003427395.1 Chara braunii | reverse complement strand
AAAAAAAAAAAAAAAGTCTGAAAACAAAAAAGTTATGCAGAAGAATAAACTGAACAACATTTGCCTCAACGTTACATCCAAATTCGTTAACAAATTTGAAATAAAAATAAAATACGAAAAATAAATAATAATAATGAAAAAAAAAAAAAAAACGAGAGTGAAATTATTGAGTGGGCAAGCACATTTTTGACACCGCCATCTTTGGCGATTTTTCATTTCTTTTCGGATTTGACAAATGCCATGAAAATTTATATATGGGTATCTTACATAATAGAGAACCTGCAAATAAAATTTGAAAAAGTAATAGATTTTTTTCATGCCCCGAAATAAAGTAAAAACAAAAAGTGAAAAGAAGGAAAAAACAAATTAGTGAGTGGGCAAGCGAGTTTTGACACCACCATCTTTGCGGATTCTTAATTATTTTTTGGAATGTCAGAATGCCTTCAAAATTAAGAGGAAGATTCTTAGATTCCTTACTTTTTTTTTTTCTTTTTTTTTTTTTTATCCAAATGGCAGCCAGATGTCGTATGATCCAGGCACTCCGGCTGCTTTTGAATTATACAAGCCGGAAAACGGGTCCGGCATCCCTTACATCATAGAGAAGGCCACGGGGTAAACAGTCTCCTCTGACCATACGAAAATGGCGAAATCCTAATTATGCACTATGCAATCCTAATTGTGCACTATGCAAATTACCCTAAAAAAAAAGAAAAACAAAACAGAACCTTCAAAAACAAAGCCTATCACCCTTGAAAATAGCCCAACCCTGCAGATCCACTCTGCCACCCGTGCGGCAGGGATCTGTACCCCGCAAACCCACCCACCTCCTCGCGATTCAAAGCAGACCACTCCACCCCCTACGTTACCTACCCTAAAACACCGACTCCCTCCATGATGGTGTTTCAGCAAACCCTGCGAAAAGCCCTACCTCCCGCGCAGCAGGGGCCAAAGGCCCCGCAAAGCCCACCCACCTCCTCGCGATTTAGGGTAATCCGCACCCCCATCCGCATGCACTCCCCGACGAGATCTTCACCTCCCTCCATGATGAAAATCGTACGGAGCAACGCTCCCCAATCCCACAAAAAAGGATGATAGAAGAAAACTCCAAGCACACACAAGGAAATGAACGTAACCCAAAATATTAACGAACCTGCAGAAGTGCCCTACCACCCGCGAGGCAAGGGTCAAAGGACCCTGCAAACCCACCCACCTCCTCACGATTTAGGGCAAACTGCTCCCCCAGTCAGCATCAACCCCCTAAAAACCCTGCCGCCCACCATGACAGGGTCTTCGCAAAGCGACACTCCCACGTTCATCTTACCACGGTACAACGTGATCAACCAAAACACAAACCCAGCAATAGCTATCAAGTAGAACATCAAGCAATATGGTATAATTCGGCAGAATTTAAGCAAAAAAAAGAAAAACATCAGTAACGCTAAGAAAACAAACAGCTAGCAATTACGCCTAAAGCGGCAACATACAGCAAAAAATTAAAAAATCCCAAGAAACTACCGAAAACAAAACTAACGAATCCCACACCAAATTTGGAATAACAATTCCACATCGAGTAAAACAACCAAAAACGTACGACTCTAGAAATGATAAACTGAAGACAACAAAGGTTTTCCTCTATCATGACGAGGAAAAAGCTTGCTAGTAGATGCATTCTCTGGAGATGGAATCGTTGATTGAAGGCAGAAGTGCTGAAAGCCTCACTGGAAGCAACCCTATCATGCAGAAGTCGCCCAGACTTTCATAATAGCGAGGGGGGCTAAGACCAGAGTCGCCCCGTGGCTTCAGCTCCATTGCAGACTCTCAACGAGAATCGTTTTTCTGAGGAAAGCAGCATCCCGCTGACTCCAGCCAAACTACGTATCTGAGACCAGGGGGCCAAAGCCCCTGATCAGGCTTCGTTTATGGTACGTTGGCGGCTAGCAAATCCTGCCTCGCAGTCAGCCACACATGCATTGCCAAGTCTTTCCGTTCGCGACCTAACGAGGATTGCCGGTTCCCACCGACCAAGGCCAGCCATAGCCAGGGACGTGGTGATACCCCTGTTGGACAGCAACTCTTCCCACGCCCATACGCGCGCTACACCCCTTGCGTCCGTGCCATTCCGCCGGCGAGTTTTGGCATGCATGCAGCGCCTGCGTTGCCCTGCGTGCGTTAGCGATCCCCCGCCGCTTGCCGCCGCCTTACGTTACAAAGAACTCACAAAAAAAATTCAGAAAAAATAATAATATTGAGGTGCCAAAACATTTTTTTGCGGGGTCTAAACCCCTTCGGGTTCGGGCCCCGTACGGGGACCCGAACGCCCAAACGTTTGGGGGTCAGCTTAGGGGCCTCCGTATGTTCAGCCTGCAGAGGTTGTCAATGCGCATTGTGATATGAGGTTGCGGGTTCAAAACTCCGCACCTCTGCGCAGAGACACCAGCGGGCATTTACACAATGCACGGTCACTTGCATACCGCCTTGGGTTGACGCAGGTAAGCTATTAGAGACACTGCCTGCGCTCCACCCAAGGGTTCGTCCATGGTGCTGTATGTTGGGTCTAGACTATGATTGGTCTGCTCACCGTACTTGGTCCATGGTTGTTCTGCAGTTGTTTCCCTATCTTGTACAGTACATCAACCAGACTAGTTGTCACTGTAGCTCAGTAGGTTTGAGCTGAGGACTGTATGGAAGAGGTTGACAGTTCAAAATTGGATCACATTTTTTTTTTGTTTTTTGTTTTTTTTTTGTTTTTTTTACAAAAAACACGTGCTCCATCTATTGGTGGGGAGCAGCACCTGCTGGAAACCGGGTCCAGCGTCCCATAGATACAACCATATCCTCTCAAATTGGCACGAGCTGGGAACCGGGCCCAGCGTCCCATGAGTACGTTCAAAAAAACCATCMGAAATTTCATAACAGTGAAACTAAGGATGTTCTGAGAAAGTCCAATTGGAGGAATTTAGAGCTACTTCAGAGCTTTTTTGTAAGGAACTTCAGAGATAATAAAAAACCAGAAGAGGACTCGGGAATCCACCAACAGTCCTCCTCACCCCACTCCACCAAGACTTACTGCAGCAAAGCCACCATCTCTACTGCTGCTATGCCCTATTTCTGTCCTACCAGCTAGCCCCTTCACTAGCAGGACGCATGATACCTTTCTCTCTCGATCCCTTTCCTTCCCGTTACTCAGAAAAAGGTACGGGAATAGACTGCAAAAGTCCTAAAAAAGCCCCCAATCCCGCAAAATCCCTAACAATGCCCTCTCAGGATCTCCAACACTGTCGTATCCCCTGCCGAGCTTCCAGGCCTCACACCCCCCATCCTGCTGGGTTACAGGGCAACACAACTCACCCCAGCTCCGGCCAGCGTCGTCTCAGCAGCAACCCTTGGTTGTCCCGTGGGATGCCCCCCCAAAGCACCCCCAGATCTCTCTACCAGGCCTCGTGCCCCTGCGTCAACAGGTTACAGGGCAACACCCTGGCACCGGCCAGCGTCGTTCTGGCGTCGAACAGCCTTAAGTCACCGAGTATTACAGCCTTGAGACTACCTAGAAGAGATTGCCAGGAAACCCCAGGATCCAAAAGACATTTTAAAGACAGAACAGACTACCCCCGTTTTTTAGAACTGGATTTAACTAAGTAAAAACTTGTAATTGACAACATAGAAAAAGACCTGGCGGGTGAAATAGGTGATATACAGAGTGTTGTTGTCTATCCTCCTTGTCCATGGTCACGGCCCTCACGGATATAACAGAAAGAGCTCCAGGTATTCGCCCAAGGTTCAGTTGTGGTTGGCATCGCAATTACCTTAGTACAGGCTTGTCGGGGTGCTGGAACTGGCTCCAGGTATTAGCTCTGGATTCAGTTCAGGCTGGCATAGCAGTTAGCTTAGTACGGACTTGTCGGGGTACTGGAACGGGCTTTAGGTGATGGATTTGGGGGGTCCAGTCGTGGTTCATAGAGCAGTTACCTTAGTACAGACTTATCGGGGTACCGGAACAGGTACCGGTCCAGAGGGTTCTAGTAGTGTGGCTGGCATAGCTGTCACTTGAGTACAGACTTATCGAGCTACTGGAATGGGCTCCAGGTACTGGTCCAGGGTCCAATTTGAAAGTAGTGTGCCTGGCGTAGCTGTCACACTAGTACCGCCTAAGATCCTACAAGGGAACACAGGATCTTCAGCTCTCTGTCTCATACTCCAACTGGCGTGGAAACTAGGCTATCACTTGGGATATCAACTCGTCAATCAACTAGGACATCAACTTACCTATCAACTAGGGGTATTGATCCCCCTATCGACTAGGTTATCAATTGGGCTATCTACAAGGCTATCTACTACGCTATCAACTCGGCTATCAACCACAATCTTAAGTCTGCTGTGCTAGATGGGAGTCACTGTGCGCCCTCATGAAGACCTGCAATAGCATGTTCATACCTAGCTCCTGAAGTCCCTTTGCAATCGGGCTTGCACAGCGTCTGCTTCAACCATGTTCATACCTAGCCCGGGTGTCTACAACCGCTGTATGGTCAGGTCACCCCGCCAAGATGGTGATGGGTGACGGTCCTGGGTGGTAACACTAGGGTAGGACAGGGGGGCTGGGGGTGAGGCAGGAAACAAAGATAAGAGGAAGGGTGGGTGGGGTCTTCAGAGGGGTTCATGTGGACAACCGAGTGGCCAATTACTGTGGGTGACTGTCATATGTCTAGTATCCCACCTCTACAACAACCTAGGCTTAAAGAATAAAATAAAAATTGAGTTATAATTGCAAAAATGAGTTAGAATTGCACTGTTCTCAAAGATACAGTGGGTTGAACACATCAACTAGCGACTTTCCAAACCCCGCGTGTTTGGCCCATCGAAGAGCGACGTGTTAAACATTCGGCATTCTTTCCCCTCTTCCATTCAGGACCATCGTCAACTCGAACGCTGCAGACGGCGCATTTTGTCTAGTCCACCTCACCAGGACGCCAACCGACACAATATTTTCTTTCATGACCACGTATAGAACAATGCCACTCGATGGTTGTCCGATCTCCCCCACCTAGTCCAACATCCATAACTTGTCCTTGTGATCAACCACGGGCACATCGTCTCGCCGACCCGCGGCAGTCGTTTCTCCAGACGGTTTACGTTCACCAGACGGTTTACCTTCACCAGATGGTTTACGTTCACCAGACGGTTTACGTTCACAAGACAGTTTACGTCCAGGCACAACCTCCACTGCAGATATTCCCAGCTGCGGACTAGGCACACGTTCCTGACCCGCAGGCCCGCCACTGGGCCGCCAGTCATCAACACAGCCTTATCCGGTCCAGAGCCCCGAACACGAGTCGACAGAGTGCCTGTGGAAGGTGCACCCCTCGGAACCGGGGTGCGTTGCCTCTTAGACCCCAGTGCCTCCTGACTCCCCACCCCAGCGGTCGGCGTCCCCTTCGATTTTTTTAGAGATTGTTCCATGCTCGGAGTCCCAGAATACTTACTTGCTCGTCGTAACGTCGTTTACTTGCCTTCCCCTCTCCTTCCATGTTTTGCAGCGCTGCCGAATCTGAAAGCAACACAGCACATCACCGCAAAGCCAAAAATCAGAAGGTCGCCCAACGTTGGCATGGCACGAGAAGTAGAAAAGTGAAAAGTTTTAGATAGTGGTAAGGCAGCGCAGCTCCTTCGTGGCAAGGCAGCCTCGGAGAAGGAGTTCGAATCGACCACGATCGTGTTCAATTCGATCGCGATCGTGCTCGTGCTCGACACGATCTTGTTCGACTCGATCGTGTTCGACTCGATCGTGTTCGACGCGGTCGTGTTCGACTCGATCGTGTTCGACTCGATCGTGTTCGACTCGAACGTGACGGACCAGCTCGATCGTGTTCAACTCGATCGCGGTTGCTCGATCGTGTTCGCCTGAACTCGACCGTGAGTCCAGGCGATCGTGTGTGTGTCGATCGTATTCAACTCGATCGTGTTCAACTCGATCGTGTTCAACTCGATCGTGAGTCCAGGCGATCGTGTTCGACTCGATCGTGAGTCCAGGCGATTGTGTTCGACTCGATCGTGAGTACAGGCGATCGTGTTCGACTCCATCGTGTTCGACTCCATCGTGAGTCTTGGCGATCGTGTTCTACTCGATCTTGTTCGACTCGATCGTGTTCGACTCGATCGTGTCGCCTGAACTCGACCGTGAGTCCAGGCGATCGTGTTCGACTCGATCGTGTTCGACTCGATCGTGTGCGACTCGATCGTATTCGAATTGATCGTGTTCGACTCGATCGTGTGCGACTCGATCGTATTCGAATTGATCGTGTTCGACTGGAGCTTGACGGGCCAGCTCGATCATGGTGCGCCAACGCGACCCAGAAAATCGCGACTTGATCGTGTTCCACTCGATCGAGTTCGACTCGAACGTGGCGGGCCAGCGCAACAGTTCGACTCGATCGGGCTGGACTCGATCGTTGCTGGTCATCGTGACAGAGAACGGGAGCGGCGTATCCAATAGCAGGCAAACAGAACACGGGAGCAATCTACATCCATTATCAATTCCGAGCATTCAATTGGCAAGTCATGCAACCGGCACCCAAAATGAGCGACAAACAGTCTCAACGTATGTAAACGGCATCGACAATCTCACATCAAACTCATTGTTTCCATAACACACACAGTCTTTGTTCACACTCTTGCTGAACAGCCCACATTTCTCACATTGTTCATCTTCCACGCGCACATAGTTTTAGTTCACACTTTTGGTGAATAGAGAGTGGTGTTACCAACAATTTACATCAAACAAGGCTTATCAATTGAAAGCCTTCATCCATTATCAATTCGAAGCATTCAATTGGCAAGGCATGCAACCGGCACCAACAACGAGCGACAAACAGTCTCAACGTATTTAACCGGCATCGACAATCTCACATCAAACTCACTGCTCCCGTAACATACACAGTCTCAGTTCACGCTCTTGTTGAACAACTCACATTTCTTACACTGTTCATCTCCCACACATACATAGTCTCAGTTCTCACTTTTGCTGAACAGCTGAATAGCTCACATGTCTCACATTGTTCATCACCCATGACCTCCCCCACGACCTCGCCTATCATTCAGCCCCGAAACCGTACAGTGCGTTCAGGGATGAACCGTACGTTAGGAGCTGTGGACTACACAGGGTAGCAGTGGCGGAGAAGTGAGACACGTATCGTGCACGGACGAAACCACATGCTCTGGCTAAAGTGTGACCGATGGCATCTCGAATGACCGTCACGTACTCCTCGMCCTCCTCCCACTGCCGGGGTGCGTCAACCTGCCCCGCCAGTTTCACGTCAAACTTACTGTTCCTATAACCATGCGGTAACGTAATCGAGTCCCCGTCAACGATGAGCTCGTTCCTGGACACGTAAATACTTGCCTCCGCTGAAGTCTTACTTCTATTTCTTACCGAAACACACAGAACCCTAGCGAAAGGAGAACGACAAAGTTCAACATGCACGCAAAAGTACGACACACTCCCCGTCAAGTTGTCCTCGAAGGGAAGGGGATATTTCTCTAGAAACTGGTTGTGTTTCCCACAGTCCAGCAACTCCTCCTTCATCGATGGTCCCCACAAGCGCGGCGAACACGACACGTTGTGCGCAGTCAACGATAAAGACAAGTCTCTGGTACGAAATGCTGCAGACAACACTGGCGTGTGTTTCGTCACGAGGATGTGGTCGAGGAAGATGAATGTCCCCCATTCCTGGCTGGAAGCTAGTCGATAATCAGACGCCTATGGGCAGTCTTTCATGGTGTTCTCCCAGTCTAATTCGGACCATGCATCGAAGGGCCTCTCAAGCCAAGGCACAACGCTCATCCAAGGGTCTGTGTCGAAGTCTTCTCTACGGGCCCCAAGTATAGTAGTCTCCCGCCTTGAACCCCGTATGTACCGCGCGCTAGCATTCAAAGGAATTGAGTGATCGAAGCGGTGAGCCATCACGAATGTCCTACACACACAAACGATTGACGACCACAACAAGGAGCCATTGCTAAGGTCGAACTCGCCCACACAACAAGAAGCCATCGCAGTTACACACAAACGATTGACGACCACAACAAGGAGCCATTGCTAAGGTCCAACTCGCCCACACAACAAGGAGCCATCGCAGTTACACATAACAACGAGGCATTGCGAATGTCCAATACAGAAGGAGAAGACACACACGACGACGAATTTCATCGTCGAGTCGAAATCGATGACGGATAATCAACAAAGCTCAGACGGTCGTCGTCGAGTTCGACTCGACAGTGGCCAGACGACCGTCGTCGAGTTCGACTCGACAGTGGCCAGACGGTCGTCGTGTAGTCAAACTCGACATATGGGCCTGACGGTCATTGTCGAATCCGACTCGAAGGTGGGCCACCGCCAAGGCCTCTAGCCAATGTGAAATCGAACTCGACGATGGATGAATCGGAAAAACCCAGACGGCCGTTGTCGAGTTCGACTCGACAGTGGACGGAGGCCGTCTACGAACTTTTTCACAGATCTCTGTGCTTTGATATGAAGTGGAAGTTTAGAAACTGGGCATACTACCATGCGTGTTTGACTCGATAGTGCACGGGGGCTGTCGTCGAATCGAACTCGACAGTGTGCCACCGCCAAGGCCTCTGGGCAATGTCGAGTCGAACTCGGCGATGGATGAATCGAGAAAGCCTAGAAGGTCCTCGTCGAGCTCGACTCGACAGTGGACGGAGGCCGTCGTCGAATCGAACTCGACGGTGTGTCACTGCCAAGGCCTCTGGCCAATGTCGAGACGAACTCGACAACGGCCTGGGGTCATCGTCGAGTCGGACTCGACAATGGCCAGAGGCCTTGGCGCTGGCCGACCGTCGAGTTCGACTCGACGAGGGCCGTCTGGCCTGACTCTACGACGCCCTACTGGCCACTGTTGAGTTCGACTCGACGACGCCCTACTGGCCGACCGTCTCGTTCGACTCGACGACGGTCGGCTGGCCACTGTCAAGTCGAACTCGACGGTCGGCCAGCGCCCATGCCTCTGCCCATTGTCGAGTCCGACTCGACGATGACCCCAGACCGTTGTCGATTTCGACTCGACAGTAGCTGAGTTGGACTCTCGACCGCAAGCCGCTGTCGAGTCCAACTCGATGATGACCCCAGGCCATTGTCAAGTCCGACTCGACAATGACCCCAGGCCGTTGTCGAGTCCGACTCGACGATGACCCCAGGTCGTTGTCGAGTTCGACTCGACAATGGCCATAGGACTTGGCGCTGGTCCATCGTCAAGTTTGACTCGACGACAGCCTCTACGTGGGCAGAGATGCCACGTGGAAGCACGTGGTTGCTTCATGGGGGTTTACCGTTCTCCCAGGCCTCCGCTGCTGCCTTCGATGCGGATGCTCGGAACTTCGCTCTGATGCTGCGCGAACCTCTGATGTGCGAGCGGGATCTCCGTTGCGTTATGCGCGAGCCTCTGATGTGCGAGTCAGTGCTCCGTCGGCTTCGGACGATTCGCGAACCTCCGCAACGCTCCGTTGTTCTCGACAAACTAGCAGAAATGGGAAATGGTGGGCCCACACCACTATTTATACTTTCTGTGGAGGGCCTGCGGGGGAATGCGGCCTGTGGAGTGTGGGTTCGAGACTCGGTGCCGCGGGGGAATAAGTGCCGCGGGAGCGTCGTTTTGAATCCCGGGAAAGTCTGGGCCGTCAATCCGTCGGCTGAGGGCCAGGATCGGGTACGGGGAAAACCGATGCCGCGGTGAGAATCGGTGCCAAGCGGGCGACGATTCGAATCCCGGGAAAGTCTGGGCCGTCGATCCATCGGCTGAGGGCCAGGATCGGGTACGGGGAGAACCGGTACCGCGTTGAGAGTCGATGCCAAGGGGGCGACGATTTGACTGTCGGTGCCTTCCGCGACTGTTTACGGGCTCCGCAGGACGATCCAAGGGTTTTTTCCCTTGCGTCGCTCCCCCTGAAAAAGGCCGGTGCAGTGTCACCTTCGCGTCGACGCGATAGACTGCTGCGTTGGTGCTCCGATTCGTGCCTCCTTTGACCAAGGTCAGTTCAGAATACTCGCCGCCCCCGCCACCCCACCAACCCTTCCCCCAATCGCGCCCATCCCCTCCCACAATTCGTCGTTCGTGGTTTTTCGGGGCGTCCACAAAATTTCTCCCACAGTTCACAGAGCCGTCCATCATCGAGTCCGACACGACAACCGTCATGTTTGACACGATGACGGTCGAGCGCGGGCATGTACGCCACGTTGTTAGGAAACCCGGGGAGGGGTCATCTGTCTGCTGCTGAAGCCAGGGACAGCGGCGTCTGTCACCCGCCGTGCCCGCTTCAGAGGTCCTCAGCGGCGGAACAGGGAGTGGGTTTCGTATTGCCCGTCACACCCCACCTGAATGCTCTGTATGAAGGCCGTCACGACATGCCCGAATGAAAGGAAGCTTAAACAAAATTAAATAAATTATCACGGACTTAAAGATCCGTTAATTATCAAACATGTGTAGGTAATTRATAGTACAAAGACTCATAATTTTACCCAAATAAACAAGACGCAGTCCAGCGTGAGAGGGTCCACACGAGAAACTCTCATAAACCCCAGGGTAATGCCTGCAACTTTGTATCACCTTGTAGGGTCCTTTCA
>BFEA01000115.1:2713531-2745408 GCA_003427395.1 Chara braunii | reverse complement strand
ACACCCAATATTAGGGGAGCTCCGGGTACCCCTAATTTTTCCCGTCGGGTGAGACAAGAGTACCATTACAACACGGTCTTGCCTTTGGGTCTACGTCCCAAAGCCGCTGATTTCAGGCGGTCCACTGGTTGTGGCCGCCTGACAACGTGCTGAACACGACCGCGGTGGCACCCCACGACCCCACGGTCGTGTTCAATATGATGACGGTCGAGCGAGGGCGTGTACACCACGTGCTGAACACGACCCCACCGTCGTGTTCAACACGATGACGGTCGTTGTCATCGTGTCGAACACGACCGTGGTGGCTACCCACGACCCCACGGTCGTGTTCAATACGATGACGGTCGCTTTCGTAATGTTGAACTCGACCGCGGTGGATCGCCGCCGTGCCGGTGATCGTGCTCAACACGACGACGGTCGAGCGCGGACATGTTCACCACAAAAGCACTGTCGTGTTCAACACGACGACAGTCGCTCATCATCGTTTTCAACACGACCTCGTCGGCTGTCGTATAGAGACGGGTATCGAGCGCGACAAGACAACGGTCGAGTGCGGACATGTTGAACATGACCGCGCTGTCGTGAGAATACGGTGACGGTGGCTGTCGCCGCGTGCGTCTGTCGTGTTGTGCAGTGCGATGATGCGTCGTCGTGTTCAACACGACCGCGGCAGGAGATCATCGCGTTCAACACGACAGCCAGTCGCCTTCTCTCGTGCATCGCTTCTGTTGAAGACTGTGTTTTTTCCGCATTCACGGGCCTGATCTTTTACATCGGCTGTGTGTGGCTAGCAGTGACCGCGCTGAACCACATGTGTTGTGCTCTATATATACCGCATGTGATCCATCTAGCTGCGGATTTGTTACTTATATGCATGTCTTGTGCCAGTGGTCCACTGTTTTGTCATCGCAGAAATATTTTAAATGGCTTGTGGTGGGCATGCACCACGGCAAGCTGTCAACGTAACTTTGGAAAGCATGGACTGTGTGGCATCTTATATACTGCCTAATAATGAGTTTCCTCCGCCGGACCTACCATTGTTTTTGCAAGACGTTCAAATAAGTCCTGAATCTCCTGATCATAAAAGGGCTCGGATGGCTGCGTGTGAAGAAACCACATGCGAAAGTGCATCTCCAACCTTGGGCGGACCAGTGAAAACCTCTGATGCAGAAGGTTCGGAAGGTCAGGGTAGGGCATGCTCCGGTGACAGGAACACATCCGATGTAGATCGTATCATGTGGGTGTCGAGAAGTTCGCTATGAGATTTCAAGTGCACAGGCCTTCTATTTGGCGAGAGTGATGAAGATGGTTCGGAATCTGGTGCTTCGATGTCATTTGACGCCAACAGTTCTCTAGACAAAATTGATCATCCACAAACTTGCGATGATGATAGCACTGACCATTACTGTCGCAACGATATGGAGAATTCTGATGTCATCTCTGATTTTGATGACATTTTCCCAAAACGTTTGTCGTCTGAGAAGCGTCCTTATACTTTCCGTGTCAGAATGCCGCGGTCAAAGAAGATTCTGCAAACAGTTCACAGAAAGCTCACCAAAAAAGCATTGGCGAGTGTGCGTGGACAAGTTTGTTGTAAACAAGATTGTTGCGCTCGCATGACCATGGAAGACATCAAAGTTGTCCGGAGTGCATATTACTGTAAGGATCACAAAAGTAGAGATGCATGGTGGGTTGAAACGTTAAAGAGGTTCACCTTCGTGGATCATGAGAAAGAGATTGTACAACCTATTGTGGGAAAAAGAAAGGTGTACATTAGTGCATGGTGTTTCACACTGGGTGTGTGCAGGAATATATTTTAAAAAAAGAGGGTGACTTTGTCAAAAGGTTACATTATGCTGGAGCATGGTAGCACTGGACTCAGACGCACATCTGCAACATATGCGACGATGTTCGGGGAACTAAGCTCCTTTGTGCGCGACAATAGAGATTCCATGCCGAATGACATGAGGATCAACAATGGAGAATCACGGGTGGTTTTGAGATTGCCTGCTTACTATAACAAGATTGACATTTATAAGTTGTTGAAGTAAGAATTTGACAACCTGGGTATCCCTTCTGTTTCTCTCCAAGTTTTCTATAACATGTGGAGAACACACTTCTAGCATGTGAAATTCCATAAAGTTGATCAAAACTTTGCAAAATGCGAGAAGTGTGTTGAGTTCAAAGAATCTATCAATTATGCGAAGTTCGTACGTGTGCGTGATTATTTCGTTTCGGAACGCAAAAAACACTTGGACTTGCAGCTCCAACACCGTGCTGCTTATGAGGTGTGAAAGGATGAGTCGAAGAGACCAGGTTCCAATAGTTTATGCATCATTATTGACGGTATGGACCAATAAAGACGAGTATTTCGCACTTTGGCGGAGAAAACAAGTCGAAGGCATTCGCGAATATTCCAATGATGAAAACAAATTTAACAGTTATTATCGCACACGGCCGTTCACCATCGGTGCATGTTCACACATGGTACCCTTGCTATCCACATGATTTCAATGTTGTGGTGTCATCCATTATGAAAGTTCTGCGTGACATACAAGCGACAAGCGACTCACCTCCTAAATTGAGGATACAAGCCGACAACTGCTGGAGAGAGAACAAAAACAAATACGTTTTGTCTCTGGCCGCAACTTTGGTGAAATTTGGCTTCTTCAAAGAAGTTGAATTCGGTTTTATGTTGGTAGGACATACACATACGGACGTTGATGCCACTTTCAGTCATTTCTGTCGCAAACTGAAAATGCACGATGTTTATACCATGCTCGACCTCTTCAAACTCGTTGCCAGTTCCCAAAAAGAGCGTCCTTTGTGCACATTCATGAATGAAATTGCTGACTGGCGGGGAGCTATTAAGCCCTTCCTGGTCAACAGACTGACCGGTCATACTAAGCCACATTTATTTAGGTTTTATATGGAGGATGACAATCATGTGTTCCAGTGGAAAGAGTATTGCACTTCTTCGCATTGGTCTTTGCCGGTCTATTACTTTAAATGAGATGAAAATAAAACATATGCTGACCCGAATTGTCATTCGAGCCTTCACCTGTTCTCCCATCACCTATTCGACCTGTTAAAGAAACATCACGTGGTCGGCCCTCGGATTTCAAATCAGGAATTGAAGGCGTGAAGACGTTTGTTGAGTGGTTGGAAAACAAGCGGCACGAGTGATTGGGAATAAAAGATGAGGTTAGCTTCTAAAAGGAGAGTGCTCTTTCACACTGAAAAACTTTCCTGGACACAATCGAGCAAAATTATGGGTCTGGCTTTGCGAAAACATCACTCAAGGCTGGCTTTTGGCCCTCGCGGGAAAGAATTATGAAGGACGATGCTGAGGATATTGATATTGCCTTCCTCTTGGAGAGCAATGAGAATAAGGAGCCGTTGTTCGTTGAGCCAACCAATGAGCGTCCAAAAGCAGAGTTAGACTCGGTTGTGGATGTCGAAAAGGGTCAACTCGTTCTCTTGCGTCCTTCGCAAGATGATATCGATCACGGAGTTTCCGTGTGGATGGGTAGAGTCGTTTCTGATATTGACAATGATAGGAAGTCGCCTGCTTTCAATCATGTTTTTATTTAATATTGGGTGCTTCAACCTGTCGTCAAAAGTTTTTCTCTGCAATATGCAAATGCATGGAAGAAGATATGGAAGAAATACAGCACAACAACACAGCAGTGGCAACACGTGGACTGTGTTTTGTGGAGCTGGTCATCAAGGACGTTGTATTTGGAAAATAAAGTGCGCATTCCCAAATCGGTCAGAGAGAAAGCCTTGGCATGTCTTTCACTTCCCGATGATAAGTCGCTGAGAAGGCCTCATTTCGTGTGTGTTGGTGTACTATTTACTTATCATTGAGCTTCCATTCATATATAGTTAAACTATATTGCATTGGCTTGCTTTTTACTTCCTGATGATGAAGATTAGTAGACTTTAAGTACGTCATTGAGAAGAGGTAATCATATTTCATTCGAACGTATTGCTGTATCAATTAGTTGTCATTGAGCTTTTGTATTTCATTTGTTGCAGAATGGTTCATTCAACGATTAGATGGCCGCCAAGCAATATGGTGTGGGGCAGAAATGTATGGCATGATATGGGGTCTATCTTTTTCACACCTGAAGTGGTTTTCGATGGTGCAGTACTCAGTGTCAGAGGTGTGGATGTCGCACCGGATTGTTGGGAGCATTATCCTCGACAATATTTATATATTTGTGGTCGTAGGTGTTGTGGAACAAGATAATATCCGCGAGAAGCGCTCGCACCGTATTCAGAATTGTACTATTCAGCAGTGAAGTTCTACCACAACGATTTCAAGGTGATGACCTTGTACTGTGCAACGTCAAGTATCCAAGGGCACTGCAAATTTTCTTTTCTTATTCATAACGATTATTCTACAAGTGCAAACATATCCAATGCACATGACATCGACGGACGAAGATGGGAAGCATTTCGAAGGAGGATCATGGACCAACCGTCGCTCAAAGCACTCGTGGATGGGCTCGTGGACACAACGATCATATATGTACGAAGTCTTCTGCTGCGCGAGTATGAAGTCATAGAAACTTACGAAGAAAACAAGGACCTCATGTTCGATAGGCACAATGAGACGAACACTGTAGAAGATTGGACAATTCACATGAGGAGAGCGTGAAATTTATCACGCAGATCGTATTAATATGTCCATTACGTACTAGATCTGATTCAAGTTGATAGCCTTAGAATATCGTTCTCAAGTGTTATCTTGCAGTGCCTAGAAGTCGGTTTCAATTATAGTCAACTTTGACGAAGATTTTGACAATGTGTAATTTTAAGAGTTCATAAACGCACCATTGAGCTGATGTAAGTGGTAATGCTTTGCTTTAAATATAATTGCCAATGGACTCTTACATTAAATTTTCCTTCCACGGTCTCCATATGAAGGGTGTTGTTATAGTTTGAAGCAACTTAAGGTCGTGGACTTTGGAGAGCTGCTCTTTGTTTGAATGTGTCAAGGGTTTTACAAATTTCGCAATTCTTTCCTTTGCATATGATGTCATTTTTTTTCGTTTATATTCTAATCATTTCGACACTTCTCTGCTTCAGGTTTACATTGTGCCGAAATATTGAAATTCTATTTGTTTTGTTCTACAATTTACCTTTTGTTCGGTTACTTCGTTAATTTCATTATGTTCACTTTTTACAAAACAGTTCATTTTTAACGAAAACGCCGTTCTACCTTTGGTCACGAGAGAAGTAGCTTACGACACCCACAAAATCACGCATTAATCGGATTGGAGTTCAGAGAAATCAACCTGCGGCTCAGTTTCAGCGGACCCGATCAACAAAAACACGAAGCGCCTAGCTTTTTCGGGGCTGCCTCGCCGACTACCTGTTGATGTCGTACAACATAAGACAGATGGCATGCGCAGTGCATTCAGACCTACAAATCTAAACACTCTTGCATTCTCGAACAAAATCCCATCGAGTGTTGAGTGTAATCAACGCAGAAAGACAAGCATCTCATACATTCACTGTGGTAGGTGCGAAGATGACAAGGGTACACAGGTCAGAAATCAACCGAGGGATTGTACACACGCATCCACCGTTCACAAAACAAGGGGATTACGTTCTCGACATCTGGGGATTACCGAGGAAACTAATGGAAGAGTTCCGGAAGAAGTTCTTCCCCGCAAAAGTTCGCTTTGGTTCACATGAGCGGCAAACCCACAACACACCGTCATTCACACCGTCATTCACACCGTCATTCGAGTCAGAGAGAGAGAGAGAGAGATGGGAGAAATGAGCAAGAAAAGTCGAGACATAAGACACCAGAATTCGACAAGAGGACATTCGACTTCACAGCCATGAACTCACACCAGAAAAATGATCCGCAAGGAAGGCGCATTCGCCGTAAAATTCCAATATGGCCCCAGGCCAATCATCCACTCAACTCCAATCACAAATCCTCATACCCCCACCGACGATCCCGGTCATCGCGTGCTAACTTCCGCCACTGCGATCGTCACCCTGCTGACGCAGACTCGACTCTGCTCGCCCTGATCCCACAGTCCGTCGTGTCGATCAAGCGCGCAACCGGCCAGACTACTGTCAGCCTGATAGGACTTTCCGACTCTCACCAAACACATCACCTAGCCACTGCTTCCCGGAAGCTGGCTTGCGAGTGGAAAACGTATGAGAGTTTTACAGGCGTGTTTGCGGAATTTATAGTTGTGAGAAAGGAGATAGATGGGGAAAGAGTCGGAGGAAAGATAAGGGTGTAAGGAGAGGAGGTTCAGCGAAGGGTGGTCAGGGGAAGCCATGTTGATCCTGCAGAACCCGATGGTTGGCCAATCAGATTCGTCGCGCAATAGGAAGATCCTCGTACTCAACGCGTCTGATTGGTGAGCCGGGGTGATCAAAGGATCAACCGGGCTTCGCGAGCCAGAGTTGATGAGCGAGAAAAGACGAGGCGCGAAAAGCAGCACGAGACGGGTTCAAGATTCAGACGATCAAGAAAGGGAAGCAGACGTGCAAAAAAGCAGAGAGGGAAAAACAGTTGCGATGGGAGAAGGAGAAGAGGGGAAAGGGAAAAGAGAGAGTGCGGGGGAAGGATGGCGCGGTAAATAAGGAGGAGGATACTTGCATGCGCGGTGCCGACAGCAAGAGAAAAAGGCACCGAAACAGTTACAGCTTGCCTATATCCTACACCAATTCAAAAATTGAAATCACCATATCCGCGCGCGAAAGTCGACGTAGGAAAAGAAAGTCCTATGCCTATCCGTATTCTCACAAAATTTCTAGAGTTTTCTCCGACATGACCGAGAACATTCATGCAAGGAAAAAGATACGTCGGGCTCCGCTTATTCCGTAATTCCTAACTGTCGAGCCCGATTCCTATTGCGCTCGCTAAGGCGCTCGAAATTTCCCGTGCATTTTTCGAATTACAAAAAGCAGAATTCCAAGAATCAATAGAACTTCCGAAAAAATGGGGGCTCAAACAAGGCGCCTAAAATCAAGAAAAGCGAAGAGAGTTCTGTGGGGTCGGTATGATACACCAAGGGGTATTGGGTCAAGGGGGTACGAAAGATAGCATGGGGTCGGAAAATGGTTCGTCACAAGACAAGGGGAGAGACAACCCGACTGGTTTTTCCATGGGGAGAAAGGTGTTTTTTCCCTGTCTTCCCATCTCCCTGTGGAAATAGTGGGCGCTGAAATGTCCATGTGATTTTTCTGGATTTTTTGTTGTGTCTACCTGTACAATAACCCATGCCATATGTCCAGTAGAAATGTGAGGGCCGACCTGGCCGCCCTCACCTAGGCCAAAAACGAGGTAAGGGACCCCACACAGGGATTCAGGGCCTGGACATGCCACAATTGACTTTTGTCAACTGTCGGGACCCCAACAGTCAAAGTCCAAAGGTACCCAGTCCAGGCCACAGGTCAAGCACACACACGTGTTTGTATGCAGGTACCCAGACAGCATCAAGTCCAAGGGGGGATTCTGCAACTGTACAATCCAGACCTTCAACTGTGACTCAATCTGGATGACTGAGGGGAGGAGACTCGAGGCCAGAGAGCCTCGCCAAACACTACTTAAAGTGGGACTTCGAGGTGGTCAACATTCAAACTTGCTATGCTGGTTCAATGCTGGCTTGACTTTGACTTGACGCTGGCATTATGCTCGTGCGACGCTGGCTGGACGTTGGTTGTGCATCGGAGCTGCGGACGACGACACGAGGGAGAGACAACGCTGGCATTGTCTGCCAGACATGCTGATGTGGCACTGCCTCTGGTATATGTGGCGCTGCTCATGGTCTACGTGGCATGCTGATGTGGCGCTGCCTCTGGTATATGTGGCGTTGCCCATGGTCTACGTGGCATGCTGATGTGGCGCTGCCTCTGGTATATGTGGCGCTGCCCATGGTCTACGTGGCATGCTGATGTGGTGCTGCCTCTGGTATATGTGGCGCTGCCCATGGTCTACGTCGTATGATGATGTGGCGCTGCTCCTGTATACGTGGTGCTGTTATTGGTCTTCATTGAGGATGTGGCATATACCACCTGTCTTGGTTGCTGGCGTGGCATTGTCCACGCTGTCTACATGAGGTGACTGGTTGTGAAGAAGAGTAAGATCAGGACTGTGGAGAGATCGTGATACGTACCTAGTGGTCGTCATGATGACATTGCTCCAGATGCTGATGTGGAACTGATTAGACATGCCACTTGACACTTTGAGGATACTCAGATACTCGTTCAGACTATTGATTGTTGAGGTGGCAGTAGAGGAGGGAACCCAAAGCAGGAGAGGGCATAATACTTCCTCTGTCTCTTCTCCCTCCTCTCTCTTCGTCTGTGTATGATTACCTCACCTCCTTCTGTCTGGCTATGATTTTGATTTTTAGTAATCATCAGCCGATGGACATTTATCTGGACTTGCATTGTTGTCAACTGTGTTCACGATCTGGGTTCATTACAATTTGGTATCGGAAGATATCTTCATCGCGACATGCTGTCTGCTGTCAGGTGCTGATGTGGCACCCAGGTAAGTGGGAGGTGCCACAAGTGCAATATGAAACGCGTTTATTAACGTGCGTGGTCATACTGCAAGTGTAGACATGGTAGTAGTGCACTTGCGAGCAACCGTCCCTTGAAGATGGTGACAAGGCTATGCTGAAGCTTGAGTTGCGTTGGCAATAGGCCGACGTGGCATTGGTACCGCTGATGTGGCATATTGTTGCTTGGCAGGATATGGTATGATGTGGCATGTATCTGTGCCGTGATTACCTGTTGATTGGGCATTGACGTGGCATGCCAGTGTATGCATGTGACAAACACACATTGCTGATGTGGCATCCCCCTTGTATACCTCCGGGTTCTTGATGTGCTAACGTGGCAGACTCCAACGAGCTGTTGTGTTGGCATGCCAGGCGTGACACGTGGCATGTGTTGGGTGAGTTGTAGAGTGTGTTAGTCGCTGAATGCAGTACAGCTATAGAGAGAGGAGGCTGACAATTATTTGTGATTGTTGTGTTGGTTTCTTACTTACCTGTTGGTTGTTCTGTGGTGTCCTTGCATACTCACCTGTGTGCTGATGTCTTGATCACACTGGCCGTGGCTGCGGTACCTGCACATATATGGTAGAACGTCATCACACATAGATTAGGAAAATCAGACAGCAAAAGAGTATTAGAAAATTAATAGTATCTGTTCCTTTGTATTTGCCTTCAACAATTCTTGTTGTAAGTGTAGCGTGCGTCGTGGAATTTATTTTTGTCTCTAATTTTATGTACTGTGCGGCATTTGCATGCTTGGTAGAATGAACTCTCTTTGGAAGTGTTTGCGTGCCTCCACATGGCAAACTATCAGGAATAATTTAACCATTCATCCCGTGCATGCAATCCTAGCAATCCAATCGGAAAGGCCAGATATGAGAAACAGAGGGTTCGGAGAAAGAGAAAGAAAGACTCATGTGTGGCGAGACGCGGCCGTTATTTTGTGCTTAGATCGTGCGTGGCAAAATCGCATATGTACTCGCAACATTTCCTCGAGAATCACAAATCAAAGCATTACTGCATTTGCAAATCCCAACAGCATTGCCTCTGCCATCGACTCGTCCTAATCAAGATCGGTTTCATACCCGTTCACTCTCATCTTCCATGCATACATTCACTGTGGAAGGTGCGAAAATGGCAATCATGCAATTTCCCAACAAGGTGGCGTTAAGGGAAGAATCCTTAGTGGTTGATACACGCGCATCCACCGTTCACAAGACAAAACCCACTAGATCGGGGGACTATCCAAGAAACTAATGGAAGAGTTCCGGAAGAAATCATTCCGACACAGTCATCATACTCATTTCATCCACGCCAACTTTTGACTTATTACGTAGAACCATCCACATCAAGGAGGAAAGAGAAGGAAGAAGGCGACAGAGACAGACGGGGATATCAAGATCAAAGGGAGGAGTTACACTGAGATTGGGAGAGTAAAAGAAGGTTCGGCTTTACCGCCGCAAAGTCACACCAAAGAATAGATTCATAACCAAGAGGGCGCATTTGCCATCAAATTCCAACATGGCCCCAGGCCAGTCACCCACTCAACTTAGATCACTTGTCCGCGTTTTGACACCGACGATCCCGATCGTCGCGCGTCATCCTCCACCACTGCGATCGTCACCCCGCCAACTTAGTCTCGACGTGGCTTGCCTGGATCCCACGGTCCTTCGTGGCGATCTAGCGCACCGCCCACCAGTCTACACTCATCTCGTCAGGACTTTCCGACTTGCACCATGCACATCACCTAGCCACTACTTCCCGGAAGCTGGCCGATGAGTTGAGAGAGAGTTTTTGCGGGGGCGTCGACGAAATTTATAGTTGCGAGAAGGGAGAGAGATGCGGAGAACGGCAAAGGGTGAGGCAGAGGAGGGCACAGGAGAGTTTGAGAGTGACCCCCCATCGAAAGCCATGTTGATCCCTCCTAACTCGACCTCAGCCAATCAGAATCATCGTGCATGCAGTAAGAACTTACACGACGCTTCTCCTTGGTTAGATGGGGAGAGAGGATCAACTGGGTTTTCGAGCGCGGATCTGAGAGCGGGAAAAAGAGGAGCGCAAAGGATAGCACGAAACGGGTCCAAGATCCAGGTGACCAAGAAAGAGAAAAAGGGCGCGCACTGCAAGGAGGAGGGAAAAACAGTTACAGGGGGAGGGAGCGAGAACGCATGCGCACGCGAAAAAGGCGGTGAGAGGAGCGCAGGGAGGAAGGAGAAGGGAGCTTGCTTGCGTGGCGCCGGTCAGCAAGAGGGAAATGGGCACCAAAACAGTTGCAGTTTTTTCCAATCCTATGCTAATTCAAAAATTGAAAGTACCATATCCGCACGCAAAACAGGCGCGGGAAAGAAAGTCTTCCGTCGATCCATATTCCTACAAGAATTTCCCAGAGTTTTCAAGGTCGGGGCTGAGAACATTCGCGCGGCATTCCGATAATTTCGGGGTTTCTAACTGTCGAGCCAAATTCCAAGCGCACTCGTTAAGACGCGCGAAATTCCCATGCATTTTCAATCAAAAACAAAAAGGAAAGGAGCTGACAGATTCCCGCAAGGTACCTTTAATCGGGCACAGACAGAGAGGGGAGGGCGGGGGGGGGTCTCGGGGTTGAACTGTACACATCTGGATGCAGAGAAAACACGGGAAAAAGGAAGGGGTCCGAAAGATGACGCAGGTCCGAAAGATGACGCAGGTCCGAAAGCTAGTACGTCACATGGATCAGCAAAACAACCACACCTGGAAGAGATGGCCTATGACAGAGCCGACCTGGGACCGCGTTCCTCTCACTCAGTTCCGCTTTTCAGACCCTCACCAGAACTTCATCCTCATACCAGGCTCGCCCTGAATCCCCCATCACCATCATCATCCCCTCACCTCCCCCCCCCACTCAAGGTCCCTGCTCATCCCGCACACCATGAACCTACTGCCTTACCTAGCCCCCGCTGGAGGCAGCACCGGAACAGCGAAGCAGGTTACCACTGCCAAGGAACCGGGCACACTGCAAATACTTCTGTCTCACGAGCCACGCCGTCAGCTCAAGAACTCGGCAAGTTGGTGGGCGCATCCCACAGACTCTGAGAAAGATCTCGGCCACAACTGCAGCAAGGGCCTCATCGAAGATGCAACATGATGTCGACTACTCAGGCAAAAGCTTGACAAGGACGTCCTCCCAGTCACCAACCTCTTCCCACCTACCTTACCAGTGAAGCATCTCCCTAACCTCCCTAGCCCCAGAAAGCCTCAGGCAAGGACCCCACAGGACCGCAGAAAGGAAAAATTTTGCCGCAAAGCTGTTTCCAGGACCCCACAGCCTGCCGCAAATGTCCTGGAAAAGGTGAAATTTCTTCTGCAAACCCTTTTCCAGGACCCCACTGACCGAAGATTGCGGCTTGGAAAAACATCAATTTGTGTTTTCACATAGTCCGCGGCCTGGAAAAGTCTCACGGGAGGATTCCTCGCCGCAATTTTGTGCCGACTGTAGAGGGTAGGGGGGAGGGCATGTTGTTTCTGGAGAAGTCTCGGAAAAGGCAGCAGCCAATAGGGATGAAGAGCGCCACAAAAAAAAAACCAAAAAAAAAAAGGAAAAAAGAATAAAACAGACGAGTGCCAACGGAAACAGGCAAGGATTGGCTCAAGTGATTTCCAAAGGGTTTTCCAAGCGCATTTGGCCCTCTGCGATGGGGTCCCGGAAAAAGTACCGGAAAAAGTACTGTCCGACTTTCCAAAATGACTTGCCCGCTTTTCGTGGGCAAACCACTTTTCCATCCGCAAAGCTGTGGGGTCCTTGCCTCAGTCTGAGTGCACTTCTGTGTCTTCCGCCTGCCCTGCACCCTCAAGCATTGTACAGCTCACTACTCATCACAGGGTATCCACACAACTGCACTCAACTTTCGGCCTCTGAGTCACCTGTCACAGACCTCAGATTCAGTCCTCTCTTCTCTCTTTGCACTAGACGATGGTACAGTATTGTTCCTAGCTCACTACAACCCTCTTCTGTCTAAGCCTTGCATCTATGTTCAGACCTCAAGTTTTCCGAAGAACTACAGGCCAACGTGTAGGCTAGGCAATATGTTGCAGTTTCCACTTTGTGTTTGAGATGTATCCATGGGACGCTGGACCACGCTTCCAGCAAGTGACGCTTCCCACCAACAGATGGATCCTTCCTCTAGCATGCCCCTTCTGCCGGCGGCTGCTCTTACCACCCTCGCCAGCAGGTCCGTGCCCCCTCCATGTTTGCTTTTAGCAAAAAACAAACGAAGTAAACAGCACTCAGGTGCCACGCACTTAGCCTATGCACTGTCCCTTCGCATTCCACCACCACTCTTGGCCAATGGGGCCTCCAAAAGTGGTCCTACAGTTAGGTAGCTGGGGTCCTGGGGAAATGCAGCCCAGGTGGCGGTTCCACAGTACCTTCAGGACGCGGCTGAACGCGGCAGAGGTTTCTCTTGAGTATTGGGCCAGGGACAGACGCCCTCGCTCAACCACTCACCAAACGTGCAACATCTTAAAACTAAACTTCTTGTAAAACAGGGAAAGGTACACACGGCCATAACTAATCTTCTTGTAAAACACGGAAAGGTACACACCGCCATATTTCTTGTCTTTTGTGCATGTGGCGAGTAGTGGAGCGAGGCCCAGATAGTCTATGCCGTTAGGGCAGCCCATTCAGTCCGAGGGGGAAATGGGTAAGAACGGGGAACGGAACCATTGAATGAAAGATTACTGCCCACAAGAGGACACGAGTCCGTGTTTACCAACTGGCCTAGCTCAGTTGGCGCTCCCACCCATAACTGTTGAAGCACAGACCCACGTTCTAGTCCAGATGCTGAGGCTGGGGCAGGTCAGTGCGAAGATTCGAAGATGACATCTCAAGACCACAGAAGAATCTGGGGGCAGTTAGCACGTAAGACAAAGAAAGGGGAGGGGGGGGGGGGGGGGTTCTTAAAAAAGGGCCCAAGCCTCATGTACCATCCTGGTCCCAAAAAAAAAAAAAAAAAAAATGGTACCATCCTGGGCAAGCTTGGACCCGGCCACCTAGAGATAATCCCTTGGTCCCCCAGAGTGTCATTGAGCAGAGACTGCTGATGTTCATAGGGGGAGGGGACCCGAGGGGAGGCACAGAGACTGGCCCATCGAAGAAGCTCTGTCCTGATGCTACAGGCTGACCCCTGGCTGGTATAGCCCACCTACTGTAGGAGGTATCGCCGCTGCTGGAGGGTGCAGCTCCCACATGTTCCGTCGTTGGAGGCCTGAGTACGGATGTGGCTGCAACGGGGTTCCCCATAGTACTATAATGACAAAAAAAAAACGAAAAATAGGCATCATCATTGAAACTGGCCAACCCCACATCCCCAGGAAGGTACATGGATATTGAAGCCAAGACCTCCTGAATGTCACTTGAATGCCTTACCAACTGAGCTAGGCCACTGTATGATTGGTCTACTAGGGACAGATGGCCTCCCTCACCCACTCCCCGAACGTGCAACATCTCAAAATTAATCTTCTTGTAAAACACGGAAACTTTAAGGTGCACACCGCCATATTTTGTGTATTTTGTGCATGTGGTGAGTAGTGGCCCAGATAGTATATGCCGTTAGGGCAGCCCATTCAGTCAGAGGAAGCCGAGGGGGAAATGGGTACGAGCGGAGAACGGAACCATTGAATGAAAGATTACTCGAGCATTCATGCATCCATGTATTCAATGGGACGCTGGACCCGTTTTCCAGCAGGTGATGCTCCCCACCAATAGATGGAGCCTGTGTTAAAAAAAAAAAAGAAAAAAGAAAAAAAGAAAAAAAAAAGAAAAGAATAAAAAAGAAAGGAGACATGCAGTTGGTGGCCCCCAACTGGCGTTGAGCAGAGACTGCTGATGCTCATAGGGTGAGGGGACGGGAGGGGAGGCACAGTGAGTGGCCCATCGACGAAGCTCTGTCCTGATGCTACCGGCTGACCTTTGGCCGGTATAGCCCACCTGTAGCAGGTATAGCACCTGCTCGTGGGTGCAGCTCCCCCATGTTCCCTCGTTTGAGGCTTGAGCACGAATGTGGCTGCTACGGGGTTCCCCGTAATACTATAATGACAATAAAAAAGGCCTGAAAGGCTGTCCTGTCAGAGTTGGTTGGGGAAAAAAAAAACTGGCTTTAGGAAAAAAAAAAAAAAAAAACTGGCCCAGGTAATTCAGAATTATGGAAAAAAAAAAAAAAAAAAAACATCCAGTGGCCTAGCTCAGTTGGTAAGGCACGCAAGTGGCATTCAGGAGGTCTTAGGTTCAATGCCCATTGGCCTCATGTACCTTCCTGGGCATGCTTGGCGCCCGCCACCTAGAGATAGCCCGTTGGTCCCCCCAATTGGCATTAAAAAGCAGTCTCTGCTGATGTGCATAGGGGGAGGGGTACTCAGGGAGGCACAGCGACTGGCCACTCAGATGATGCTCGGTCCCTCTGCTACCGGCTGTCCCCTGGCCGGTGCCCCCGAGTGGGGGATCCCTGAAGGCTATCAGGCCACCCTAAGGCTATCAGGCCACCCTGGGCTGAAAAGGCCACTCGATGTCAGATTAGACACAAGATTGAATTTACCTGGGCTGGTTAGTCCGATGATAATACCTCAAGGCCATCGCCCTTTTAAAAAAAAAAAAAAAAAATAATAATAATAATAATAATAAAAAAAGAATTATGGAAAAAAAAACTGGCCAGCCCCAGGTAATTCAGAATTATGTTGTTCTGGTCATCTGATTGTATCTGGATTGAACTTGGGTCTGTATTTGAACACCTCTTTTGTGTACCCACGAAGGCTGGGCCCCCACAGGAATGTGGAAAGGAAAAAGTTTGTAGTGGAAGTGTTTCCAGGACCCCACACCCTGCGGAAAAGGCTCTGGAAAAGCCGAAATGTCTTCTAAAGACTGTTTTCCGGGACCCCACAGCCCGCATTTTGTGGCCTGGAAGATGGCTTGTCGACGTTTTCACATCATCTGCGGTCTGCAAATGGCTGACGGGAGGAAATTCCGCCGTGAAATTGTACCGAAAGCAGAGGATGGCCGTGGGTGCCATCGTCAACTTTTCCAAGGTCAGGTCCCATTGTCGGACTATCAAGTGTCCGCCCATGCATCCTCCGCCCTGTGTCACCCACAATCCACGCCACGACCGGTTCCTCAGGTACAGCGACGGCCTCCGGGACACCCCAGCACTTTCCTTTTCGGCCACTACCCATGGACCTTTCCTCTTATGGAAAAAAAAAAACGATTCACCGCAAAACATACTCTGCGATGGGGTTCCGGAAAAAAAATATTTCCAACTTTCCAAAAGGACTTGCTTACTTTTCCTAGCCAAATGTCTTTTCCATCTGCAATGCGTGTGCTAGGCTCATTGGTGTACGGGGGTTGTTCAGGTAGTCACCCGTGCTAAAAGAAAAAAGGAAAAAGAGCAAAGAAAAAAAAAAAACTAGTCGTTGCGCGCTTCCCGCCACAAAGCAGGGATGTGACGCGCCAGCCTCCGGACCTGCGCCATCTTCCAATTCCTCCCTCTCCCCCCCCCCCCCTTTCCCTCTTTTTTGAATTTTGGTGTTCTTGCAAACAGGCCGACGGGACCTTGTTTTGTATTTCCATGAATTAATGTGCATTGTTCGTAATCAGGGAGGCCCGTCCTTCTCAGGACCTTCGTCAATTTTTTTTTTTGGATCGGCTTTTGGAATTTCATCTTTTCGCAATTCAGGAAATACATGGGAATTACACACGCCTTAGCGAGCGCGCTAGGAATTTGGGTCGACGGTTAGGAATTCCGAAATGAGTGGGACCTGACGTGTCCCTTCTTGTGCATGAATGTTCTCGACTTCGTCTTGGAAAACTCAGAGAATTTTCGTGTGAATCTAAATAGGCATAGGACTTTTTCCCGCGTTCACCCTATGTGCGGAGCTCGTGTTTTTCAATTTTGAATTAGCGTAGGATTCTGAATGAGCTGCAACTGTTTCGGTGCCCTTTTTGCTTTCGTGTCGGTGCCATGCATGCGAGCTCCTCTCCCGCCCCTCCCCTCCTCCCTTCTCCGTTTCCCTCGCTGCCTTCGACACTCTCTTCTTCCTGTCTCTTATACACATCTAGATGTGTATAAGAGACAGCCTCCATGCTCTCTCTCTCTTTCTGTCTTCCTATAACTGTTTTTCCGTCTCTGCTTTGCCCCGCGCGCCTTTTCTCTTTCTTGATCATCTGAATCTTGGTTCCATGTCGCGATATCCTTCGCGTTCTTCTTCTTCCCGCAATAATCCTCGCGTCTAAATACTCTGTCGACTCCCTCCTCCTTCCCTCTAGCCAAGGAGACCCACCGTGTAAGAAGGAAATTCCTGATATACGACGATTCTGATTGGCTACAACTGGGATCCAAAGGATCGACATGGCTTTCGTCATGCGAGTATCCCTGAACCTTCCCCTACCCCTCCCTACCTCAGTCCTAACCCTTCCTAGCGTCCGTCTCCTTTTCTGCAGCTATAAATTCCGCAAGCGCTCCTGAAAATCTCTCTCTCAACTCAACTGCCAACTTCCGAAAAGCAATGGCTAGGTGGTATATGGGAAGGTGCGAGTTAAAACGTCCCGATGAGCTGACTATAGTCTTGGCGGCCGCGCGATGGATCGCCCGACGAATTGTGGGATCCGAGCAAGACCGTGCAAAGACTAAGTTGGCAGGGTGATGATCGCTATGGTGGATTAGCACGTGACGGTCAAGATCGTAAGTGCTCGTGAGAGGTTCGAATCGGGAAGTTGAGTGAACGCATGGTCTGGGGCTATGGTGGAATCTTATGGCGGAAGCGCCTCTTTTTGTCCCAAAATTTGTATCTTCGAGCGTGAGTTCTGATCACTCGGCTTCTAAGCCGGAATTTCTCTTGACAAGATCGTCGGACATTCTGTGATTGCTTTCTACTGTTTCCTCCCCTCTGATCTGCGTCTATTCTCCCTCACTCTTTCCTCCTGTTATGTTTTTATTATAATGGATGAATTATAGTAACTTTGCTTCTCTCACTTTGATACGTGCATGTAGTGGGTCATATTAGAGAGCTTGTTTTAGCATGACAGGGTTGATGATGGGCTGATCGACTGGATGATATGGCTGCTTTGAGTGTCGAATGAATGATGTATGATTATGAAGAATCTTTGTGCTTGCTTTTGTTGCCATGTGGACTAACAACCCCAACCCGACCGGCCGTACCCCCGCCACGCCCCTTCCCGTACAACGAGGAAAGAACACGTGTATGCGAGCAGGACGTACGAGAAGTCGTCGCTAAGATCGGCGGACGCTACTACTTTCCTCTCGAAACTCGGTGTTCTGGATTTGTCCGTGCGGGCTTTGTTATTGTTGATACGCACTTTCCGCCCTATTCATTGTTGTTGTCATTTAACGAGTTGATTGTCATCCTGTGGTTCGGAGTGACGCCTCATTGGCCTAGCACTTTGTGCAACGACTGTCGCCGCACTGAGCGTTACAAAACCAAGGGCTTCCATTATCGTACACGTGGCGAGGACAAACACAAGGAGAGAGCCACTCGGTTGAGACCCTCCAGGTTGGACTCAGAGTTGTGTAACGAGCGCCGACGATACCTCATCCGCAAACGGGATACCACGTGTGTACCAGCCCTCTTTCCCTCAAAACGAAGAGCAACGACTCGTTGGGAAGTTCAACGATACTTTTTGGATTGAATTTCCCATCGTCGAGGGCCTCGCGCGCGCCTTTTTCTCCCTTAAACCCGCGAGGCGACGAACCTCCTTCTTATTAGTGGCGGACCAACACAGGGGATTTCAGTTCTGCCTGTGTCCCCACACGCAACTTTTCCAAAAATCCTTGGCGCACCCCATCTTCGGAATCCTCCAGGGACCCTTCCGTGAACTAAAACACTCCGACCGAGAAGCAGCGCACGACGTGAGGTTGGTATCGGAGTCGACACGTGTCGGTTCTGATGTTAGTAAGACGAGCTGGTGAGAGGAAGATCAGCGAACAGATCTACTCGTCTGAGTTCTCCCGTCACTCGATAAATGTTCGCCGAAACCCGACTAGAGATACCCATGGCCGACGCTAATGGAGCGACTCCTCGGGTGATGGTGAGCATGCGCGCCACCTTCCCGTTTTATCCCAACAATAGCCATCCCGAGGCATGGCTCGAAGCCGTGCAAGCTCAGGGATATGGCGCATAGGATCTTCCCCGTGTCATCACCCTGCTTCTTCGAAACACCGCTCATGATTGGCTTAGAAGGCATAGGTGGGTAGATTGGGATACATTCAAGAGAGTGTTCCTAGCAACGTTCGATGAAGTTGGTGAGGATGTTGCGTGACTTGTGCTAAAAACCCGCCCACAGGAACCCGGAGTGTTGCTAACCGACTTTGTGGATCGATTTCAAACCGCGTTAGATAAATCAGGGCGTGAATAAAACGTTGCTCGAGACTTGTTCATCGATCATCTCCATAATCCAGTACAAAAAACGAAATTGCAGAAAAAGGTTCCTCTAAGGACGAACGAGCTACCTGTCATTATCGCTAAAGCACTTAAACTAGACTTACTGGATACACGCAAATACATCTGTTAGGGGGATAAGACATCTCAGACACAATACAGGATGTGGCCGCCAAACGACGTTCGTGGCTCCGAGCGGTGGGGCGATTTTACCCGCTGATCGTGACTATCAGGACGGACCCTCCCCGGATCCCTCTCCTCATCTCCTGTCTTCTGCCCCTCCCCTTCCTCCCAAAATGACATCTGTGAATACCGTCATGCCCCAGGCTGCTGCGCCGGTACCTATCACTAACCTGCATCTGACCCAGATGATTTATACCGCCACTACTAAACAATCTGATTGGATGAACAATCTGATTCAGATGCAGACTTCCCAGATATATCGATTGGAACAAATCATGATGAAACTGATAAAGGCTAACTCAAGTTCTCCGCGTCCTGCTCCTCCTTTGTATCCCCTGTTGACTGCTCCTCCCGCCCCCGACGAAGCGCCTCCCACTCCGCATCCTCTGGCCAATCCAGTAGGAAGGGTTGAATGCTACAACTGTGAACAACACGGACACTTTGCATGAGACTGCCCCCTACCAAGGTGTAACCAACCCCCGCCAACAGCCGCACCTGTTGCCTTGAACCAAGCTCGGGTAGTCACACTGTTAGAAACAACAAGAGAGAGGGAGTCTGACTCTTTCTCTACCGAACCATCTTCTTCGACTGAACCCATCGCGTCCACTTTGGGATCATCTTCCGAAGCGGCCGATGTCGTTGATCCGACAAAGTACCTCCAATTAGTGGGACTAATCGGAGCGATCCGACCTAGCAAAGACGAACTCGAATGGGTAGAACGAGGATCAGAACCCAGACCTCAGTTTCGAACAGGAGAGATCGACGTTCTTCAGACGCTCAAACACTTGGATTGCTGAGTCCCTGTCCTGATGGACCATTTGCTGACGATATTGGAGGCAGCGAATGACAAACTTCTCTGGCAGTGCCAGAAAAATCATAAACGATTTACGTAACAACGTATTTAGAGGATGTTGAAGAAAAAGAAGGACGGCGAAGCAGAAGTAGACTCTCATCCATCGGAACCGATAACCACCTTAAACGTGTCCGACGCGCCTGAAACTGCTCGGGTCGCTACCATTTCGTATGCGGAGAAGGATCACTTTGTCCGTGTTTGACCTGTTCCATGAAAGAGTATAGAATGTGATTGTGAGGTATGGGGTAAGCCATTCAATGCTCTCGTTGATACCGGATCGTTTGTTGTGGTCATATCCTTGGTAACAATAATATAGTCCGAATCATCGAAAATGTAGCCGTCAAGGTAGGGAGAGTACATATCCTGGTTAACTCGTTAGTCATCGATATGCAATCATACTCAGTACTGTTGGGATTACCTTGGGCGATGGCTATGGGTGCGTGGATACATATCGACTCCAAACAACTTATCCTTACACACACTGGAGGAAAGCCTCAGACGGTTCCGCTAAGAGTCTCCACTTGATCATCAAGAAAGAATCCCGGTCTCATCCGAATAGGAATGATCCAAGTCCCGAGTTCGGAAGACTCGCCCGAAAACGATGACGAGGACCGACACCTTTCTGATGATGCCGGGTATGACGAACGAGACATTGGCGAGCTGTTAAATTATATGCCTACTGAGAAGGAATGGAATCGGTTGGTCGAGTTGTTCGATCACGAGACTAAAGAAGAATTCCGAATGATCCCGACCACCGCGCAGACATTTGATCAAACACGCAGAGAGCAGCGAGCTTAACCCTGCTCTGCCTGTATCCCTTCTTGCGCCAACAGAAACACAGATTCCAGCAACGTCCTTGCTGGGAGAACCTTTTTTTTTTTTTTTTTTTTAAACATGCCCTAGCTGCTAGTGATGGTGATACGAGCATCCACCACTAGCAGCTTGGCTACTGGCTCCATTCTATTGGTGGGGAGCCGCACCGGCTGGAAACCGGGTTCAGCGTCCCTCTTACACAGATTATTCAGGAGCATAGTAAAAAATTGCTGAGCCAGAATGAGAGTTACCTCTTCAGCTACAAAATACCGCCAGATTACTACTTTTTCCACTAGCAACTCTTCCCTCTGTCCCAACCCAATTAAAACAAGTGAATGTTGTTGTCCGGTGATCTTAGACGAATTACCATTACTCATTCCCCCCCCCCCCCTACCACTGTAAATCTCCTATTGCCAAGTCCGAAAGGGGAAAGGGATCCGGAAAAAATTCTGGAGATCTCAATATGCCTCCTGGCTGGACTTCAAACCAGTCATGGAAGATGATCTTGTAATCTCCCTGAATGTTTGCTCCATCCTCCTCCCCTCCTGACCATTCCACCTTACCCAATTTCCCCATAGGAGAATCTCCCAGCCAGTCCTTTGTGAAACTCTGTATTTTTTTCTTTATATCCAGTTTTTTTTGTAACGTATTAATTCCTTCTTTAGTCCTTTTCCATTGATATCTAACCTCTGTTTCCACAAGTTGTTGTACTAATCCAGACAATTCTCCACCATCGATCTTTACCTTATCCATTGTGAAAACACATCTTCTACACCATAATACCCATAGCATCGATTTCCTACATATATTATATAAATTTTGTTGAAAATTCGACAAATGAGTGAGGACCGAGCACTAGTGTCCCAAGAGTATCGCTCTCCAATCCCATGGTCAATCAATACCTGTTAGCCTATTCCAAATATAGTCCCAACGTCTCCAAAGCAGTTTTGCCCCCAGACATTGTAAAAATATGTGTTCAATCATTTCCCTCATCTTTCTGCTGGGAAACGCATCCACACAACCTTCACACCAAGGCAGGGCAACCCCCCTCTGCTCCAACGTGGAATGATCAATCAACCAGTCGTTTGTTGGCAGACACCGATGTGCAATCTGCCACTGGAGTGAGGCAAACTTAGCCGGTCTCTCTTTGAATCCCTGACACCCTTTGATTGGTCTGAGCAGATCCATATAGACATTCAAATGTCGCGCCCACCGTTCTTGTAAGACCGCAAAAACATCTACCCTTGGTCTTAACAGTCTATCTAAAGCTTTAACTGATAGGAATTGTAACTTCTGAGCTTTATACCTCCTATTCGCCCTCCAGGTCCATTCCTCAGGATCTAAAGGGAGTTATGGTATTGAAATGTTAGGACAAAACACCTTCCATGTGTTGGAAACTGGGCAATACATAATCCTTACTCCATATAATGACTCAAATTGAACAAACAACACTTCATCGTTAGTGTGTTGTGACAGGGTATAATTTCTCCGAAGTGCTAAGACATTTATTAGCCTAGGGCTCCATCTGCATGAATATCTAGTTTCTGTCCTACTACCCTGGAACCTTCCGTTAGATGCGCACATACCTAGTCTCCTACCCTAAGAACAGGCCCCTTTTTCAAGGTGGCCAACCAGGCTAAAGGAATGGATGAAGTGATAATCTCCAGATTCACTTCCAAATTATGTGCGTAGTTAATTTCTTTTCTTAACTGATCCACAAATTTTCAACTTTTGTTCCTTGAATTTCACAAGTCTTTAATCCTAATTATACCATGTTTAACCCAGGTGGACCACGGGGATGTGGAGCTTATAAACACCCTTCCTTGTGCATCCGAGATCCATCTATTATCAAAAATTGGTTGTCTAAGTACCTCTTCGTACCTAGAAGGAGGTGATTTGTTAGGTATGGGCAGTTTACGCCAATTTTTTAACATATTTACCCAAAAACTGTCCAGCACCAGATCTCTCCGAACCTCCCACACTTCTCCTTCTTTAACAGATTGCACCTTAGGTCGAGGAATAGTCCAATACCTATCCTCTACCCAAGTTAGTGGGTGTACGTTTTCTGTGGTTTGTGGTGTCAATCTACGTATTTGTTCCAGAGCCAAGGAATGCCAAGGGAGTTCCGTATCTATAATTAAACGTTTAATCCATTGAAGAGTCAGTGTTTGACATTGGATCATTGGATCCAGAATACCTAAACCTCCCTTGGTTTTTGGTTGTATGAGAATCTGCCATGCCACTCTGGGGATTACATGAGGTGTCTCGTGATTACCACGCCATTAAAAAGTCGTGAGCTGCCCCCTTAGTTCCTTTGCTGGATTCTTACTAAAAGAGCCCATAAGGCGGACTTGTACCATATTGAAGCTAAGATTACATTATTTATAACTAATGCTCTTCCAAACATAGAAGTATGCAAATGTTTTCATTGCTTCATTTTCTGTAACGCTGGAGTTGTAATCTATATATCGTTAGAGATTGATTTCCCTTTAGCTGTGTGCACCACCCCCAACACCCTGATAGGTGTCTCTAAAGCCATCCACTTAACCTTAGGATTCTCAAGTGGCCTATCTTCCTGAGAATGGAACCACCAACCTTGTGTCTTACTTCCCCAGTTAACTTCCATATCTGACAAAAAAGAAAATATATTCATTAATGCTTCTATTTCCTCCATGTTTTCCGGAGATGCTTCCATCATTATGGTTAGGTCATCAACAAACATAGAGCAGATTGGTATAGCTTCCTCTGGGATACCTGATATGTGAAGTCTTTTAACATTTCTATTCGTTCTCAAATTAGCTCCTAATGCTTCCATTATAATTACGAAGAGAGATGGAGCTAAAGGGTCACCTCGTCTTACTGATCTTTGGAGATGTATTTCTGGTGAAAGTAAACCATTGACTTGGACCCTTGTGGTAGCACTCGAGTGCAGTATAGTAATCCATTTACGAATTAATGGCCAAAAAATCATTTTTTCCAGACTTGCATCCATAAACCTCCAATCCACATGATCATAAGCTTTTTCAAAATCAATGAAGACAAAGGCTGCATTCTGATGATTCTGCCAGGACAATTGAATCATCTCATTAATGAGCAAAATATTATTCTGGATGTTCCTGTCCTTAATGAACCCTGTTTGAGAAGGGTGAATAATATCAGGCATTATTGGTATGAATCTATTAGCAATAACTTTGACCAGCATTTTGTATACCACTGTGAGTAAAGTAATTGATCTATAGTTCCTTATATTTATCTTATCCCCTTTTTTATATAATAGGGTTAATTTACCTTGACCAACAATTTCTCCCATGCTTCCTAATTCTTGGACTTGCCTATAAAATTCCATTAAATCCTCAGAAAAGTGCAGCCACATTCAAACCATCGAAACCCGGGGTTTTATCCTCTTTCATTTGCAATAGCGCAGTCCAGATTTCCTCCTTAGTGATGGGTTCCTCCAATCTGTCTTTTTGTTGTTGTGTTATTTCTTATGTCATCGGGGTCAGAAATTCGGAATTCCTGAATATTCGAATTAAACATACACCAATCCTTGAAACAAAAAGACTTTTTAAAAAATCATATGTCACTTTCAAACTACCAGCCGAAGTGAAAGATTCCTGTCGAGATAACTGTAGGGGATCCATTAACCCTTCAATAGATGTTCTCCTAGCTCTAGCCCGTGCCGTAGAAAAAAAAAAAGAGTCAATTTGCCATTATGTCGAATGTTTACCTAATTTGTCTCTGATCATGTACCCTTGCCAACGATGTTGAGCAAAGGTTAGTAATTGTTTCTTGAGCTCCAGAATATCCACCGGTTGAGATAATTGTTCTAGGGCTGCCTGTTTTTCATATTGAAGAATTTGTTCCTGAATCATCATTTCGTGTTTATATCGTTCTTTGGCCATTAGCTTAGAGTACTCATTACACTTTTTGGCCAAATATACTAGTCCATTATTAAACCGTGCTATGTACGATTCATGTCTTTCTTTAGTAGAATGCCAGAAATTCCATACGTCTTGTATGTAGCTTCTAAAATCCTTTCGTTTGAGGAGAGATGAAATAAGTTTGTAGAAGTTCCTTCCTTGATCTGGTTTCTTTCTGAATGAAAATAATGCTGCACTCATCTTATGGTTCATCCCTGACCATGGACTCTGAGAAAAAATGTTTACTCCCATCAAAGCGCAATCTAAGTCCTCAGACATGAGAATCAGATCTATCCTAGATCTTGAATGGTACAGAGAACCAACATTCCTTATGCACATATATGATCTTTCTTGTGGATATAATCTTCTATATGCGTCAAAAAAATTCTCTGATTCGCACAGTTGTTGGATAATTAACTCGTCCTCCTCTTTATAGGGAGGATACTGATATGAAATTCTCCATCTGTCTAACCATCTATCAGGAGCCGCATTAAAGTCTCCCGCTATGATAATGGGTATTCCTCTAGGGATATGGTTCCTAATGTCCTGGAAAAACTCTCGACGTTCCTGTACATTGTTAGAACAATAGATGTTGAGGACACAAATTAACTCTATTTCCAACGTCACCAAAGTGACCAGCCATCTCCCCTGCTCTTGATCAGCTTTACAGTATACTACTTCTACCCTAGAGTCTGGTGGTACCCAAATGGCTTCCCCCGCCGATCAACTGGTCGTGGAGTAAGCTTGATATTTCTGAAAGGGTTAGGCTAGATTATGTACCCTATTATGCTTCGGAGTGTTCATTAGGTGGGTTTCCTTAATACAAATCAAATCAGGCCAAAATCTCTCCCCAACTCCTTTCAATTATTCCACGACTGCCCTTCTTTTTATCGCATCAGCTGTGGCCAAACCATTTACATTGAGAGACCTAAGATCCAAGTCTGTTTTTTTAGAAACACGCAACCAAGCCGGATTTTTACCGTAGAAAGCCTGCAGTGCATCCATCTTGAATCCTCAAGGTCGTTACTAATATAATTTTATAATCTTACCCCGTTACCCCCCTCCAAACAGGATGAGGCTGTCAATACACCTCCCCATAGGATGGTACAGAGAAACGCAGAGACTTCCCCTATCGACCATACCTCGTTTGCCTTAATTTTCAAATATTGGAGCTCCAACAATGCGGTATGTAAGAACCACCGAAGACCCGATTCCTTGTTATCCTCAAACCTCACATATGTATCCCTATTGGTCATCTTCGCTTGGTCCCCAATTTCCGTGATTGTAGCCTATGGGCCAGGATCAAAGTGTTTGACCAAAAAATCATGTAGGTCTCTTTTAAAGGTGCGGTCATTCAAATTCTGATAATCCAAATATGTAGTCCAGCCTCTTAAAGTAACCCCCCTGTATTGATCTTGACCTATGGGGGAGAGGCCTATTTCTCATTTCCCATTTTTTTTTCTTACCGGTATTACCGGATTCCCTTTAGGAGACTGAGACCTAGCAGCTTGCCCTTTTCCAACACATGTCTGAACTTTTGCCTCTTGCTTGGATCCTGCTCCTTTTTTTCTGTCTTTGAATCTTCCTGAGTAAGGACCATCACTAAAGCAGCATCATGAGGGGGAGTTGTGGTGGCCGTTTTATTATCCTTGTTGACTTCCTCTGTACCCAGATCTTCCACCCTTACTTCCTTTCCTTCCTCAGGTAATGCTCCACTTGTCTGAAGAACATTAGTCTGATTTTGCTTTCTTCCTTCCTCCACAATTCTCACTTCTTTTGTTTCCTCATTCTTTGGTAGCGGATAGAAGGGAACCACCGAAACTTGTTGTTCCCTCACTCCCCCTTCTCCTAACGAAGTGCTCTCTCCTCCCTCTGTTTCCCTTTCCTTTGACAAAGAAGGAGGATGGAACAAATTAGTTACAATATTTAAAATTCTCAAGCTTACTTTGAATCATAGAACACCCTTAGGAAGCCCTTGCTGTAACACCGTTTTCAGACTGTGACTGATGGTTAACAACTCAACCAGCTGTACATATGACTTATCCCAAAATTTCACTGTGGCTTCCCCAAAACGCTTTTTCAGATTGTGCAACACCCACTCAGCTAACTGCTTTATCTTTTGATCCTTTGAGATATCAGACTGAGGATGGCTAGTTGCGTCTTCCATTTCAAAATCTCCCTCTGAGGAGTCTATGTCCATTGGTTCAGGACTAAAAACCGTTTGAATCGGGTCAGAGGATGTTACTTTCATACTTTTACCTACCTTTTCAGATTCACCCTCCTCCTCTGCTTGTAGATCCTCTATCCGATCACCTGTGTTTTCTTTCTCTCCAGATGATTCGTTTAAAGATGGTATTGACTCAATTTGGGTTTCCTTCATCCATGAATCTTTGTCATTGATGAGTACCACTTCCTTATGTGGACTGATCAACTGTTTTATTTTTCTTTTTTTAACATTCTTTTTTGACTGAACATGTCCTTCCTTTGATACCTCTTTCCCCTTCCCCACCTTTTCCTCAGATTTTGTATCAGACTCTTCCCCTCTGAGATGCCGTTCATTCTCTTCTTTGTCCTTTATCTGAAAATACTCATGTGTTGCGGTCCCGGGAGAATATCCACTTTTTTATGATTGATTGGAACCCACAGGTGATGACTCACAACACCTTTGCCTCTCTCCCTAGACCCAGGAATTCCTTTTTCTGCCATCTGGTTTGCTTGTACTTCAGACATATAGGCCTGTGTGCTATCCGCCTGTACCGACTGTGCCGGGTGGATAGTCTTTGTTGACTGTGTGACCATCATGGTTGCCTTAACTATAACCTCAAGGGGAACCCAAGTTTTCGGGGGGTTGGTATCCCAATTGGGATGTCTCTCGCATTCCCAAGTCAAACCCTTTGTATTTCCCCCTTCTTAGCATTCTCCACATAGACCCACCCTTCGTGGCCAGCATCAACAGTCCTCCATAAATTTACTTGGAAATGATCCGGAATCAGCCTACCTGTTGCCCTATTCCTCTTTCCTGGGTTTTGTGCACAGTTAGGGTCCGTGCTTAAGTGCCCGTACGTCTTACATCGAAAGCACCACGGCCTCAGCTGTGTGGATTCGGTATTCTCTGCCCCCTACCCTATATGGAATAACATCATCTATTTGAAAAGGTACTGTGGTAGGATGATTAAGTGCCAACATCAAATTGTCATCTCTCTTGGCCGCATATGCCGGTAAAGGGTCAATAAAATCAACTATCTCATGATTAACCCCAAAGTCATGAATGAAAGTCGCCTGGATTTCTATTGGAATGTGTCTGAATTCCACCCAATAGAAATCCTCCATCATCTGATTCCTCTTCTCATCCGGTCCTTGTTTAGGCGGCGTCCAGGGATAGATGCGTACCTCTGATCAGTCACATCTCAATTTCCTCCAAGATTCAATCGTGCATTTGTCATTTATATGCAGACATAAAATAGTAAACATAGTCGCAGAGACTGGTAGAATAAGGAAGTCATCACACACTGCTTCATAGCTGCCTTTATAGGCTGATAACCTTTTGATTATCCACTTAATTTTATCATTTGTGGATTTGTAAGCAGCGTCATTATGAAAAACCCAGTTATTCCCATGTGCAAAGTACACACTATCACGTTCCGCCAATTTCTGAACTGGGTAGGTTTTTATTAGAGTTTTTTTTTTGGCTGTATCGATCACCCTGCTTTCTAAAAAAATAAAAAATTTTGATAAAAAATATGCTTTGGTCATGGTCAAATTTCTCATAGGGATTTTTTTAGTTACTGCACTTATTGTCCTTGTCTAGGAATTTCTAGTTCTTTGGAATGAAAAGGCCCATTGACACACTGCAACCACGGCGAAGTAGATATCACTGGCTGTGAAGTCTGACCTTCACTGATCAGTTTCGTCCCTTGTAGGGGCGGTTACTCTTCATGACGATCCTCCTTCCTTTCCTTTCCTTTATTTCCCCCTTCCGGTCCTCCTTCTCCCTTTCCATCCCCTCCTCCTTCTCCCTGCCCTCTTCCCTCCCCTCTATCCTGTCTTCCCCCTCTCTCATCTGTCTCTTATACACATCTAGATGTGTATAAGAGACAGCTTCATGACGATCCTCCTTCCTTTCCTTTCCTTTATTTCCCCCTTCCGGTCCTCCTTCTCCCTTTCCATCCCCTCCTCCTTCTCCCTGCCCTCTTCCCTCCCCTCTATCCTGTCTTCCCCCTCTCTCATCACCCCTTCCCCCCTCCTTCCTAACCTCCCTCCCTCTCCTTAACTCCTCCTCTCTTCTTCTTTTCCAACCTTGCGATAACCTCTGAAGCGACCCCACTTGTATAGCCACTTCTCCCTTGTTCCCTTTAGTATTCTGCAACAACAGCTGTCCCTAACCCCCAGCCGTAAAGCTCTTCTGATGACCCATCATCTGAGAGTCTTGGATGTTGCTAGTCATATGTATCTGTTTCTCTGCACCCTTCTCTTGCTCCAAAGTAATCTCTTCCCCCCTCATCATTTGACCCTGACTGCTATTTTGAAATAGAGGGTTGCGAATCATGACCCCTCCTTGCGTCTCCTGATGAATGTGTGAAGCAATCATATGACTGGGAGGGGTAGTGAAAATTGACGATCCCATTCCCTTATTCTCATCTTCCTTCGATTGTCTTGAGATTTCATCATTTTTCTGATTACTGATAACCATCCCTTCTCTTTTTTCTTCTGCTGTGAGAACTTCTCCTTCCATCGAGGATGGGATTTCCATTGCTCTGCTCTGATTTCTTTCCTGTTTTTTTCGTGCAGCCAATACTGTTCCCACAGGTGTATGAATCTGACGTGCAATCCTCTGACGCATAGCCCCTCTAATCATCAGAGTTGAATCCATCATCCTATGGCTACGCTGTCTATGTACTACTCTCGGCATTTTGACCTGCTGTGAATGATGGAACAACAACCACTATACCACTCCCAACTAATTTACCTCGTCTTTTTTCAATCAATGTTTGAATTTAAGTAATACACTACTTAATTATTTGATTATTATTATTTGATTCATTTCACTTAGGACTGGCTGTATCCCGCCCAGTGAGAAAAAGGATCATATATGGGTAGGTCAAAAGGAGGGGTGAAGTGAGGGAATAACAACACCTCTGGACTTCGTCTCGACCTTCCTTCCCCGCTGTTTGATCTTCCACTCTTGAGTTTAAGTCAATTTCGCTCCTCTCTACTTTGTGTTGTCCTCCTTGTGATTGGTCCTTCAGCACTTGGTCAATATCCCCTTCTCTCCCCTCCACCAATTCCTCCTCCTTTTTTTACAAATGGACCTCGTGACTAATCACTGGTCCCGTATCTCCGGTACTGACACTGGCAGGCATTTGCTGTTTCCTTGACTCTGACCCTCAATGCCAGCGCAGCTCAATATCCGCACTAAATGATACCAACTCCTCGATGCCATGCCGACGCTCGTAGAATTACTACTCGATGTCACTTGTATCTTCGCAAATTCCAGACTGACGCTGACACTTCAATGTCAATATTGCTATCTACTATCTAGTATTGTTGCTCAATGGTATTTGTATCTTCGTACATCCTTCATTTACCCATCAACTCTCAATGCCACGCTGGCCACTCTGGCGCTATAGTGCTTTTATGTCGCCCTTTCGTACCATTACTTCCGGTGTTCAATAACCTCGCTCTCAATACTACGTGCACCCATCAACATCACAATGCCACACTGGCGCTATAGTGCTTTTTACTGCTTTTTCGTACCATTGTTGTTCTCAATGCTACACAGACGCTATAGTGCTATATTCCGCCCCCTCATAACATTGTTGCTGAATTGCACTTGTATCTGCCCTCTCGTACCAATGCTGCTCCCAATGCCACTCTAGCGCTGTAGTGCTAAATACCGCCCGCTCGTACCACTGCCGCCTGTTCGTAACAATGCTGCTCAATGACGTTATTGCCACGCTGGTGCTATAGTGTTCACCTGCTCGTAACATTGCTACTCATGGCTGTTTACCCAATATAGGCGTATACCGCCCTCTCGTACCAATGTTGTTCCCAATGTCATGCTGGTGCTATAGTGCTATATACCGCCGCCCATTCTTATCAATGCTTCTCCCAATGTCACACTGGCGCTATAGTGCTATATACCGCCCACTTATAGTGTTGTTACTTAATGACACTTGTATCGCTGTATACCCACGACAAACTTTGGCACTATCCTTCATACCATCTTGTATGAGCGTCTCAATGCTATTCCAACATTCTCATCCAACACGACCCGACACTGATACTCGTCCAACACGACCTGACACTGATACTGTCTCTTCAAAATATCAGCATTCTCAGCCAATACGATCCGACACTGATACTTTCCCTTCGGAATTTCATTGGCTTCTTCTCATTACCACCTTAGTAATGAAGATCAACATTACTTGTGACAATTGAAGACCAACATTACTCGCGTCTTCAACCTTGTCGCGTTATCTCCCACCTTTGCTCGTGCTGACTCGTAGTGTATCGTACTTCCCTTCGTACCTTGACATGCAATTCCTCCCTTCTTACAACCTCTTCGCTTGAAAACAGTTTAATGATTCATATTTGACTTGAAATATTTCCATGAGACCATCCGAAGAAGAACACCACGCTATTGCTTCTTAATAACCTCTCCAATTACACCCCCCTAGGAGTCGAAGTAGGCATTACACCCTTTCTGCCACTCCCCTGGCTCCTCCCCCTCCACTACGGGAAAGCGAAGGCATTATGACCATCACGAGCCCGTTGTGACTGATCACATTGGGCGGTGCTACTGAAGAGTGACGTTTCCAAAGCACAGAGACGACACGTTCGACACGTGTCTTTCATTTCAGAAGTCAATTCCGACGTCTCAGCACACTCACCGTCCTCGCGCGTTCACACGCATCAGAAAATTCCGACGCGGGCACGTCAACCGGGGTAGCGCTTAAGCGCCAAAATTAGCGCAGTTGAACCTTGTACGAGGGCGCACTTTCACCCTACGAGCGGAACTGGTGTTTTTCAATTTTGAATTAATGTAGGATTCCGAATGAGTTGTAACTGTTTTAGTGCCCTTTTTGCTTTCGTGACGGTGCCACGCATGCGATGATGCGAGCTCTTCAACCCTCCCCCCCCCCC
>BFEA01000115.1:2696337-2713392 GCA_003427395.1 Chara braunii | reverse complement strand
CTCTCTCTCTCTCTCTCTCTCTCTCTCTCTCTCTCTCTCTCTCTCTCTCTCTCTCTCTCTCTTTGTCTTTCTGTAACCGTTTTTCCATCTCTGCTTTGCCCCGCTCGCCTTTTCTCTTTCTTGATCATCTGAATCTTGGTTCCGTATCGCACTATCCTTCACGTTCGTCTTCTTCCCGCTATAATCCTCCCGCCTAAATACTCTGCTGACTCCCTTCTCCTTCCCTCTAGCCAAGGAGACACGCCGTGTAAGAAGGAAATTCCTGATACACGACGATTCTGATTGGCTACAACTGGGATCCAAAGGATCGACATGGCTCTCGTCAGGCGAGTATCCCTGAACCTTCCCCCAACCCTCCCTACCTCAGTCCTAACCCTTCCTAGCGTCTATCTCCTTTTCTGCAGCTATAAATTCCACAAGTGCTTCCAAACATCTCTCTCTCAACTCATCTGCCAACTTCCGGGAAGCAGTGGCTAGGTGGTATATGGGAAGGTACGAGTCGAAAAGTCCCAACGAGCTGATTGTAGTCTTGGCAGCGGCGCGCTGGATCGCCCGACGAACTGTGGGATCCGGGCAAGACCGTGAGGAGACAAAGTTGGCGGGGTGACGATCGCTATGGTGGATTAGCATGTGACGGCCGGGGTCATCCGTGCTCGTGAAAGGGTCGAATCGGAAGTTGAGTGAATGCATGGTCTGGGGCTATGGTGAAATCTTATGGCGGAAGCGCCTCTTTTTGTTCCAAAATCTGTATCTTCGAGCGTGAGTTCTGATCACTCTAGTTCTAAGCTGGAATTTCTCTTGACAAGATCGTTGGACATTCTGTGATTGCTTTCTACTATTTTCTCCCTTCTGATCTGCGTCTATTCTCCCTCACTATTTCCTTGTGTTATGTTTTTATTATAATGGATGAATTATAGTAACTTTGCTTCTAGTGGGTCGTATTAGAGAGCTTGTTTTAGCATGACTGGGATGATTATGGGCTGATCGACTGGATGATTTGGCTGCTTAGAGTGTCGAATGAATGATGTATGATTAGGAAGAATCTTTGTGCAGGCTTTTGTTGCCATATGGACTAAAAGCCCCAACCCAATCGGGCGCCAACTTCCTGTACCCCCGCCGCGCCCCTTCCCATACAACGAGGAAAGGACACGTGTATGCGAGTGGGACGTACGAGAAGCCGTCGCTAAGATCGGCGGGCGCTACTATGTTCCTCCCGAAACCCTGTGTTGTGGATTCGTCGGTGTGGGTTTTGTTATTGTTGATACGCACTTTCCGCCCTATTCGTTGTTGTTGCCATTTAACGAGTTGATTGTCATCCCGTGGTTGGAAGTGTCGCCTCATTGGCCTAGCACTCTGTGCAGTGACTGTCGCCTCGCTGAGCGTTACAGAACCAAGGGCTTCCTTTACCGCACACTTGGCGAGGACAAACACAAAGAGAGAGCCGCTCGATTGAGACCCTGCACGTCGGGCTAGGAGTTGTGTAACGAGCGCCGACAGGACCTCATCCGCAAACAGGATACCACGTGTGTACGCGCCCCCTTTCACTCGAAACGAAGAGCAACGGCTCGTTGGGAAGTTCAGCGATACTTTTTGGATTGAATTTCCCATAGCCGCGAGCCGCAAGGCCCGTGCACGCCTTTTTCTCCCCTAAACCCGCGCGGCGACGAACCTCCTTCTCAGTAGTGTCGGACCAACACGAGGGATTTCAGTTCTGTCTGTGTCCCCACACTCAACTTTTCTAAAAATCCTTGGCACACCACATCTTCGCTGTCCTCCCAGGGCCCTTCCGCAAACCAAAACGCTCCGACCGGGAAGCAGCACAGGGCGTGAGGTTGAGCGTTATAGGGAAGACCATGGGCCACCCGCCACTACTCATCATCTTCCCATGTTCTATGGGAAGATCCATTCTCATTCTGGACATTTGGTGAGAAGTTGCCTCTGACCTGTTGGAAAAAGATCTGAGAGCATACTCACACTGCGACGTAAATTAGCAAATATCTGGAACATTTGGTACCATGTATTTGCTCCTTTCGGTGGCCGTGTGGTCACACACACGTTCTTTGTCCACAAAGGATAACCCTGACATTTGCACCTCCCAGGAAGTGCACGTAGTCACACTGCTTACCCCAAAAAATATATAGAGTTCTTTTATTTCGGGGTAACTTTGGCGCAGTCGCGAAAACAGTTTGAAAATGCACTTCAGGCAATCCCGTGAACACAACACACGCCCACGTGACCCTACAGGACCCGAAACTTAGGTCGTATACATTCAACACTACCGACCCTTTTGCCTCAAGTGCATTTTCAAACTCAAACTCTGACTGCGCCGTAGTTTTCTTTTTTGTTTTGGGGAAATTTTTAAAATGCCCCTCCGACAGGCCACTTACCCTGTCGTGCCCCTGGGGCCCCTGATTTTTCTTGCAGGCCCTTGCCAGTGAGGGGTGCAACTCTCCAGCATGCCCCTGTGGTCGACACTTGCGGCCGTTCCCCCGGCCCTGGGAGGGGAGGTACTGGGGCATACTGGAAATTTAGGACTGGTGTCGACGAGGTGAAGGGATCTGCTGGCACGCGAAACTAGCTCTGGGTTCTGCCCCGTATCTGTCACACACGGGAGACTCTGAGCTGTTTCCCGGCTCCCGCAACCTGCAAACGACCAGGTAAGTATTCCGGAAAAAACAACAACCACAAGAGTAAATCCACATGAAGGGATAATTTAATCAGTCTATGATAATAATTTCCGGTGTGTCCGGTGATGTTCCCACCTGTTCTAGTTTCTGGCTCATCCCGCTGCTCCGTTTAAGTTCCGACACTTCCGCACGAAGTTCTGGCTTCCGCAACCTGAAAACGATCAGTTAAGTATTCCCAAAGATAAAACAACCACTAGAGTAAACCCACATGAAGGGATGATTTAATCAGTCTATGATAATAATTTCCGGTGTGTCCGGTGATGTCCCTCATCTTTTAGTTCCCGGCTCATCCCACCGCTCTGTTTTGAGTTCTGACATTCCTGCGCGAAGTTCTGACCCGAACTCTACGTCCTATGGGGTGCCGCCTGTAATGGGCCCGCCTGTTCCACGGTATGGTGCTCGAGCTCTTCGAGTCTGATGCATAGTCTCTGGCCCACTGCGGCCAAAGCTCCAGTTCCACCTTTACCATTACCACCCCAGTATCAGATTAAGCAATTAGATTTAACTGAGAATTAGGAGAAAATTCCTAAAACGAATAACATATTTTTTTTCCGCGACTCATGAAATGCAGTCCAACAATTTATTTCTACCATAGCCCTCCTCAACGTTCTCAACAAATTTGTGTCTAGGGCTCCGTCCGAGCCTCAATCTGGTCCCATTGTTCCGGCGCAAAATCGGTATCGCTGTGTCCAATCGACTCGCTTAATTCAACTGTCCATGCATAACTTTCAATCCCAACGGTCACGACCCAGGCGGTATGGTGGTTCGGTAAAAACTCAATCCTTCGACAATTTCCTGGTTCTGGACCAGTTGCAATATGCCAATCTCAGTGGCGTTCCCTTGCTTCAATTTTCAAAGGCCAAACTTTTGATAAAACTCGTTCGTCCAGCTGATCAGCATGCCTGTATCAAACACTTTCAATCAAGCAAGTGAGTTTGATCCCTCCACCACTTCTCATCTTAATTCCTATCTCTCTCATGATTTAGCCGCTCGTGTCCACTGCCTCTCCCTCACTAACGTTCTCGCTTGCCCACGCCCGATGATCGCCTTCCTACCATGGTCTCTCACTCCTGCCCTTCCACTCGCGCGCGTTCCCGAAGTGTTGCGCTCCCCTCTCAGAGTCTGCGCACTTTGCCTTCTGCTCATACGGCATCAGTCTGCTTTGTGCGCTGCTCCACTTAATGGAGCGAAGCATTTCACTTTTACATGTGTGGCCTCTCTTGCCTCAGCTCTACTCCCTCGCACGAGCGCCCTTCTAGTTTCCCCGATGGTCACTCCTAGTTTGTGTGCAGCTCTCCCCACTTACGCTGGAGTTACGCACGCAAGCTCCGTATCCTACGTGCACCTTTAGTTGCCAGCGTGCAGCTCTCTTTGCGCTTCTGCGCGTTCCTTATGTCCTTGCACGCTTTTGTTGCACTGTCCTTCGCTTACGCGCGGTTATTTATTTCCTCGCGTGTGCTCTTTATTGCTTGTGCAGGCCGTTATCTTTCAGTGCGCAAACACTTGCTCTCTTGCGCGCGCTTCATGGGTGATCGTGCACTCCCTTTGATGCTCGACACCGGGATCGAACGCGTGGACGGATTGCCTGGTTGACCACTCGTGCAGCTCGTCCACTAGCGCTTGGCTGCCGTTGGCCCTCAGGGCACTCTCTCACTAGGATGGCTCTAGCACAATATCCCTGGGCACATTTCCTTTTCCTCACTCTACGCTCACGCATCGCCAACTAGTTCGTACACTCTCGGGTCACATACGGGACATTTCACATGCCTTGTGCAGTGCACAGGGGTCACTCGCACATCGCACATGTGTGTCTTTTTCCTCTCTCATTCTCCACCTCCCTCTCTCTCTTCAGCGCTCGCCCCAAGGTGCTCATGCACTTCCTCATCTGCACACGCTTCTCTCTGATCTGCGCGCTCTATCTCAGTGTCTAGCGCCTGTCTCTTATACACATCTAGATGTGTATAAGAGACAGCTCCCAGTGTCTAGCGCTATCTCTAGCGCGCACTCTAGCTCCCGCACCTTTTTTTTTTTTTTTTTTTTTTTTTTCCAAACGGGCCCAGTGCCCAAGGCTGATATTACCAATAAAAGGACTGAGGCCGGGGTCCTCACAGTCTGCCCGGAGAAACTAAACCGAACTTACTGAGAACCAGGCTCAGCGTCCCTCATGGGGTGACTATGATGATAATGATCCTGATGATGATGATGATCCTGATGATGATGATGATACTAGTAACGATGATGCTGATGGTGTTAAAAGATTGTATTAATTGTGATAAGCTATGCTATACCAACAGTTCTGATCTCCTAATCCTAGAGCAACTTCTAGCCCTCCCTGTACCAGGACATTGTAAAACAGAGACGATACCGACCTAACCAATGTCCCCCGTAGCTAATCTTTCCTCGCCACGGAGCAGCCCCCCCCGGTTCGTCAGTGGATTGCCTTCCCCCCTCGGCAACCCCCAGATCTCTCTACAAGGCCTCACACTCCTGCCTGTGCAGGTTACAGGGCAACGCCCCAACTTCGGTCTGCGTCGTTCTGGCGTCGGCAAGACAAGGGCACAAAAAAAAACAGCTCTGCAGATATCGGTCTGGGTTCGACCATCCCTGAAATCCCATATCCCGGATGTGGAAGAAAACTCGATGCTGCCCAAAAATTCCAGGACACCAGAAAGCTTAGTATAACATTGCGATAATGATACTAATGATGATGATGATGATGTTGATGAAGATGATTATGCTTTTTTTTTTTTAGAATCTAAAGAAATTGACTGCACCACCTTTATTAGATCTAAAGGAGTGTGAATGCTATGCTATATCAGCTATTCCGGCTTCCTAATCCGAGAGCAACTCCTAGCCACACTGCTACTCAAAGACAGGACCCACCAAAACAACATCAACCATAGATGACCTCTTCTCGCCCCCGAGACTATCCCCGGCCCCAGAGGGCGTCAAGGCGGCCCCCCCAATTCGCCACTGGATTGCCTTCCTTCCTCGGCAAACCCCAGATCTCTCTACAAGGCCTCGCGGTCCTGCCGTGGCAGGTTACAGGGTGAACACCCCAGCTCCGACCAGTGTCGTTCTGAATTGGCAAGTTGAGAGCATAGAACAGAGCAACCCTATTGATGTCAGTCCTGGTGCAACCATCTCTGAGCCCGAAGATCCTAATAAGGAGGAAGACCCGATGCTGCTCTAGCTCTCAGAACCCCAGAAAGCTGAAAATAACATAATTGGCCCAAGATTGTTGGTCCCCCGAAAATCTCAAAGGGCATGTCGATCCAATCAACCGGCCGTTCCCGCTGATCATGGACACTCGAGAAAACGGAACTACTGGTGCGAACAGAGAAGACAGTTGCTATCATCTGGGACTCAGCGGAGCTGATCATCTCCGTTTCCTTAGTTTCAGCATCAGTCTCTGAACCTACCGAGGTTGGTTTCACAGTTAGCCCCACCAGTTCCGTCATTTCTTGCATCAGATCAGGTACATCACTTACTGATGCTTCCGCCTCCTGTTTAATCAATGCGATGGTGACTCCTGTCGTTAGTAATGATCTAGGCGGAAAAAACAGAAACATCCAAATACTGTTTCGTTTGTTGATAACGCGTTCGTAAGGACTGAAGGGGGTTCCAAATCATCGGCCAGGTCGGATACTTGTAATAGGGGTTCCCCGATCAGGACTGAAGGGCTAACTTGGGTCATCGGAGGCGTAAGCGAGCTGTCCGCTGAATCCATGTGGAAGCTTCGGGTAGTGTCCGGACGTACTTGGAATTCTTCGGGAATTTCGTGTTTGAAAATTTCGACAAGGTGCCTCCATTCATCTTCGCTAGGCAGCTCTTCTCTGTATTCCTGTTCCGCGATTCCACTATCGATGTCGGAAGAAAAACATTCTTCGGGATTAGTGGATCGAATCATCCCTATTTGGGTCGGGTTAGGGGTTTGCTTTATCGTTCGGGTGAAAATTCGTAAGGGAACAGTTTGAGGCTTTCCCCCAGTTTGCGTGAGCACCAGTTGTTTTGAATCGAAATGCGGTCATGCGCCCACCGCCATCGCCCAAGGTAGTCCTAACAACACATAATAGGAACGTACATCTATCACGAGTGCGTTGACAAGGACGTGTACTCGTCCGACTTTTACAGCCACATTCTCGATAATGCCGACGATGTTCATTGCTTCCTCGTTGACAGAGACATAATGGTCTTTGCCAGATAGAGGAAGAATGGCTCCAAGTCGTCCTGTCTTTTTGACAGTGTCTAATGATATGGCCACTGCAGAAGATCCTGTGTCGATAAGGGCATCGAACGGCTTGCCCCACACCTCACAGTCACATTCCGCGCTTTTCCATAGTACCGCCGAGCTCGTACGAAGTTATCTTTTTCTGCTAGAGAGATCGTTGCTATACGCGCGGCTTCGGGTTCAGGTTCCCTTGTATCGGGAGATGCAACTTCCTCTTCTCCTTCCTTCCATTTTAATATTCGCTGTATACGCTGGTACGTGAGGCGCTTTTGATTTTTTTGACTATGTTGTAAAAATTTATCATTTGCAGCTTCGGATATGGTGAGCAAATGTCCTACCGGGATAGGAACGCGAATATCTAGTTGCTTGAGTGTTTTCAATACATCAATGTCCCCTGTGCGAAACTGCGGACCAGGATTGGATTCGCAATCGACCCATTCGAGATCATCCGGGGCCGATCGGATCGCTCCGATCATGTCTGCGAGATGAAGATACTCAAGTGGATCGACCACGTCAGCGACGTCGGAGGAAGAAGCTCCCGATGTCGACGCCGTTGCCAATGAGGGGGACAGCTGTTCTGGGGCATATGCCACGAGTTCTCTTCCCTGGTCCGTATCCATCAAAGCAGTCACTCGCCCTTGATTCAGGGCGACAGGGGCCTCAACAGGTGGAGGCTGATTACGCTTGGGCTGCGGACAGTCTCGGGCAAAATGCCCGGGCTGTTTGCAGTTAAAGCATTCGATTTTTCCTGCTGGATTAGCTAGATGAGGGAACTGAGGTGCGTACCTCGGAGCAGGCGGGGCATGCAAGAGTGGAAATGGCGCAGGGGCAGGCCGAGCAGGGGCCGGGTTGGGCTTGATTAGCCTGCCCATTATGTGTTCCATCCGCTCCATGTGAGCGGCCTGCATTTGGATCAAGTTGCTCATCCATTCGGACTGCTTGGTAGTAGCCGTATGGATCATCTGGGCAAGATGTGAGTTGGTTATGGCCGGCGAGGGGGGTTCGGGTGAGATTCCGCTTTTAACTGCCGCGATCGATTGATTCACCGGGGGAGAGGAAGAAGACGCAGGCGGGATATCGGAGACGATCCCGCCGGGAAGGTCATGGTCGGGGTGGGGATAAAATCGTTCGACCGCCTGCACCCACGACCGCCTTTTAGCCGTTACGTCCCGTATGGTATCTGTAATATCTTCGTCTCCCTGACTGATATATTTTTTTGTATCAGCGAAGTCCAGTTCGAGTGCTTTATCAATGATAGTCGATAACTGGTGTGTTTTCGGCGGGACTTTTTTCTGCAGTTTCCCTTTCAATGTCGGACTTCGTAGGTGATCGATGAACAAATCTCGAGCGGATTTCTCGTCTCGCCCAGATTTGTCCAATGTGGTTTGAAATCGATCCACAAAATCGGGCAACAATTCCCCTGGTCCTTGGGGCCGATTTTTTAGCACGTACCAGGCGGCATCTTCACTGACCGTATCGAATCGAGCCAAGAAGGCTTGTTTGAAAGTATTCCAACCCACGTATATTTTCTAAACCAGTCATGCGACGTATTGCGGAGTAGCAATGTCAGAACGCGGGGAAGATCGGCGGCGCTGTAGTTTTGAGCTTCGACAGCAATGTCAGAACGCGGGGAAGATCGGCGGGGAAGATGGGTATGGTTAGGGAAGAAAGGGAAGGGGGCAGGGATGCTAATAATTACTCTAGTACCGTCCACCATTGGTATTGACGGTGCAGCCGCACCAGATTGAGACCTGGTGACTAGGCGATCTCGACGAGCCACTTGAGGATCTCTCCTACCTCTCGCCAGTTCGACTTACTATCATCAGAACCGACACGTGTCGGCTCCGATACCAACCTCATGTCCTGTGCTGTCTTTCGTTCAGAATGTTAGGCGTGCGGAAAGAGGCCCAGAAAAACAGCAAGATGGGGTGTGCCAAGGATTTTTGGAAATTGAGTGTTGGGACACAGACCGAGCTGCGCGAAAAGAGAAAACTCCAAATTCAATCCAAAAAGTATTGTCGGGCTTCCCACCGGGCTACAACCCGTTGTTTAGAGCGGAAAGGCTTTGTCACGCTTCGCGTGTCCCATTTTCGTATCAAGTCTCGTCGTCGTTCGTCGGTTAGTTCCGAGTCTGACGTGGATGGTTTCACCCGCGTGGCTCTTCCTTTGTGCTCGTCTTCACTCCGCACACGGTAGTGGAAACCCCTCGATTCGTAGCGCTCAAAACACTGGCATTCGGTGCATAGAGTGCGCGGCCAGTGGGGTTCTACTGCCGTCCACGGGATGACGATCAACTCGTTAAATGACAACAATATCTAGTAAGGTGTGAAGTGCGTATCGATAATGATAAATCCAGCCTCTACGAACCCTGAACAGCGGTTGGCCGGAGGGAAGTAGTATCGCCCGCCGATCTGTGCGACAACTTCTCGTACGTCCCACTGGCATACACGTGTCCTTTCCTCGTTGTAGGGAAAAGGCTGTGTTGAGGCGGGAGGTGCAGGAGGCTGGCGCCTGATCGAAGGGTGTTTGTCAGTCCACATGCCAATCAATTGCAAAAACCTCGAGACGTCCTCATCAAAAGAAAAGAAAACACTCGCGCCACTCACAATCAATCCCTTTCGACATCGGCTTGATCATGCATATAACCGAGAGACCGATCCCCATCTCAGGTTTAGTGAGCCAACGCGACGTTGATCCCAGGCGCCTTGTTTCTCCAGGCCGCCCCGTTGATCGGTGGCAGATGTCCTGCAACATAAGGCAGATGGCATGCGCAGTGCATTCAGAACTACAGATCTAAACACTCTTGCATTCTCGGACAAAATCCCGACGACCATCGTCTAATCAACGCAAAAGAAAGTCACTCATTTCCATACATACATTCATTGTGGAAGGTGCGAAAATGAGACATGCATAGGAAAAGACGGGTTGCTTGAACAGTACGCACGCATCCACCGTTCACAAGACAAAAGGATCAATTCCTCGTCATCTTGGGATTACCCAGGAAACTAATGGAAAAGTTCCGGAAGAAGTTCTTTCACGCTGAAGAGCACACAGATTCATTCAAAGGAGAGACAGACATCGAGACACATCATTATTCAAGGATAGAGGAGAGAGGGGAAGGTGAGGGAAGAGAGTCGAGATAGAAGATGGCACAATCCAAAAGATGGAAGTTCGGCGTTGCCGCCGTGCACTCACTCCAAAGATAAGGGTCCGCAACAACAAAGGCGCATTCGCCGTTAATTCCAATATGGCCCCAGGCCAATCACTCACTCCACTCCAATCATCGATCCTCATACCCGCACCGACGATCTAGGCGATCGCGTGCTAACTTCCACCACTGCGATCGTCACCCCGCTGTCGTAGACTCGACACGGCTTGCCCAGATCCCACAGTCCGTTGTGGCGATCAAGCGCGCAACCGGCCAGCCTATCGTCAACGCGACAGGACTTTTCGACTCGCATCAAAACACTCTGCCTAGCCACTACTTCCCGGAAGCTGGCTCAGGAGTCGAGAACGTAAGAGAGAGTTTTGCGGACACGCTTGCGGGTTTTATAGTTGCGACAAGGGAGATAGAAGGGGGAGAAGGCGACGGGAAAGTTGGGGTGTAAGAGGGGAAGCAGGAGGAGAAGACTTTGAGAGGAGTGCTCTGTGAATGCCATGTTGATCCCTCGGAACTCAAGGTTCAACCAATCAGATTCGTCGCGCAATAGGAAAGTCCTATTGATCGGCGTACCTGATTGGCGAGCAGGAGTTATCGACGGATCAACCGGGCGTCGTGCGTTGGACTCAGAGAGTGAGGAGAGAAAAGGCACGAGAAGTAGAACAAGACGGGTCCAAGATTCAGATGATCAAGAAAGGGAATTGGGCACGCAAAAAGTGAAGCGGGGGAGAGAGAGAGAGGGAAAAATAGTTACGAGGAGAGAGAAAGAGGAGGGAGAATGGGGAGGGAGCGATGCGGGGGTCAGAGAGGAGAAAGCTTTTGCATGCGCGGCGCCGTCAACAAAAAGAAAGAAAAAGGCACCGAAACAGTTACAGCTTGCCTCTGTCCTAATTCAAAAATTGAAATCACCATATCCGCGCGCGAAAAAGCGACGCGGGAAAAGAAGATCCTACGCCTATTCGTATTCGTGCAAAATTCCGAGAGTTTTCTCCAACGCGACCGAGAACATTCACACACAAAAAGGAGGCGTCGAAGTTCCGCTTATCCCGGAATTCCCAACTGTCGGACCCAATCCCCAGTGCACTCGCTAAGGCGCACGCAATTTCCTATGAATTTCCTGAATTGCAAGAAAAAGGAAAAACAGAACCCGAGAATCGAAAAAGGCTTCCAAAAGATGGGGGCCAAAAATGCGGCATCCGAAATCAAGAAAACGAAACAGGGCTTTTATGGGGTCGGTATGGTACAAGCAAAAGAAGGGTACGAAAGATAGCACGGGTTCGGGAAGTGGTTCGTCACAACCACATCAACTTGTGAGATGGTATGGTCAAGTGCCTGCGATCTCCTGGGCGTGCGTTAAGCGCCAAAACTTCAAAAAAGGCCGCCATTGCCAGCGCGCGCCATCTCCAGGAGCACGTAGTGTCGGGCGGGGCGCAGCGCTCCTGGCAGCGCTGCACCCCCTACACTTTTCTTCTCAGTTTTCTGCATTGCTGCGATCGTCTAGCTCCCACACATTAATTTTTCTCCCCTCCTACACTTTTCTTCTCAGTCTTCTGCATTGCTGCGATCGTCTAGCTCCCACACATTAATTTTTCTCCCCTTATGTTTACTCCTGCTAGTGCGCACCTTCTTTCGTGTGCTCTCCTTGCCACTCACGTACCCGCTCTTGCACGCCTCTATCCTCACACCCATTTCCTCTTGACTCTTCCACCTAACACCTCTTGACGGGCGCTCTTGATCGCCCTTTGGGGAAAGGAAAATTTTCCTTCGATATCCGAGCGTATTTTGTCCGGGATTCTGTCCAGGTCCGGCGGTCCTCCGAATCAGCGCAGGCATGTGTGCTCGTGACTGTGTTCACCCAAATCCTTCGCAAGAGCTTGGTTGCTTCCTTTTTGAATCGGCGTGATGATATTGTGTCCAACGTTCTTTCTTCGAATGCGAGTGAACACACTTGATATGACGTTCTCGTCCTTGATCAGTCTGTGTGTACATGGCGGGTATGGTGATCGGCTGTTTTAGACCCCCCCGCGCGTGATTACATGGGGCAGATCCTGCTTTCAGCATGAGAAGAAGGCACATCCGCCTAATCTCATTTCCTTACCTTCAGGACCTTGACTGTCACATGGACTTACTCGTCTGCACACTTTGTAGGGTGCGTGCTTGGTTCATCCAGTGCACTCACTGACAGTTGATTTGGATCTACCTGTTGGGACTACTTCGGATTCAAGGGAAAAAAGCTCTATTTTGCCCGATCCTGTGACGTGCACATGTGTACGTGTGAGGCCCGGTTCTTGGGCTTAAGCATGCGCAAGGGAGAAACCAGCACACACCTGTGTGCCAGCTTCCCTAGTGCCCAGTTTAATTAGACTAAGTCTCCCCATGCGCTGATTGGATAGTGCCCCTTCGCGCATGATTGGAGCCCTTGATTGGCTTTCCTCCAAGCCGTGGCTCAAACGTTTGTGACAGGGAGTGCACAGGTACGTGGTAGAATCAGCCCAAGCCCCCTAGATCGGGGACAAGTGCGCCTGAAGAGCTGCACACTTCCGTGTGCCAGCACTTGCGCTTGTCCTGACTGCCCCAAGTTCTGGCCCAGTTCAGCTTAGATGCTTCGCTGGTTCCAGCTGCAGCAGCCTCCAACACACCGGTACCGGCGAGGATTGGTCACGTTGTCGAGACCTTGCAGCAGCCCGGTACTATCCCTACCATCCGAGCAAGGCCCAAGCCCATTTTATTCACCGAAACGGGCATGAGTACCACGAAGCAGGCCGCACTGTCAGAAACATGCGGCGGCCTGGTACCGAAGCCGTCAGGAATATGCAGTGGCAGTACCCAACCTGTCCCAAGCCTGGTCTCTCTAGGAATAATCCAATTAATTTCAATTTCTAATTGGTAAGCCGCTTAGTAATCAAAGAAGGGTACAGTAACCACGAGATCTTCAGCCCCGACTGATGACCGAATCGTCGTCGCATTCAATCGATTCATAATCACCTACTTTTAGATCTGTTGATCGACACATGTTCCAACGTCCTTTAAAGGCCAGGCGATCATTCACTTTGGAAATCTCACCAAGTCAACAATGCACCGTGACCGCCATCCGAATGTTGATATATATTGTGTTTGCTTCCTTCATAGTTGCCTTCTCGCTTGCCTTCACTCAAGCCCTTGGCGCAAGCATTTCTTCGGCCCATTCCCAGTTCGCGGCCGCATACCCACGTGCAAGTACAGCTCTCTTCATCAAATAAATGTGAATGAGCAGGAGTTTCCCGCTTTTTCCTTTCTCCTCAATTTCTAGGTAGCCTTTCATTCGGCCAGCTAGCTTCCCACTTTACTCGCATGTTTTATCTTACAGTCGGGAACCCTCAAATCTTACTTTCCTTCAATGCATCGATTGGTCCTCGCGATTCTCCCTCATACGGTGGCATCGCCAGTCATATTTCAAGTCCGGGCAAGCCGTTTTCATAGTCAGTTAACATCTTTCTCCCAAAAGTACCGGGCGGTGATAGGCTTGAGGCGCCCGACACCGGTACTGGTAGGGGCGTATTGGACATATTTCAGGCCCAAACGATGCCGGGGATTTGTTGGAAACTTCAATCGTTGTCAGAGGGGCGCGACAGGGTAAGTCGGTTTCACTGCAATAAATGGAACTTTTTTTTTTTTTTTTTTTTTTTTTTTGAAAAAAACCCACCGGTGCTAGTGGTGCTGATAAAAGCAGACACCGCTACCACCCGGGGAGATGCTCCATCTATTGGTGGGGAGCATCACCTGCTGGAAAACGGGTCCAGCGTCCCCTTTACAGAATGTACTTAGAGAACATCAGAGAAAAAATCCTCCCAGCATTGATTACCCTGGATTACAGGGGATTGACTGAGCAGGACGTTGGGAAAAAAATTGGGGGAACAATTTCTAGAACAATAACTGGAGGAAAACCTGCCAGTATGGACTGCACCAAACCAGCTGTCCATAATCTGCAGACGCCATGGGCCTGGGAACAGCGGCCCTTATGCAGAAGGATGCCTGAGATGTGTAGGCGAGTAGGAGTCCAGCTGATCCCCTTCTCCTTCTTCAACCCTTCATCTGGTCAGGGTACTGGGAGGAGCCACTGGGGGGCACCAGTGGGTCCTCCCTTCACCCAGCCCTTCCTCGAACGGTCCCCTTGCAACTGGGAGGGGCATTTCAAAAGTTTTCCCCTTTTTCTCTCAATGCAGAACTAACACTCATGCCTGTTTTCATCATGCACAAATTTCTTGAAATACCTCACGGAGAAAGAAAAAATTGGAAAGGTAATTTGAGACCACCTCTGGAGGTGGTCTCAAAAAGGGTCCTCCAGTGCCCCCACAGGCTGCTGACAAAAAGGTCACCAAAAAGTACATTTGGGTACCAGGCCTCTCCAATGTGACCCAAAAACTGCCTCAAATTTTGGGATTTAAGGTCATCAGGTCCCCATGTGAGTATGCCCTGTTTTCGAAACTCGAATCCAGATGCAACCAGCCGAACAGGATAAGGGCGAACTGACACCAGGACTTTTTCTATGTATGTAGGCACAAAATGGCAGTCAGATACATGCACGCCCGGGTGTAAATGCCGTGAGATAAATTTAAGATAGGTTCGGTGGCTGTTCTGAACTGGGGCTGGTGAGGTGAGGGGGTGCCTTCCGAAGGAGGCAGTCAAAGGACAGGGGGTTGTCTTTTGGGGAAAGGAGTAATCCGGTGGGTTATTTTATGAGCTCTTTACAGGCAGCAGAGACTTGAACAAGCGCCGAAAATCTCCATGGGGAGAGGGGATGGTATTCCCTCCCCTTCCCTCTTCTTGTGGGGATAGTAGGCGCAGTCTCAGGCTACCTTTCGAGGATATGCTTTTGATTCTCTTGATTTTTTCCTAATTACAAAAAATCCTTCAAAAGCTTGGTGCTGGCAGCAGTGGGTTGTCTTGGCTGATGTGGTTGGAGATAATGCGCCCTGTGGTGAAGGGGCTAGCCTGTAAGGTGGAAATAGGGCACAGCAGCGACGGAGATGGTGGGTCCATCGCGGTAAGTCTTGCCGGAGTAGGGTTGGAAGGGATTTTTGTTGGTTGATTGCAACCAGCGCCGGAAGGATCTGGAGGATCGGAACTACAGCCATGGTGACTATTGGTGGCTTGTCTGACATCTGCTGACGTCTTTGGTCCCAGAGGTTTGCGAATGGGCGAGGCCAGAACAACGCTGGTCGGTGTTGGGGCTTGGTCGCGCTGCCCTGTGTACGGGGGCTTGAGACCTGGTAGAGAGATCTGGGGAGTTGTCGAGGGCAGAAGGCACTCTAGTGGCCGGGAAATGTCCTCGCTAAACATTCGTGGGACCTGAGCGGCGGGGCACGCTCCGCTATCGACATGAGCCGGCTTGTGAGTTCATGGCGCCTTGTCGGCATGGCTCCCGGCGAGGAATATCGAGGAGGTGATGTGGGTGATGGTGCGAGGTTCCGCTGGTCTTGTCTGGCGCAGCCATTGACGTGATGCTTCGACTGAAGGTTCTTCCAGCCTTGATAACCTAGGCTGAAGAGGTCTCTTGCTCTGTGCTTCGTTTATGTGGTGTCACGGGTTGACATGTGACGAACCACTTTCTGTAACGCGCGAGTTTCTGCGCGGTTGCAACGAGGGGACCTAAGCTGGGAAGATTGGGCCACTTACGGGAAATTGGGATCGGTGGAAAATTGCATCAGTACCCTTGCTTCTTCGTCTTTTTCGTCGCTTCTTCGGGGCTGGGTGTGTTCGGGGACGGCCGGCTGGGCTATTGGTCGGACGGATGTCTGGCTCGCCACCACGCGCGCGATTAATAAATAGTGATGTCGTTTGTTTCGTTTCGGGTTCGATCTTTTGGGCGCGGACATCGCGCAGGAAATTGTTTCGTTCTTTTTGAATTTCCTTTTGAATCTTTTTCGAATTTTGTCGAGCCCCGATGGCTCTCGGGATTTTGAACTTTTTTTCTGAAATGTATGCTTTTTACTTTTCCGCACTAGCTAGGAATTTAGGAATTCAGTAATTAGGACTTTCTCTGCCGCGCTGCGCCTTTTGTCTACACACTTTTTCATGCGGCTGCAACGGTACTCTGATTAGTGGGCGCCCTTAATCGTGTGTGTGACTGCAATTTTGGGCAGGCGCCATTGTAACTGTATCTTTCCTCTTGCACTTCGTCTCTCCCGCCCTCCCTCTCTTTCGTTTGCTGAAGTTTGGTAAGCCGTGGCTTGCATGCTCGGATGAATGCGTGGAGAAGGGTTACATCTCCCACACCGCGGCCGATCATGTAGAACGCAGGCGTTCCCTTTCTAATCCTCACTCTAAGTCCTGGTAATTACGCATTTTTCACGCATGCATGCACGCTATAAATTTCGGCTGCGCGATTAGTCAGCTCTCTTGACCTGTTGTTGGAAGCTCGGGGTTGCGCGATCAGGAAGGGTCAGCACACGAGCAAAGAAAGAGGTGAGTAGAGTAGGAGTTGGGCGGCCCGACGAGCTGGTGCCGAACGCGCGGGATTGACGTGGGCCACGACGGACTGTGGGCACGGGCGAATCCGACGGGTGCGGGAGGACTAAGCGGGGTGATAACTTCGTGGGTGGGTGCGTGACGATGGACTGTCCGCATCGGAGAGAGAGAGAGAGAGGGAGAGAGAGTTGAGGTCGATGGACGTGGGTTTGCTGTTTCTTTGTCTCTTCCCCCTCTTCGTCTGTGTACATACATTTTGATTACGGCTCCGGGCGGTTTGCCCATTCTTATTGTCATTTTCGGCTTTTGGGAACCGAGACTTGGCTTTTTGCTCACACTTGTCCCTGCTTTTGTCCATCTCGATTGCGCGATGTGTATGATTGCTGAATGTATGGATGTAGGAATGTTATGCTTGCGCATCTACATCACTGCTGAGAATCCCGGTCCTTACCTTTGTTTGTGTCGAACCTTTGCTCACACCGGGTGCAACTGTAAATGGGATAAGGATCTGGCACCGATAGTGATTTTGT
>BFEA01000115.1:2669592-2696097 GCA_003427395.1 Chara braunii | reverse complement strand
CCGTACGTCGATTCGCCCACCCAAGAAGACTTGAGGCGGAACCGTCATCCAGTACGAACATACTGAGGCGTCACTGAATCTGCCTGTCCTACACGTGTCCGCGCGCAGTGACGATATCCCGACCCGAGCTATCCCATCGACGATGATACCATGACGCGATCTTTGAACTCAGACTCGTCCTATGACCCGGACTATTTCACCCCTATAATAAACGAACTCATAAGGACACGTTACCCTTGTCACACGGAGAATCGGCTATGTCTGCGGGAATTCCACTGTGCCACCACTAGTGACCCTCGGTGCTCCGATTTCCCTTCCCCCGACCACACCTACTACTTCACCCACCCGGGATTCGTTGAGATCACCACCAGTTTCCCTCCTTTCCGCCTCCTTCTCCCATATCATCAACTCAGTGTCGTCTAGTGGCCCGCCATAGCCCCCTACTGGCCCAATACGTTTTGCGTGAACTGCTGACGTAGCGGCGGACAGAGAACTCCGGAATTCTAAAGGCCCAACCCGGGCGCGAGGCAACCTGCGCCACGTGGCGGCCCCCGACGGCCTAACTTTTCAGGACCACCCGCGCCACGGAGGGACTTCCCCGTAACCCGTCACCCACAGTGCCCCGGCCCCACCAGACCGTGAGTCCCTTGCGCACGCACCCCTGACTCGCCTAATTGCATTCATACCCTTAAGACTCCCCCACTTTCCCAAAAATCCTTGGCACACCCCTTTTCGCACTTCGAGGCCCACATCCCACTCCGATCAGGAAGTCGCGCCGGGCGTGAGGTTGGGCGTCACAACACGCTGGAGGAAGGGGAGGCTGTCGGGGCGATTACGATAGTCTTCATGAGATCTTGGGCATGGTAGTCCCTGCTCCTATGCTCCTGCACGAATCTAGTGGAGGTCGGTTGGGCAGTGCGGGCAAAAAGTGAGGAGCATCTTCTCATGCGGAGTGGGAGGTGACAAGCTGGAGCGTCGAAAAGAGTTGGTGGTTTCAAGCATTCGTTTGAGCTGGTTCAACGGTTAAACACACGAAAGCAGGTAGCGCCGCAATTCGTCATCATCATCAGGATGCTGCTCGTCATCACCATCATCATCATCATCATCATCATCATCAACAGGGTGTCAACATAATCATCACGGTAATGGTTCATCATAACCATCATCATCATTAGGGTACTGCTCGTTATCATCATCAAGGTATAGGTCTTCACTCCAGGGGTGTTGTTCGTTACTCATCGTTGTATTACCATCATCAATATTTCACCATCATAGAGTGCTGCTTAGCTTTATCATTATCATCATTATTATCATCATCATTAGGGTATCATCAAAGGTGCTCGTCATCAGCACCATCATCATCCTGTTGTCATCACAGGGTGCAGTGTATCATCATCATCAGCAGCAGCAGCAGCAGCATCACCGACATCGTCATTATCATCATTATCATCATTATCATCCTTATCATCATCTTTTTGTAATCATAGGACCGGGGCTGTTGGTGTTGCTCTTTAGTATGATCAGCATCATCATTCTGTCTCATTCTCATCACTACCATCATCATCATCATCATCAGTTTGTCATCATTAGATGTTTGCTCTTTAAGGCATTGTTTGCCGTTCACATTAGCAGGTGAGTTGGTCGTCACCATCATCCTCATCATCATCATTTCTAGGGTGCTTTTCATCGTCATCAGCAAAATCAAAAAAAAAAGAATATGCGGTAAGAGGTTACCGCAAATTCCCCTGCCACGTGGCTCCACAGGCCGCTGACAAATGGGGCTGCTAATAGTGTGTTTGTGGTATTGGGAAGTGTGTGTGACTGACCCTCTTCCCCTTGTTTTTGTCTTTTGGGGTTTTGAGTACTAGTGTGAGTGTGCCCTCACACTCACAGGTCACAGGAGGACCTTTTTTGATTCCACTCTAGGTGCAATTGCAGTCAGATGCACGGCGCGAGAAGCTGCAATTTCGGTCTGATCCATCAAAGAAAGTTCTGGTGCAAGTATACTCACACCAACCCTATCTTTTTTTCTTTTTCTTTTTTTAAGAAAAAAAGACAATTCTCCAGTCTATTCGTGGGGAGCAGCACGTGCTGGGAACCGGGCCCAGCGTCCCATTCGAAAACGTATTGAGAAACATATGCAGAACCGTTTGAGATACTCGGGAAACTCTGATTCTATAGAGAATGCAGAGCCTATTCCACAACCTACTTGCGCAGAAAAGCTATGAGAAAAAACCCAAACCTTTGATCCATAGGAACATTCAAACCTCCAACAGCCTACCTTGGTGCCTTTCAGCAGCCCAACCCTAAATCTACCTTAACCCCTATATCACGATACCCAATCTCTACAAGGCCTCACACCCCCAACTGGTAGGTCACAGAGTGGCACGACCCACCCCAGAACAATCTCCCACCTGCTCGGTTACAGGGCGAAGCGACTCGCCCTGGCTCTGGCCAGCGTCTACCGAGTACCAGCTCACCAGTAGACACTAGAGTGCCTTCTTTTTTTTTTTCTTTTTTTTTTTTGAAACAAATGCTCCAATCTATTCGTGGGGAGCAGCACGTGCTGGGAACCGGGCCCAGCGTCCCATATCAAATTGTACAGATCATTAAGAACATTTGAGAACATTTGAGAACATTTGAGATCATTTGAGATACCGGGGCCATTACCCGGCTTCGCCTGAGATCAGTCTGTGAATATCTAATGGCCTATTAAAGAACTACTCATGCAGTAGGCTGCCACAGAGGTCCTACGAATGCTCACATCCCTCAGGATTCCTAACAAGCCCTTCTAAGACTTTCCAACACAGTCTTACTCCCTGCTGAGCTCTTCCAGGCCTCATGCCCCCACCCTGCTGCGTTACAGGGCAACACAACTCGCCCCAGCTCCGACGAGCGTCGTCCCAGCAGCAAACCTTGGCTGTCCCTTGGGATGCCCACCCCAAAGCATCCCTAGATCTCTCTACCAGGCCTCACGCTCCTGCATCAGCAGGTTACAGGGCAACACCCCAGCACCGGCCAGCGTCGTTGTGGCATCGAACAGCCGCAGATCACGGAGTATAACCGTTTGAAAACCGCCTAGGATGGGTTGCTAAGAGTCCCTAGAGTCCTAAGACATTCATAAGAACCACGGATAAATCAGATAGGTGAAACCTATTCAATCCACCTACGACCACCACCAGCATGACTGTTTTCATCACGAACCGAAGCTCTTCCAGGCCTCAGGCTCCCATCAGGTTAGGTTACAGAGTTGCACCACCTTGCTCCAGCACCGGCCAGCATTGCTCCAGTTACGACCCCCGATGACCACTGAGACTGCCCCTGCACACAGCCCCCCAGAGCTCTCTACCAGGCCTCACGCCCCCACTAAGCTAGGTCACAAAGTTGCGCCACCTGGCTCCGGCTCCGGCCAGCGTTGCTCCAGCATCGGTCTTCGAGGGCCACCGAATTTTCAACCACCCTTCGCAGGATCACAAATGAATTGTCAGATAGCACCTATTCCTACAACCTCCTCGAGCGGCAAACCAAATGAAAAGAAATAGTAAACTTAGTCTAGATGATAGACTTATTCAAGAAAAGTAAACTTTCCCCCCACCCCTCCCCCCTCAGCCCTACACTGCCTCCATCTAGGTGAGTCACCCACTCTCCCTCGGCCCCAATGTAGGACCAACCCTCTACCCCCCTTTCCCCAGGAGCACACAGTTCCCACCTAAAGCATGCCTTCCCGGCCCCTTGCCCACTTCTGCCTCCGCCGGGACTGATATTGACCCACACACCAGCCCCTGCCCCAGAATAGGGCAACCCCCTACTCCGCCCCTACCTTCTCTGAGACATTCACCCCCCGCCTTGTGATGCCCCTGCAAGGTACCGTTTCACCCTCCGGGAACGATCCAATCGGAAATTTCTGAAAGTTATGATGAAGAAAGGTAGATGAGTCTTTTTTTTTACATGAAAAATGATGAAAAAATCAAAGACCCTAGGCGCTCAAACAATTGACAATGTGGCAGCCACGGGCCTGGTTTCCGTCATTTAAAAAAAAAAAAAGATAAGGAATTGTCGTTCGTGCTGTGCGACTAGCCACATGGTGTGGTGGTCGCGACCCTGTCTTTACCAATTGTGAAACAAAGTGTGACTGGCAATACCACTAGATCCCCAAATAGGCCCTCTGCAAATTCTCAGATTATGCGGATTTATGGTCTCAGCGTGAGTGTGCCCTGAGTATGCCCTACTATTTTGAATTACCTGGGCTGGAGAGTGCAATGATGATACCTCAAGGCCGTCTCCCTTTTTGTTTTTCAAATAAAGCATGAAATTACTGTCCATGGGCTGTGCTTCACCACTGAGGAGCAAACATAGATAGAAGAAACTGGCTAAGAGTTTTGTTTTTGGGGTCACTTCAGGAGAGTCACAAAAATGAGTTATAATTGCACCATGGGGCATGATACAGTTTGCAATTGCACTTTGGGCACCCTACATGGCCAGAAAGGTGGAGCGGAAGTGAAGTTGCCTAACCTCGTCGACGTCCTCGAGATTTTCGACAGTAATGTGATCGTGGGCGAAGAGCCGGTTGTGCATCCAGAAGACCGCATATCGGAGCCTAAATGCGTGCTTTCGAAAACCGTGGAGACAGGGTCTTCAATCACGATCCACGATACGCCGCCTGGTCCGAAAGCTGGGCAGATTGGAGAGAAGGGTCCGTGCCGCGGACTGGTCGTCCCGTCAGCCCCTGTGAAGTCCAGGCAAACGGCGACCAAAGCACCAGTTGCCTTGGGCTGCCGACCTCGCTATGTTGCGGCCACCAAGGCACCTCTCCCCTTGGTGGGCCAGCAGCGCTATGACTACACTGTGCCAAGCCGCGCAGGGGAAGCCCATGAGTATTTTGAAGATGATGATGAAGAGAACAGCGAGGAACATTCGGAATGAGCAGGAGGACAAGAACAGTATGCTGTGGGTGTCGGCGACATGACGAGGCATCCAGGAAAGACATGTAAAGTGGTTGGACAAGATGAAGACAGGGAGCACACTATGAGCGAATTGGGTGGAGAGGTTGGTCTGGCAGGAGGATATGGGAGCAACTACGAAGGATGTGAGGGGGATGTGCATCCAACACGAGGGGGGGTGCACCACGCGACAGTGGCTGTGGCTGGGCATACAGATGCTGCATGGCTCGCTGAGCGAAAGAGGAAGCACAGGCAGGAGAGGAGAAGTGCTTTGGATAGTAAACGGAGTAAGCAAGAAGCGGGTGAAAAAAGACAATTGATAATATTGCCCGTGGATGAGGCGGTCCGACGAACACGGGAGACTGAGGCGGCCACGAAGAAAAAGCAGCAGCCAAAGAAAAGAAAGGCAAAAGGTGGTGTCATGGAAAAGACTTCCGTTTTTCCAACAAAACAACCACAATCGGATGAAGAGGCCAAAGGCAAGACAGTTACTAGGCCGCCAAGTTTGCGAAATGTGCCATCGGTGACTTCTTCTGGTGTTCTCAGCAAAGGCTTCTTCCTTGAGTTGGACGAGCATGGGAACCAGTGTCCAGACATGGAATTCATTTCTGTCAAGTTCGACAGAATTTTGGATATCCCCGACGGGGAATTCTGATACAATCAACGCTATCTTGTGCAACAGATGATTGATGACATTTATGACGCAATGGTTGCATCTGGTGAGGCTGCTATCAGAGAGAGAACGACTGGAGCTGCCGGTGTGAATGTTTGTACATTGTATGAGAAGCCTGTCCTTTTGTTGGTTGCCCTCCGTGATACATTGCATACTGACGTTTCAGGGAGGATTGTGAGAGCAAGGAGGGTGCTGCCCGATAAATTCGACCTCGGCTCTGTGAACAAGTACTACTACTACCCTCTCAGCGGTCAACATAACGTGGCGGCGGCAAGAAGGTGTTTTGTTCAACGCCCTGACATCGCACAAGAGCTCCGATTGGATCGCTGGACTGCGAGGCCTGTTTATTATCCAGATAAGAGCATGGACAATTACGGCACGCTGAGCACTTTCCAGAACGCCAAGGACAAATGGAATACCCCATCGCACCAGATCGTGGTCATCCAGAACATACGAAAGTTGTGGCACGAATCGAACTGTCCTGAAGCTAAAGGCGGCTCAGCGACAGAAGTGAAAAATGCAGATTATAGAAAGTTTGCAGGAGAGGCTCTTCGTTTGACCGGGATTCGTAATTTGGTTGACATGTCTCTTACTACTCAATGGAGCGGCCAATGGTCTGACGCCCTCGGGCCCTACATGTTGTTGGCAAGGGCGACAGATGACGTTAAACTTTTCGAAAAGGTGAAACAAGTGTACGCCGCTTGGGAAGCTGGACAATTGTCGGGGAGAGATGCTGTGAAGCCTGCTACCAAACAAGGTGAATCAGGGAAGGCATCGAAGGCTGGACCTGGATTTGAGTTGAAAGGTGGAGTTAGGTATCCGGTTCAGGGTACCAAAGGACCAGGTTACCTCGTGGCTATGCACGATCCGGATATCAGAGCGTGGAAGCCCTTTTCAGCTCTTGGGAGGTGTGAGCGGCTTCAACTGTTGCGAGACATTCTCACAGACAATGTAATACTGACTCCTAAGCAAAGTGGAGCTGCTCAATGTGCCGGGAAATATTCAACGGAGACATACGCGGAAATGGTGAAGATTGAAAGAGCAATGTTGAGGATGTTTCACTACTTCGTCTTCATTTCTGACCCTCAAAGGAAGTCGTCAGAGTGGACGGAACGATTTTTCAACAACCTTTCCGATTTGTTTGATAAGTACTGTGATGAAGGATTGAGGTCTGAGAGGTGGATCGACCAGCGTCGCCATTTCAAAGACATAAATTGGGTGCGAACGTTCCCGGCTACAGTTGGAGGAGAAGAGGAAAAAGGAGAAGCGGGCTTCAAGAAAACAGCATCACTTGCTGCGAAGTGCCCCGAAGAGTTAGTGCAGTTTGTCAACAAGCTGCTGCGCAGATCAGAAACCAGGGGTTCGGAAACCATAAGAATGTCGGGCACGAGGAAATATATACATTTCAATAAACAGAACGTGAACTTTGTTTTCATCCCATTCCAATGGGAACCAAGTGATATTTCAGACGAGATGGATTCCAAGGAAATATATAGAGTCGTCAAACATCTGAGTTGCCACACGGCCGTGCTGGATTTGTGTCACCCAACCCAGATAGGGGTGTGGACTGAAGAAGTCTTTGATGGTCTATGGAAGTTCATGGGAAAACTGGCAGGTGATTATTGGACATTATTGTACTTCGTTCCGCGGTCGTGCGAGTATACATTTTTCAAGCAAGTTACAAGTTGGGACATTGACATTCATTTGTCCATTCTAAAGTGGACTCGTCAGCAACAAACGAAGGCGAAGCATTCATATAAGGTTGCGAACTTGCCTTTGGAGGACACAAACAAAATGGTTGTCATCATGTACTCCAACGATGGGGATCATCACCGCAACACTATTCCCTTGCTTGAAGACATTCCAGCAAACACTCCAGCTGCGAATCGATCATCTGGCGAGCAGGCGGGGGACTTATCAGCACTTGTGCACAAAGAGAGAAGGCCAAAGATGTTGATTGATGTCGTGGAGAAGAACTTCACGCCCACGAAGTTGAAAATGGCAGGTATGGGGCCAAAAGAGAAATTTGTGTACGAAGGTATGGAAAGGGAGCCAAATGCGATGGTGGAGACATTCGAGCATTTTTGTCCTGCGGATGAGGTGGTTGTTTTCCTGGGAAAAGGTCATGCGGCGTTGATTTGGGAGTTGTTAAAGAGTTACCGTCATTGCATTGTTCTGGAAGGGGAGGGTATGAAGTTCGAGTTTCTCGTTCAATTCGTCAACAGGATGGTCAAGAGTGGAGGTTACTTCGCCAAATTTGTTAAGCCGCCTCCTCAACATGATGAAAAGCGTGATCTCGTCTACAAAGTCGGGCAAAACATCGTCAACATTTGGGAGTTCATTTTCGAGACTAAGTCACAAAACAGAGGGGGACGTGCATATGTCACCAGAAGGCGAAAAATGGAATCACTTCTGAGGGGATATCATAAGGCACCGGCGGAGACGGAAGTTGCATTTCTAGACCGTTTGGAGATGATGTACTTCGACGAACACATCGGGGCATTTACAATCGCAGCTTATGCAACTTGTTTTGGGGAAGGCTTCGATGCTGAGGACTCTGAGGAAGAAAGTGACGATGGTCCTTTGCAAGCGGCTTTGGCAGATGAGAGGCAAAAAGCTTGCAGCTCGGTTTCGCAAAAGATGGGTGCGTCGGGCACATCGTGCGGTTCTGGGGGGGCTTCAAGTATTGCAGTTTCAACGGACCAGTTTCAACGGACCAGTTTCAACGGACCAGTTTCAACGGACCAGTTACATGGCGGGCAACACAACAACGCTATCTTCCGGCGCAGTTCAGGATGATCCGAGGGTGCAGGCAATGCTCTCCCCAGAGGTTATGGCAAGTCTGTCAGCACTTGCATATAGCCCGACTACTGTTTTGGAATTGCTACGCTCTCAAACTCCTCAACAACCTCCGTCTGAGCCTTTGGAGTACGAGATTGAAGACATCATCCCTCCGGATATTGCACGGCTTTCTCGACCTATTGTGTGCCGAGACGATTATACGGTGATGCTTGACAACGTATGGGGTCATCACATTATATGGCACCCCCACCACTTCCAACCTGCATTGGCGAGAGGGAACAGGGTAATGGCTATAAAAGAAGAAGGGGAGTGACAATTTTGCCTCCACAGACGTATGTCACAATCCAAGTTTGTCACACACGCCAGAAATCAGATTGGCAAGCGACTACTGCGACTTAATCCGCAGGTTTCTCAATCAAGACTGGATGCAAGGACAGAAGAAATTTTTGAGGAGTTCAAAACATCTCGATGGCTTGAGTATCTGGAAGAGTTCTATGATCGAGAAACAAGTCCAGCTTTTGGATATAATTGGCGTATCGAAGAGGAACTTAAAGACAAAGCTTGGGAAAGGAAAGGAGCGAGCGGCGATGAGAGTGGCAAGGGATCAGGATCAGGCGGCGGTGCGCTTGGCAAGGGAACAAGATCAAGCGGTGGTGAACATGACAAGGATCGGAACCACGGGGCGGTGCCAGTAGCAAGGGTCTGGGACCGAGCATCGGTGCAAGTGGAAAGCCAATAAGTCATGGTGAACTGCAAAAACACGAGATGTGTCAAGGGCGTCAAGCAACAGAGGGAAAGGTATCTGGACCAAGCGGCGGTGCACATGACAAGGGATCGGGATCGCCTATGGGATCAGGACCAAGCAGCAGTGCACATTGCAGGGGATCGGGTTTGCCTCTGGGACTAGGACCAAGTGGCGGTGCACATGGCAGGGGATCCAGAGGCGATGCAAGTGGCAAGGATTTGGGAGCAAGCGGCGGTGCAAACGGCGGTCCAAGCGTCAAGGGCGTAAGTCATGGAGAACTACCAAAATGTGTCGAGGAGGTCCTTCCTCATGACCAAGTTTGCGCGACCACTGTGTTGGCGAGCGAATGTGTCGAGGAGGTCCTTCCGGATGACCAAGTTTGGGCGACCACTGTGTTGGCGAGCGAGAGTGTTACTACGCAAGTGGATAATACTGGTGCACTTGCAGAATTAGAGATGCCATCGTTGGATATGCCAGTTGAGAAAGATGAGCATGAAGTCTCTCTGGACATGAAGAATGAAAGCGCGACTGCAAGTGCAAAGGAAACTGTCAATGTACAGGTCATCGAAGAGGATGAAGGACATATAGTACTAATTACACGGAAGCAACATACGTTTGTACAACCTGAACTTATGCTTGCAAAATCAGAAGCACAACAGTCTGCTAACCTCATGATATCTATCGACGAATCTCCTTTTACGCCATCGCATGGTGCGATAGAAGGTCGTGTTGAAGACAAAGTGTTAGTGAGCCACCGAGGTGAGCACGTACTTATCTCTAAGGGAATATCTAATACTATAGGCGGACTATGGGGTATATTACATGCACTCATATGAACTAATTTTTTGCCTAGGTTTGCAACCGTACGCTCGGTGATGAGAAGAAATGAGGTAGAATATTGTGTATCTCTTATTTGCAATTATGTGAAAAATTGAACTTAAACTCATAATGTTTTGTCTTGTCAATCATTGTCGTTTTATATTGATGAACATGCAGGGTGACGAAAAGAACTGTGGAAAACGACGCACGTATGTTTGCAAAGGTAGAGTGAGAAGAATATTATTCGTCGTGGCTTGCAAGCCTTATCAACTTTGCCGTTATTGCCCAAAAAAGAGAGAAGAAGACTTACACCCATGACATTTTCATTTATGAAGCCAATGCCCTAAGGATGTTTAAATTTGTTGGAATAAGCCTCAGAGAAGGGAAGAAATTGCATCGCGAAGGTTGCAGTTTATATATTGTGGATGACAGCTCTGATAGAGAAACAAATAGACAACCAAAAACATGAACTCGGGTATACGTCGAACATCACATAACGAAAAGTTCGTTTTTGTATGTAGTCTTAGTCGTTCCATTGTTGTTTATATGTGTGGTTGTATGCAGTTCATGACCCTTTGTTACAGATTCCTTTAACAATAGAACGCCTCACCATAGAAGAAAAGGAGTATCTTGACATGATTACAGGCAGCAGCGAAGACAATGAAGCATACGGCATTGTCGATTACAAGGGAAGATGGAAGGTGGGAAAGGAAGACATCATGGTCGTCGTCGAGGATGGGAAACGGTTAAATGACAAAATCGTCAATTTGTACCTGCTAGCCGTCCAGATCATCAATGACCACATCAAGGTTGATTCGGCATGTACAGAAGTGACAAGAAAGCATGAAAACTCTTGTAGTGTTCCTTTTGTGTACATTTTCAATTCCTTTTTCTTCACTCGATTGTTGGGTGCTTCGAGGTTTGAAACCGCACATTCCGAAGGGATGAAATGGGTGAAGAACACAATTTTTTTTTATTCTGACTTAGTGATTATCCCTCTTCATTTTGGAAATCACTGGGTCTTAGCTTATGTCAGCATAGACGGTCCGAACTGTAAATTCCACCTCATAGACTCTCTCCCTCGTGTTGACTATGTTTCAGTCCTTGAATGTTTGGATTTTTTTTTCGAAGCGGAGTTTCATCGACACAATCTTCACGAAAGATATCATGTGGACGGGCCTACATCCTCCTTTGATACATCAGTAGATGGGATTCCTGCTCAAGAGGATCCTTGTAGTTGTGGTGTTTTTATGTTAGGTTTTGCATCTTTGCTTGCAAGAGGTCACTTCCCTCCATTTGCTTTCCCACAAGCCAATATTTCTGATATGAGGCTTAAAATAGCATTTGATATTTTGTCCATGGTTAGATAGGAAAGTCAATGAGGTGCGACTAAAGTTATTGTCCGTAGTTAATATTTTGTTGATGAGATTGACATGTTTACTGAGTGTAAACATTCGAGGTAAAAACTTGATATTGTATTATATTTTGAGCACAAGCAACACGGGAGCATGATTGTTTTGAACTTGTATAATCATGACTGACACATTAAAATTTTCCTTCAACTTTTCATATATGAGCATTGTTTTGTCGTTCTTCAACTTTGCATCGCTAAGCTTTGATACATGAACATTGTTTCGTTCTTATTTTTGTTTGTCGTTATTTCGATTTTTCGTTATTTTGCTTTGTCGTTATTTCGTCTATAATTTTCTCATTTCGTTCTTCCATTTTACAGTTAAAAAAAAAAATGAACATGAAAACAATTTCACTTATAATGAAAACACCGTAATAGGAAGGTACTAATTAGCTCTTTTTGTGCCCCAGACATTTTGTTGATAACGTCTTAAGGATTTGTGTAAATTCTGTTTGATTGATTGATATGTGGGCCAACGGTCGTTCCTCGATCGGGCGCCAGCCTTCCGTATCTTCCTCGCCAACGCGCCCCTTCCCTTACAACGAGGAGAGGACACGTGTATGCGAGTGGGACGTACGGGAAGTTGTTGCACGCATCGACGGACAATACTACTTCCCTCCTGAAAATCGTTGTTCCGGCTTTGTGGATGTGGGCTTTGTCATTATCGATACACACTTTCTACCCTACTCGGTATTGTTGTCATTTAACGAACTGATCGTCATTCCGTGGACGACAGTGGCGCCCCATTGGCCTCAAACCTTGTGCACTCAGTGCCAGCGTTTCGATCGTTACGAATCAAAGGGCTTCCACTATCGGATACGGAGTGAGGACGAGCACAAGGAAAGAGTCATGCGACTTAGACCATCCACGTCAGACTCGGAACTGACTAACGAGCGACGTCGGGACTTGATACAGAAACGGGATATGCGGAGTGTGTCGAAGCCGTTCCGCTCTAAACGAAGATCCGTAGCACGGTGGGAAGCTCGACAATACTTTTTGGATTGAATTTGGATTTTTTTCTTTTCACGCCGTGCCCGCGCACGCATTCCGCGACGCGCGAAAGCAGCCGACTTACTTCATCGGGCCAACACGGGGGATTTCAGTTCTGTCTGTGTCCCCACACTCAATTTTCCAAAAATCCTTGGCACACCCCATCTTGCTGTTTTTCCTGGGCCTTCATTCCGCACCTTTAGNTTCTGTCTGTGTCCCCACACTCAATTTTCCAAAAATCCTTGGCACACCCCATCTTGCTGTTTTTCCTGGGCCTTCATTCCGCACCTTTAGCACTCTGAACGAAAGACAGCACAAGCCGTGAGGTTGGTATCGGAAACGACACGTGTCCGTTCTGATGATAGTAAGTCGAGCTGGCAAGAGGTAGAAGAAGTCCTCAACCTGCTCGTCGAGATCGCCCAGTGACCAGATCTAGATCCGGTGCGGCTATACCAGCTATGCCAATGGCAGACGGTAACGTAGCGCCCCCCAGGGTAATTGTTAGTATTCACGCTCCTTTTCCTTTCTTTCCTAATCACACCCACCCCCAAGCTTGGTTGGAAGCCGTCGAAGCTCAAGGGTATGACACGGAAGATCTCCCACGCGTCCTCACCTTGTTGCTTCGCAACACAACACATGATTGGCTTAGGAAACACACGTGGGTAGACTGGAACACCTTTAAGCAAGCCTTTTTGGCTAGATTTGACACAGTTAGCGAAGACGCCGCCTGGTATGTGCTCAAGACTCGACCGCAAGGACCCGTGGAATTGTTGCCCGACTTCGTGGATCAATTTCGAACTACGTTAGACAAATCAGGGCGCGATGAAAAGTCCACCCGAGATTTGTTCATCGATCATCTACAAAATACAACGTTAAAAGGTAAGTTGCAGAAAAAGGTCCCCCCTAAAACGCACCAACTATCTGCTATCATTGCTAAAGCGCTTGAGTTGGACCTGACGGATACCAAGAAATATATAAGTCAGGGAGACGAAGACATTACGGACACGATCCAAGATGTCACGGTGAAAAGACGATCGTGGTTACAGGCGGTGGACCGTTTCTACCCTCGGCCCGATCATGACCTCCCCGAAGGGGCTGTCTCTGATATTCCGTCAGTTCCTTCTCCTCCGTCCCTCTCAATGAATCAACAGGTAGCAACGGTTAAACCCAGGAGCTCCCAAGATTCCTCCCCTATGGCCATAACAAACATGCACCTAGCACATATGATTCATACAGCCACCACCAAACAACCAGAATGGATTAGCAACCTGGTCCAGATGCAGACGACTTTCATGGATCGAATGGAACAGATAATGAACAGATTAGTTAAGCCCACTTTGACTCCTGCTCAACCCGCCCCTGCATCGTTCCCACTTCTGCCTGCTCCGCCTGCACCCGGACATGTACAGCAGTTCCCTCACACAGCCAACTTGGCTGGGAAAATCGAGTGTTTTAACTGCAAACAGCCCGGGCATTTCGCCAGGGACTGCCCGCAGCCGAAACGAAATCAACCCCCACCTGATGCAGCCCCCGTAGCTCTGAATCAAGGACAAGTGGCCGCACTAATGGATACTGCCCGAAGCGAGGAGATCGTTGCGTACACCCCTGAGCTCCCTTCCCCCTCAATGATAGTTGCATCGACCTCGGAAATTTCTGTTTCCGACGCTGCTGACGTGGTCGATCCGCTCGAATGCCTTTATCTCGCCAGAATGATCGGAGCAATCCGACCAGCTCAAGACGATCTTGAATGGGTCGAACGCGAATCTAACTCTGGACCATAGTTTCAGGCGGGTGAAATCGATGTCCTAAGGACGGTTAAACAACTGGACATTCGTGTTCCGGTCCCGGTGGGACATTTGCTCATCATATCCGAAGCAGCGAATGACAAGCTGCTGCAACAATGTCAGAAGAATCAAAAGCGTTTTACGTACCAGCACATACAACGGATGCTGAAGAAGAAAAAGGAAGAAGGAGTAGAGGAAGTTGCATCGCCCGAACCCGAAGAAGGTGAACCCGAAGCAAAGCGAGTAACTGCAATTTCTTTAGTAGAGAAAGATCACTTCGTAAGAGCTCGACCAGTGTTGTGGGAAAGGGATGAATGTGATTGCGAGATACGGCGCAAACCCTTTAACGCTCTCATTGATACTGGCTCATCGGCAGTCGCTATATCATTAGACGCGGTAAAAAGAACGGGCCGACTCAACTCGATTCTCCCTCAATCTGGCAAGGACCAATACGTCTCTGCCGACGAAGAAGCAATGAATATTATAGGAGTCATCGAGAATGTGGCTGTGAAAGTTGGACGAGTACACGTCCTCGCTAACGCTTTAGTCATAGATGTGCACTCATATTCGGTATTGTTGGGATTGCCTTGGGCAATGGCGGTAGGTGCCCTCATGCATTTCGATTCCAAACAGTTGGTGCTCACGCAAACAGGAGGAAAGCCTCAGACGGTTCCGTTGCGGATTACAACCCGAGCAGTAAAAAAAAATCCTAACCCTCCTCGGATAGAGATGATTCAAGGTCCCGATCACGAGGAGTCTACATCTACGGATGACAGTGGCAGATTTGAAGAACAAGAGTGCTAGGAAGAGATGCCTAGCGAGAGTGAATGGAAACACTAGGTCGACCTTTTTTAGCACGAAACCCCCAAGGAGTTTCGCATGATCCCCAGAGCCGTCCGAACCTTCCATCTGGAAGACAGCTCGCTTGCTCCCATGGAAACCCAGGTCAGTCCTTCGACCTTTCTTGGAGAACCCATTTTGCAAATATGAAACCTAGCAGACGATTTGGAACCCCCTCGCACCTTATACGAGGGAACAGTTTCCCTACGAACACGCTATCAACAGGCGAAACAATACCAGGATGTTTCTGTTTCCCCTCCAAGATCACTGCTTACGCCAGGAGCGACCATCGCCCTGATTAAACAAGATGTCGAAGCTCCTGTCAGCGATGTGCCCGATCTAATGCAGGAAATGGTGGATCTAACCGGACTAACAGTGGAAGGAACCTCGGCTGATTCGGAAACTGATGCTGAAGCTAAAGAGACCGAGATGATTAGCCCTGCTGAATCCAGATGATCGCGACTGTATTTTATGTCTGCACTAGCAGCTCTATTTTCTCTAGCGTCCATGACTGACGGGATCGGCCTGCTGATTGGATCGATATGCCTCTTGAAATACCCGATCGACCAATCGTCACTCTACCCGATCACGTTCCCCTGGAGTTCCGACGATCGCTAATAAACGTCTTGAATGGGTACATGGAGGTATTGAGTGTGCGCAATAATGATATTGGGTTGTCTAATGTGATCAAGCATGCCATCCTAACGGGGGATCATCCGCCCATTAGCTGCGTCCCTTATCGATACTCGCCAGCCCAACGGGCGACTACGTTTCAACGAATCAAAGAATTTGAGGCTAATGGATGGATCGAACTCGCAATAGAACCTTGGCTGTTTTCTGTGGTAATAGTGCCCAAAAAGGCCGGAGGAATTCGCATATACATCGATTATCGAAAGCTGAATGATATCACGATCAAAGATGTGTATCCCCTTCCCCGGATTAATGCGTTGTTGGATGCGATTGGGAGTGCTCAATTTTTCAGTAAGTTTGATGTTCGGCATGGGTTTCATGATAACTTTCATCATCTTCTTGTTCGAGAGGAGGATCGTCCAAAAACGACGTTTGTGTTGTTCGAAGGTACCTGGCAATGGGTCCGATGTCCGATGGGCATCTGCATTGCTCCTGCAACCTTCCAGCGAGCCATGAATATAGCTTTCCAAAACTTTGTGCGGAAGACACGGCTGGCCCAGAGCATTATCAATTATTGCGTGATCGTGTACATGAATGATATTCTGGTGTATTCAAGTTCCTACGAGGGGCACGTGCAGCACATCGAGTGGACGCTGCACGCTTTAAGAGATGCCGGTTTCAAGGTGGCGCTCGAGAAATGTCAGTTCTTTCTTACCACCATTTCCTTTCTGGGACACGTGGTGACGGACCAGGGACTCAGACCGGAACCGCAAAACGTGGCAGCCGTGAGAGACGCACCTGTGCCCACGACTATCACTCAAGTTCGCGCCTTTTTTAGCCTGGCCTTGTACTACCGAAGGTTTATGAAGGGCTTCGCGGCTATTGCAGGTCCCCTCACGAATCTGTTGAAAAAGGATCAACCGTTGATCTGGACGCCAGAGTGTGACCAGGCGTTCTCGAAACTCAAGGCAGCCCTTATTCCGGCTCCGGTCCTTATAAGACCGGATCCTGCAAAGCCTTTTATCCTCATCACGGACTGGCAGCCAGAGGCAATCTCAACGATCTTGGCCCAGGTGGGACCCGACGAACTTGAATGTGTGGTGGAATACACGTCTAAGTCGGTGTCTGCTTGCAAGCGCAATTACGCCGCCCCAACAGGTGAATGTTACGCAGCTCTGTGGCGGATCAGCCACTTTCAGCCTACTTGTATGGGCGGAAGTTCACACTGGTCACCGATCATAAGCCATTATTAGCCCTGAAGAAGTCTAAGGATTACTCAGGCATGATCGGGAGAAGGGCGATAATGCTAAAGAGCATGGACTTTGACATTCGTCATTGGAAGCACGAGAGGCACGGAAATGCTGACGGGTTGACACGACTGCACCGACCCGAGAAGGTCCTCAAAAGCGAAGAAGTGATTCCGTGGAACGAGCCGAAGGAGGACAGCGGACCGCGATACGGACAAGTGGAAATTCTGTCGAAGGAGTAAGTGACACGTAGCTTCGCTCTGCCCTCTCTGCAGCCCTTCTCACTCTCTTTCTCCTCCTCTATCATCATGGCTGCTCCTTCTGTCTTGGCGACCCCTTCTTCCCCTGCTGAGTCCGGCCCTCTCGCCTCATCGGCCTTCTTCGCCACCCTTCCCGATAAATTTTGCTATTTTTGTACGTGTATTACACGGGTATATGGGGTGAATTGCCATCCCTTTGAGACCGGATTCGTTGAGTGGGTAAACTGTGCCATGTGTGTCAATCGTGCACACGGTGCATGTGTTCGATATCGAACAAGTAACAGGGAATAGAAATGCCCTCTTTGTAGGACGGACAAACTGCCTACTTAGGTTCAATTCGAGGCCGCCCGTACGGACGACCCTGAATACGACGAGAAATACCAACGAGCGGAGGTCTGGACGGATAAAATTCTATTGGCTAAGCTGGTTGGGTTACCATTGGATCATCTCACTAAGCACGACAGACGTCGGACAGACGTCGGGCTACCGAGAGATCTCGGGATTACCGCTGGATCAACGGCCACCCAGAAAAACGTAAAACTGACGGATCGGGTTTATGGTTGACGGTTCCCCATGCATTCCAGAGATATGATTGGACCCGATCTGCTCACGAAGAACAGGCCGCTCACTTCGCGATACGTGTCACAGAGGCAACTATAGATCAAAATCGATGGTTCTGGTCTAATATACGGGACGATTTCAGATACGTAGTCACCAACTGTCTGGTCTGTGCCGCCGATCGTGCCCCAATACGGGGACCAAACACGATAGTACCGACAGAAGTAGAGCGCCCTTTCCAGCGAGTCAGTATGGACACGACAAATATCGACCGTTGCGAATATTCCATCCTTTTAGTTTTAATAGACCATTTTCCAAATACATCGAGGTATACCCCTGCAAGACCCGTAAGGCCGCAGAGATAGCCACGTACATCAATCGGTTCCTCTATACTCACCTAGATACAGAAGAAATTCTAACCGACAACGGGTCTGAATTGAAAGGTGAGGTAGAGGAATTGCTCGCACGAAGAGGCATTACACTTCGACACACGACACCCCACGTTTCTCAATCGAACGGGTTGGCCGAAAATGCCAGTCGCATGATTAAGAATGCCCTTCGTAGAAATTTAGCGGCGAATGATACGCGCCCTTGGCCCGAGATCGTATACCAAATTGTTGGAATTCTCCAGGCCACCCCTCATGAATCCACAGGGTTCACCCCCTTCCAGCTTCGAACCAATAGCCTCCCATATGTCGATTACCGGGGCAATTCGGAAATTGCCGATGCAGGGGGTAGAGACACGCGTGCCGCCCTTAAGGCCAAGGCCAAAAGGTACACCGATATAATAGAACGGGCCGTTCCGAAGCTAGCCCGAAAAAGACAGAAAATGACTAATCTAGCCCACGGAAGACAAGTCCGTAGCTACGAAGCCCGAAATGGGAATGCCGGTCCCCAACATCAATATAAATTAGGGGACTGGTACAGGTACGTAAATGTGCACGCGACCGGAAACTCGCTCCCAAAGTTTCTGGCTATTTCCGCGTGGTCGAGCTCGGACCCAACGGTGCCAACACGGTGCGCATTGCGCCCGAAGCAAGCGCCATCCATAGCTCAGTCCCCATCGTCCGCCATACCTCTTATATCCATCCCCTCCCTCCCTCTGACATCCCTCCATCTCCCTCATCTGCTGAAGAAGAGGACGAAGACGATCTAGTTTTCGCTTCGCTCTCTCCCTCCTGCTCCCCTCTTTCATCTTCTTCCCTGTCCTCGCCATGAGTTTCATCACGGAGCAAGCTCTTGGCGATCATCTGCTGCAGCCACGTGGCTACATCTCCGAGATCCGGCAAGTTCGTCATCCGCAGCTTAGTCTTGATCTGTGAAGGGTAGCGCAGTTTTTTTGCACCGAGGGAGTGTGTGCCACTGCTGCATTCCGATTCGCCGGGAGTCAGCAGGCAGTGGTATTGGCAGAGGTGGTGGCTCTTCATCGACGAGCGACTCCCGGGACGAGCCACGTCACTACGGTCGCTGCATTCGGTGGCGACATTAGCACGATCAACCCACTGTGACATACCGCGATCTTGACCTCCTTGCGAGAGTGGGCGCAGCAGTTGTCGACTGATTGGCATCACGGTCTCGCGCGTCCAGGGTACAATCTATTCCCGATAGCCAGGACGGACTTCGACGTTCGCACTTCTCCGCGCCAACCAGGAGTCGCGCTCCCCGCCCTCATCCCCTTCCAACGCCCCCAATAAACCGCGCCGCTCCCCTGGCTCCCCTCTCCACCTTCGGGCTCCCCTCTCTTTTCCCCACCTTCTGGCAATCCGATCTCCATCCTCGCCTTTCTTTCTCCCTTGAGCCTCTCATCGTTCCGCTCCTCGATCCTAGACATTGGCGGCTGTGGCGTGAAACCTTTGTTGATTTGTCTGTGTGCTTGGCCCGAGTGCAGGTGACGTGGACGCGGACCAGTGAGCAGCCTGCGTGCGTCGAGTACCTGGAGCTGTTGATCCTGCAGGCTTGGAGAACGGATGTGGATGGTGATCTCCTCGGTTTCCTCTTCGGATCGGTGCGACCAGGCCATCGCCAGCCCATCGTTCAAGAACTCATCGTCCCACCCGTGCAATTAGCTGACGATCTCCCCCTCGACATCGTTTCGCAAAGCGACGCCCCTGGAAGACAGGGCAATCAATGCTGGCAGGCCTCATAACCATGACTCTGTATATGATCTGTATATGGGATGCTGGACCCGCTTTCCAGCAGGTGATGCTCCCCACCAATAGATGGAGCCTCCCCTGGGGTGCTAGTGGTGACTACTCGTATCAGCAGCACTAGCACTGGGAGGGGTTGTGCTAAAAAAAAAAAAAAAAAAAAGAGCTTTGGTTTCGGGCTTATAGTTTGATAGATATAGAATAAAGACATATATTGGCAGCGCCTGACTGTTGGATATAGTACACAACATGGTATAGGGATGCTGGGCCGATTTCCAGCAAATATAAATCACATTAGTGTAATACACATTACATCGTGATTAGGGTTTCGCCTGATAGGATTGATGTCTCAGTCTGTTGGTGAGGTTCTGTAGATCAGATGGACAGGGACACTGGACCCGTTTTCCAGCACATACATTCACACCATCGCATACGGACGCGGGACCTGATTTCCAGCAGATATATTTTCATATTTGTATAGGGATGCTGGACCCGATTTCCAGCAGGTGTAGCTCCCCACCAATAGATGGAGCCTTCGACGCTGGGGCCTACTTACCGGGGGTGCTCCTGAGGAGGTGCTTCAAGGAGAAGAAGAAGGCGACGCCGACGAAGAAACGTCGGAGGAAGGAAGCTATAGTGAGTACAGTGAAGGAGCAGAGTGAGGAGGAGGAGCTAGAAGAGGAGGAAGCCAGATTGGAGTGGGAAGACTTGCCGGAAGAAGCGGCGCGCACGGGCACAGAAGCGGAAGATCCCGAAGAGGCACGAAGAAGGGAGGAAATCGCCGCCGGAAAAAAACCAGCTGGAGATCCCCAGCAAGGCGAGCCTGCGCATCAACGACGACCCAACCAGGGATCCAGAGCCCCCCGAGCCCGAAGATGGCGGATCAGCAACCGCGGCTCCGAGCGCATCGCGACCGAGACGGAGTCGATCCCCCTCCCCCTCCACCCCAACCCGTCCCCCAGTTCGTCCACGTACCGAAGCGGGGAATCGGTCTTCATCCACGGTCATTATCCCGCCGTCCCCTTGATTACCTTACCCTCTCCCAGATTTCTACCCCCGCCATCTTCCCTCGCAACCCCTTTCCTCCCAATACTTTCGAGCACTTTTACTCCACCCGTCTCGCCGTCACCGTCCATCCCAGCCCCTCCCTTCAAGCCGCGAGCCCCACGTTCTGTCTACACGTCCTCTTGTTCAGCGCCGCGTGGAACAAAGTAACGCAGTAGAAGTCTACTGCGTAATCACCGGGACCATTCCCGCGTGTCGCCATCACGAGCAGTTTCGCGCGGCCCTCTTCCGCACTTTCTCCACCCTTTACCCTGACTACCTCGCCTCCCTCCCTCACAACGGCGATCGGTTTCCCCGCTTTCACCGGATCATCCGCTACGAGGATCCCCCGATCACGGAGGAAGGGATGAACCGATACTTACCCCCACTCCCCCCCAACCCTCCCCGACGGCAACCCTCCATGTACAATGTCTACTTCCCCATCCCCACACGGCGTTGAAACCCGCCACGTGTCCCCGAGCAGCACGAATCAGCAGTTTTCGTGAAGATCACGCCATTGACGATGACGTCAACTTATGCTTTGATTCGATGAAATACGCTGGACTGAGGGTGCAGAGCACACGGAGATCTGATGGACCATGATGGTGCCACCTAGACGATCTCCGAAGATTCGAAGGACAGGGGGTTGCATATGACAGGACTGCAGGGAACGGGATCCGAAACAGCACGAGCCGGCATGCTTCACGAAGATCTTGCCACGGATGTTGTCGCCAGCTCATCATGCTGATCCAAGCTCCTATTTCGTCCTGCTTCTTCATTCCTTGTACTTCTTCTTGTTTCTTCGTCCCCTCGTATTCCCTTTATTCGAGCTCTCATGCAATCAGGAGATCGCATAATTTTGGAACCCCCTGCGCGTCAGATATGTGACGAACCATTTCCCGACCCCGTGCTATCTTTCGCACCCCCTTGACCCAATACCCCTTGGTGTATCATACCGACCCCACAGAACCCTCGTCGCTTTTCTTGATTTCAGGCGCCTTGTTTGGGCCCCCATTTTTTTGGAAGTTCTATTGATTCTTGGAATTCTGCTTTTTGTAATTCGGGAAATGCACGAGAAATTTCGCATGCCTTAGCGAGCGCAATAGGAATTGGGCTCAACAGTTAGGAATTACGGAATAAGCGGAGCCCGACGTATCTTTTTCCTTGCATGAACGTTCTCGGTCACGTCAGAGAAAACTCTAGGAATTTTATGAGAATACGGATAGGCATAAGACTTTTTTTTCCCGTGTCGACTTTCGCGCGCGGATATGGTGATTTCAATTTTTGAATTGGTGTAGGATATAGGCAAGCTGTAACTGTTTCGGTGCCTTTTTCTCTTACTGTCGGCACCGTGCATGCAAGCATCCTCCTCCTTATTTCCCGCGCCATCCTTCCCCCGCACTCTCTCTTTTCCCTTCCCCTTCTTCTCCTTCTCCCATCGCAATTGTTTTTCCCTCTCTGCTTTTTTGCGCGCCTGCTTCCCTTTCTTGATCGTCTGAATCTTGGACCCGTCTCGCGCTGCTTTTCGCGCCTCGTCTTTTCCCGCTCAGCAACCCTGACTCGCGAAGCCCGGTTGATCCTTCGATCACCCCGGCTCACCAATCAGACGCGTTGAGTAAGGGAATCTTCCTATTGCGTGACGAATCTGATTGGCCAACCATCGGGTTCTGCAGGATCAACATGGCTTCTCCTGAGCACCCTTCGCTGAACCTCCTCTCCTTACACCCTGATCTCTCCTCTGACTCTTTCCCCATCCATCTCCTTGCTCGCAACTATACATTCCACAAACGTGCCCACAAAACTCTCTTACGTTTTCCACTCCCAAGCCAGCTTCCGGGAAGCAGTGGCTAGGTGATGCGTTTGGTGAGAGTCAAAAAGTCCTGTCGGGCTGACAGTAGTCTGGCCGGTTGCGCGCTTGATCGCCACGACAGACTGTGGGATCAGGGCGAGCTGAGTCGAGTCTGCGTCAACGGGTGACGATCGCAGTGGCGGAAATTAGCACGCGACGGCCGGGATCGTCGGTGCGGGTATGAGGATTTGTGATTGGAGTTGAGTGGATGATTGGTCGGGGGCCATATTGGAATTTTACGGCGAATGTGCCTTCATTGCGGATCATTTTTCTGGTGTGAGTTCATGGTTGTGAAGCCGAATGTCCTCTTGTCGATTTCTGGTGTCTTATGTCTCGACTTTTCTCGCTCATCTCTCCCATCTCTCTCTCTCTCTCTCTCTAACTTGAATGACGGTGTGTTGTGGGTTTGCCGCTCATGTGAACCAAAGCGAACTTCCGCGGGGAAGAACGTCTTCCGGAACTCTTCCATTAGTTTCCTAGGTAATCCCCAGATGTCGAGAACGTAATCCCCTTGTCTTGTGAACGGTGGATGCGTGTGTACAATCCCTCGGTTGATTTCTGACCTGTTTACCCTTGTCATCTTCGCACCTACCACAGTGAATGTATGAGATGCTTGTCTTTCTGCGTTGATTAGACTCAGCACTCGATGAGATTTTGTTCCAGAATGCAAGAGTGTTTAGATCTGTGTGTCTGAATGCACTGCGCATGCCATCTGCCTTATGCTGTACGACATCAACAGGTAGTCGGCGAGGCAGCCCCGAAAAAGCTAGGCGCATCGTGTTTTTGTTGATCGGGTCCGCTGAAACTGAGTCGCGGGTTGATCCCTCGGAACTCCAATCCGATTAATGCATGATTGTGTGGGTGTCGTAAGCTGCTTCTCTCGTGACCAAAGGGAGGAAGGTACTAATTAGCTCTTTTTGTGCCCCTTTTGTTGATGACGTCTTAAGGATTTGTGTAAATTATGTTTGATTGATTGATATGTGGGCTAACGACCGTTCCTCGATCGGGCGCCAGCCTTCCGCATCTCCCTCGCCAACCCCCCCCTTCCCTTACAACGAGGAGAGGACACGTGTATGCGAGTGGGACGTACGGGAAGCTTTTGCACGAATCGGTCCCTCCTGAAAATCGCTGTTCCGGCTTTGTGGATGCGGGCTTTGTCATTATCGATACACACTTTACACTCTACTCGGTATTGTTGCCATTTAACGAACTGATCGTCATTCCGTGGAACGGCAGTGGCGCCCCATTGGCCTCGAACCTTGTGCACTGAGTGCCAGCGTTTCGATCGTTACGAATCGAAGGGCTTCCACTATCGGATACGGAGAGAGGACGAGCACAAGGGAAGGGCCACACGACTAAGACCATCTACGTCAGACTCGGAACTGACCAACGAGCGACGTCGAGACTTGATACGGAAACGGGATACGCGGAGTGTGTCGAAGCTGTTCCGCTCTAAACGAAGATCCGTAGCACGGTGGGAAGCTCGACAATTGGATTAAATTTGGATTTTTCTCTTTTTTGCGCCGTGCCCGAGCGCGCATTCCGCGACGCGCGAAAGCAACCGACTTACTTCATCGGGCCAACACGGGGGGGTTCAGTTCTGTCTGTGTCCCCACACTCAATTTTCCAAAAATCCTTGGCACACCCCATCTTGCTGTTTTTCCTGGGCCTTCATTCCGCACCTTTAGNTTCTGTCTGTGTCCCCACACTCAATTTTCCAAAAATCCTTGGCACACCCCATCTTGCTGTTTTTCCTGGGCCTTCATTCCGCACCTTTAGCACTCCGAACGAAAGACAGCACAGGGCGTGAGGTTGCGCGTCACAGTCTCGCCCCACTGGGGGCTCGGAGCCCCGTCCCTGTATACACAGTCTTGACACCCATCCCGCAACACCAACACCCGCCCTAACAAGAGTGGAAATCCTCAAGGCACCCATGGCGATGTGCTTGGCGGGTGATGCCTTGCCCGCTGAGGGCCCCACCTAAAAAAAAATGGGGGAAAAGGGAAAAAAAAAAAAAGAAGTGCAACATGAGCATGAATCTTCTGGTAGAACACAGGTAGATACACTGCTAGTAGCTTAGAACTTTACAGCTTGAAATGCCCTTTTTCCTGGCTGCCTGTGGGGTTGTACAGCCCTCAGTAGCTTGCTATTCTTTTTTCAGGTTTTTTTTTTTTTTTTTTTTTTTCCCCTTCTGCTAGAGAAGAATCTGGGCTCCATCCAGCATCCTAACTCAATTGGTTAGGCACGCAAGTGGCATTCAGGAGGTTGTGGGTTCAATCGCACAGCCGCCTGTGGCACTCTTGGTGCCATCCGACTCCAACTGAGATAGGGAGCTGGATCCTCCCAGTCGGTATCAGTAAGGTCTTCAGCCCACATGGGTGTGAGTGCGCGTGTGAGTGGGTTGGGTGTGGTGTGTGGGAGAGTGTTGGCTTTGGACACTACCATCCAGAAGGCTGCCCATCCCCCCCTGCACGTTGTAGTGTAGGCAGCTACCACGGTGTGACGATGGCGCGACGGCGGTGCGGCATTCTGTTGTACAGAATACATAGGAAGTCTGACGGACAGGCCTTGGTTTCTATTGGAGTGTCAGAACCGTGAAGAGCGCGGGTGTCTGACAGTCACTTGTCTGCATTTGCGTGGTTATCGGCCGTCCTTGAGCAATTTCTGTTTAGGCCATGAGAGATGCTTTCGGCGGCTCATGACATGAGGAGGCCTCCCCAGCAAAACCATCTTCGCCCGAATAGGAGGCAGGGTCATTTTCGGTGCACGGGCCGAGTCCCAGTAGCAGCGTTGCGATTCCTCAACGCTTAAATGCGGTCGTTTTTTGTGGGGTGTGCAGAAATGGCGTTGAGGAATGTCAATGGTGCTACTGGGACTTGGCCCCTGCGGGGTCCAATGTAGCTTCTTTTTTTTTTTTTTTCCCACGAGCAGCGTTGAGTTTCCTCAGCGCCTTGATCTGGACGTTTTTGTGGAGATGTGCTGAACGCCATTTCTGCACTCTGTTTTTTTCTTTCAGCTGATTTCAGAGTTTTGCTCATGGAATGTATGCCTCACTGAGTTCGCCCCTTGTTGTAGAGTGCTTGCTGGTCTGCATGCATGTCCGAGTGCTTGTCGGCTTGAGTGTGTGTGTGCCCCGCACSGGCACTTGGTTGTTCGGAAGTTCCGTGTAGTAGGTGCCTTCCGCGGAAGTACTGACGGAATAGTCAGGGTCTGCTTCCCTTGCCAGTATACCAACAGTTCGCCAACCTTCTTCCATCTTCGTGGCCACTAGGTTCGCACATTCTCTATGTGCCGCCGCCATCATCGCAGAGTGTCGGTCCTGTGCCTCTGTTCAGTGGTGATGGYGAGGTGCAGCAGGTCCAAACCGTTCTCGTCCACAGCTGAYGGTTGGTCGGAGTGATCCTCTGCAGAAGACACCTTCGACAGAACACTCATTTCCTTTGCCATGCTGGATAGCTTCACTCCAGATAAATAATAAATGACGAAACGGTGGAAAGCTCCACCACCCAAGATCTTGAATGGCGAAGTCCTTGCTATGGGGCGCACACCGCCACCGATACCACAACCAACACTCTGCAGTCAACGGGGATGGAGTCGAATAGACGGTCCAGCAGGCTCTTGTTACGCGTCCTAACTTCRAACGAGCACTAGAAGACGGACCACTACTGCAGTAACTTCTTGTCACGCCTTCGTCAGTAACCCCCAGTCTCTCTCTCTCTCTCTCTCTCTCTCTCTCTCTCTCTCTCTCTCTCTCTCTCTCTCTCTC
>BFEA01000115.1:2642420-2656080 GCA_003427395.1 Chara braunii | reverse complement strand
CCCCCCCCCCCCCCCCATTTTTCAATTTTTTTTTTTTCAATGGGGGGGAGTGGGGTTCTGGTCGCGCCGTCGGAATCCCGACCCCCATCGGCAGGACCCCCCTCCCCTTGGCCGCAGCGTGCAGATTTCGACCGCGCCCGCAGAGGGCCGTGGTCATGCCCGCGGTGACCGCGGCCGCTGGGGATACATAGCGTCTGCTGCGCGATTGGAGAGGACGACGAGATGTTTCCGTGTGAAGTCAAATTGGTCGATGAAGTATATCCATCATCCGATCGTGCTGCTCACCGTATCCTTCGTCTTGTAGTAGGTCAATGGGTTGTTGTCCGATACCCATGTGAACCTACGACGCCCAAGGAGGAAGTGCCACCACCGCTTCAGAGCCATCACGAATGCGAGCAGCTCCTTCTTCCTTGCATCATCAAGTAAATTGATGAGAGACACTTTGTGGCTGAAATACTTTACGGGGTGTCAGTCGTCGCCGTCGTGTTGTTCCAAGACTGCCCCAATGCAATAGTCGGGAGCGTCAGTTGTCACTCTCGTTGGCAGGGAGAGGTTGTAGATGCTAAGGACGGGTGCCATGAGCATGGCCGTCTTGAGTGTTTGGAATGACGGGTGTGCGACGTCATCGAATACGAATGATACCTTTGACGATCGTAATCTCGTCATTGGTGCGGCAATCTTTGAGTACCCGGTGATGAAGCGTTGATAGTAGCCCGCAAACCCCATGAATGAGCAAACGTCCGTAGTGTTGGTGGGCTCGGGTCATACGCGGATGACCTCGATCTTATCCGCAAGCGAACGGATGCCTTGCGGCGTCACATAATGTCCCAAGTACCCCAACTTTTGCCGCGCGAATTCGCATTTGTCGTGGTTGGCTTTGTACTTGGCTTGTCGTAGCCGCTCCAAAACGGTGCGCAGGTGCTCCACATGCTCGTCCAAAATCCGGTTGTACACCAAGATGTTGTCGAGGTAGATGAGTATAAATATATCCAGCATGTGTCGAAACTCCGTTGTCATAGCCGCTTGGAATGTGGCAGGGGCATTCGTAAGGCCAAACGACATAACCAGCCATTCGAAATGCCCATATCGCATCTTAAACGCGGTCTTGTAGCGGTCTTCTTGACGGATCTCGAGTTGGTGATATCCCGATTTCAGGTCAACCTTGGAGAAAAACTTGGCGCCGCCCAGCCGTTTGAGGAGGTCGTCGATGCGCGAAAGAGGGTCGGTGTTCTTGACGGTTTGCGTGTTGAGGTTGCGATAATCGATGCACAACCTCAAATCCTTGTTCTTCTTCCGGACGAAGAGAACGGGGGTACCGTATGGCGAAGAGCTAGACCGAATCCAACCTTTCTCGAGAAGGTCGTCGAGTTGTGTCAGTAGCATGCTTAACTCTTCCTCGCTCATGGGGTAGAAGCAACCACGCGGAGGTACGGCCCCGGCCTCGAGAATTATCTCGTGGCGGATTGGCCGATTCGGTACTACTCTGTGCGGGGCTTCGAATACGTCGCCATAGGCGTCGAGAAGCTCAGTGATGCGTGGGTCCGGTGATGAGTCCGTCGATGGAATGTCATGGGGCGGGAGGGCATGGAGAAAACACCCCCCCATCTCCTCGATGTCATCCCTGATGATGAAAGCTCGAATGCTTGCGGCGGACACCACGTGGCAGTTGATCGAAGGGTGAGGAGGAGGCGCCATGCATGGGACTAGTACTCCGTTCCGGTCACGAACGTGAAGAGTGCGGCGCTAGAAGTGGGTGATCCTCGCTTTGCAGCCATGACATGCCCAAGATCATGTCGAACTTGGTGTCCAAAAATGTCGAAGGACACGGCCTCGCTTGCATGCGGGGCAAAGTACACGGGGACGACATTAATGCACCGGTCGATTGACTTGTGCGTGTGACCGTCGGCCAAAGTGACTTGCATGGGCTGCGACTTCCTCCGAACATGTGGCCCAAGGTCAGCGCGTACCATAAAGTCTTGGCTCATATAGTTGCGAGTAGCTCCGCAATCGATCAAAGCGCTACAAGTCGCCTCTCCGATCTGAATGCGTATGTACAACAATGGCGCGTCGATGTCGTCGTACCGTTGTGTCTTGAACTCGCGGTCGATCTTCGCAATGTAGTCGTGAAGGTCGGCAATCTCTACTCCAGCGTCCATCAACGGAGTTGGTACTGCAGTGCGCAAGTAATCCCGCAATTGTGCCATGAGCATGTTGCAATGCGGTTTCGGCAATCGACCGAACGGGGGAAGGGCCATCCATTGGAAGTCCGCAAACGTCAATGGGCCGAGCTCTTCAAGTCTTGACCACGTCGTCGAATCCCCGGCGATAGATGGCGGTGAAGCTGCCGAATCGGTTGCCGATGGCAGTGAAATCGTGCATGCGGTGGATTGTTGCACGTGGAGTGGTTGGTCCAATGGTGGGACCAAGTGGACAACATAATCCTCGTAAGTGAACCGAGGACTTGCGACATTCGCATCCTCCCCAGATGTGTAGGAGGCCGCTAGCAAGGCGGCCGAATCTGGCGGAGTGAGAGGTGGAGTTGCCTCACCTCCCGCGCAACTCAGTTTCCCGAGTTGATGCGAGGTCGAGCATCCTCCTTGCCTTGATCCGGGTATTGGGAGGTCTTGTGCTTGGTGCTGTTGCACCAATAGCAGCAGCCATACTGGCCGCGCCACATGTATTCGGCCTCGGTCAAGTGAAACTTGACCCATGGTGCTGGCTGTCCGTTTCCGGACGACGATGCGGTTTTCGCCTTCCTTCTTCCTCCCGAGTTGTTGTTGCTTCGCGGTTGGACAACGGCCACCTGATCTCCCTCATGTGATGCTTGGGTGGATGTCGGGTCTTCCACAATGTTGTTCGGCTGGACTGCATCGACATGCTGCGAACGTGGACCAAATTTTCCTTTCTCCACATAGGTTGACTACCACGCTGACTTCTCGTGTGCAGCCGCCCTATTGGTCTTGATGATCTCCCTTGCCTTGTCGATGATTTCGGCGAAGGTCGTGTATTGCTTCCTATCACCAAGTGCACGGCTCAAGGCGGCACATGACCGGTTGTAGAACTCCCAACGCAGATGCGAAAATGGAAACTTGAGATCAGGCGTTGCCGCGATCTTTTGCCATTCCGTGATCCAGTCGCATGTCGACGTGTTGCCTTGGGCCATGCTGAAGAGGCGGTTGATGGCGAGCGCCTGGGCGTCGTCCACGATGAACCGCTTCTTCCATAGCCTTGTCAACTCTTCCCAAGAGATCTTCTCATGTAGATCGGCGATTTGGACGTCAAGGATGGTTGCCAGGTGGCTGAGCCAGATCTGGCATCCGCCCTTTGAGTGGCGGAACAGCGCGCCGATGTGCGAGTGCTCGGGGACAAAAAGAATCCGAAGTTCCGTCGTAAAGCCCTCCCACCAGGGGACCGGGTCGTGATGCGTATAATCATCGAACTTTTCGATGCGGAATGTCGACATCTTGTAGTGATGCACATTGGTATTGCCATCCTTGTTGGGCAGCTGGTACAGTTGCTGAACCTCGGTCTTCAAGGTGTCCAGCTGCTTGCTGATGGTGGCTGGTGCAGCGAAGGTGCTGATGTCATCGAGCATTGCGACTACGTGGTCAACTCGTTCCTCCAATTGGCGGGTAGAGGGTGCACTGCTGGACTCGCCAGCATCTGGTCTTGGTGCAACTTGCTCCAAGTCGTGTACACGGGAATCAAGTGCCCGTCGGAGATTTGCCAGCTCGGACTGCAGGTCGTTACAAGTGTAAACCAACCGGGTCACGAGTTTGGCAAGGAACTCCTTGTGCTGCTCTTCCGGTGTTGTGTCTTCGTGCTGCTTGGATGGTTCAAAATGCCAGAACTTGACCTTTTCGATGCTGGTAGCTTCGTGCTGCCGTAGCAGATCCTGGGCCGCCTTGCGGTGTGCTTGGGTATCTGCGTCGGCTTCGGCCTGAAGTCGCTGCTTTTCAGCTGCTGCCGCCTGACGTTGTTCCTCAGCCTCGATCAGTGCGAGCTGAGCYTGGAACYGCTGTCGGTACTCGGCAATGGACTCATTGGCCAGTTGGCCTGGCATGCCCAGAACTGAGACCGTCATGGTGGCGGGGACTGTTGCTGACGTGGTACTGCTGACGTGGCACTGTTGCTGACGTGGCACTGCTGCCATGGCACAGTTGCTGACATGGCACTGTTGCTGATGTGGCACCGTACCAAACTAGGAATGCAGGCAAAGGGTTGGGTGGGAGGGAAAACGCAGGTAGGTAACCAACCAGGCTATACTTTCCTCCCGGCCGTAATCAACAGGATAAAATAAAATAAAAAAATAAAAGAAGAGGATCACCCCCCGCCCTTTTTTTTTATTTTGTATATCTGTCGATCTGCTATGAGTGAGGCATCTCAGAGGAGTACTACGAACGAGATCTAGGCAAGGTTCCGCAAAGTGTCAGCTTTTTATGTGATCTTGGAAAAAAAAACTTGTGCGAAATAGAGTAGAGAATCTAGAGATGCGATTTTCAGAAAATAACGAAATCCAGTTTCTGAGAACATGACAATCTCCTAATATGCCTAAAAACGAAATGCTGATAGGCTTCGCAAGATTTCGGTTTTCAAAAAAACATTTGCGAGATAGAATGGAGATTCGATTTTCAGAAAAGAATAAATCCGCTTTCCGAGAATATGACCACCTCTTTTGTTATCCTAATATGCCTAGAAAACGAAATGCTAACATCAGAATTTTTTGGCTATGTATGCGAATATCAGAAATTTCGGATGCTAATATCAGAGAAACGAAATGCTACTTTCAGAAATTTTCAGATATTTGTTGCGTGAAAACGAAATGCTAATATCAGAAATTTTCAGATAAAACGAAATGCTATTATCAGAAATTTTCAGATATTTGTTGCGAGAAAGAAGAAAAAAAAAAAATCTGAGATTTGACGAAGTCCTACTTGATTTACTTAAAAAACAATCAATAGATCAAGCAAGCTGGCTACTTGATTGAGCGGGTCCTCTGATTGAGAGGTCTGCTCCCATACCAAACTGTCGCATGCCGTGAAGGTGCAGACCAGAACAAGAACCGACCTCTCTCACAAAGTACAAGATAGCGTAGCGGAAGATTTAGATACCAATGATCCGAACAATCAATGTTGCAATGCAGCCCCAAACATACATCATCATCATTCCATGGTGTGAAGGGGCCTGGCGCTCACACAGGAAGAATGTGCCAGTCCCCAACCATACTCAGACGAAGAAGAGGGGGGTTTGACGAAGAAGAGGGGAAGATGGGAATGTCGTCAACACCAAGTCTTCGGCACAGGCCCCAAATAATCCCTCGTCAAATTTCTGAATCCCAATGTCGTCAAGTCCCAAAGTCACAACTCTCTCTCTCTGGTAGTCCGCAGATACTGCGAAGTCAGGTAGCGAGAGTGTGAAGAAGAGATGGTGGACTTAAAGAAGAGGAAGAAGAAGAAGAATCTCTCTCTCTCTCAGTCCGGTACTAACCTGTGAAGTTGGCGCCTTGATGCAGGTACCTCGAAGATGAAGCTGGAGCTATGGCGCCACAGGTAAGTCTCCCTGGCCTCCGCCAGTCATCTCTCTCTCCAACGCTACTCTACTCCTACCAGCGCCCAGCGTTGAAGACTACCACTACAACTACTAGCACCCAGCCGCGTTGAAGACTACTACTAGCGCTAAAGCTACTCCTGCAGCGCTCCTCCAGAGTGCTGCTGCCGAATCCTGAAGACTACTCCTGCCTTCTGCCTCCCCGTGAAGTGCATGGGAACTCCCTATGTACTACCTCGGCCTGCCTCCTGACTGTCTCCGATTGTCTGCAGTTGCAGGGCGTGGCAGTCCAGTCAGGAGGCTGCTCTTGCCAATGCCAAGACGAGCCAGGGCCTGGCGCTGCAGCTCCTGCTGAGGGTGTCGTGGGAACAGGCCAAAAATAGCCTGTTCCTAAAACCTTGGTTTGGTGCCTGAATGTCAGGGCAGGTCGATCTTATGAGGGCCTGAAAGTGGCCCTCCGTTTCAGGCTGAAAAGACTCAGGGCTTCGAAGGCCCTATTTTAGGCTGAAACGACATAGGGCCTGCAGACCCTCGTTTTCAAGCTTTCAGGCTGAAACGACACAGGGCCTGTAAGCCTTTGTTTTCAGGCTTTTAGGTTGCGAACGCTGGTCGGGCCCTGCAGGCCCGTGTGGCTGCGCAGCATGCCCCCCCCCCCCTCCTTAAAAGACCGAGCTTACCTGCGAGGGCGAAGCTGTCTGTCGGAGGGAGGGACCATAGTCCGGGTGGGAGGGGCAGGTCGTGACGTTCCCTTAGCTAACCTCTGTCGCTCGTAGTGAGCGTAGATCAGCGGTGCGGATGTTTTCAAATCTGCTTCTGAAATCCATCAAGTGTCATTGGGATCGCATGCTTTGAATGTAACCTTGTACTGTCGAGGCTTGCTGCCGTACTCGTGATCCGTGATGACGCGGTCAACTTCCTGATGACCATCCATAGATGGAGGATCTTGCGATCTTTGGCCCGGGAAGTTATCGCTCTTAGCTAGTGTATATGTCGCTAGCTTTGAGGAGTGAAAGACTAGATGGACCGTTAGATGCGGGGGAATGTTGATCACAAATGAAGGGTCATCGGGCTCATCGCTCGCGGCCGATGTTACGGGCCATGGTCCAAACCACTTGGGAAGCAGTTTGCGTGAAACATCCTGCTCGAGTGCAAACTCTTCCGCGGAGACCCACACCGGATCACCGGCGCGGATGGGACATGACACGCGACGCCTGTTGGCTTGGTGCTGCATACGGACTGGAGCCGTTTGCATGTTCGCGCGGGCTTGAGGCCGCAATTCCCTGTACTTCCGGACGGAAGCAGGGGAGCAAGCAGCGTCTATGTCAGTTGTTCGTGGGAGGAGAAAATCAGCGAAGATACGGTCTTTCCGGCCACCGTAGTGCAACTCAAATGGAGTCACGTCAATTGTCGGATGCAACAAAGTGTTGTAGGCGCACTCGATGTCGGGGAGGTGGTCAACCCAATCCTTCTGATTCGGATGGATGAGCGTATGAAGCATCATTTGAGCGGTTTCATGTGCCCGCTCTGTTTGCTCGTCCGTTTGTGGATGCGGAGCCAAACTTGGTTTCATCTTCGTGTCGGATCCCTGCATGAGAGAAGTCCAAAATGTCAACATGAAGCGAGTGTCGTGGTCGCTGACGATGTCTTTCGGTACGCCGTGGCTGCAAATCCAGCCAGTGTGTAAGAGGCGCACAAGTTCGGGACCCGTGGCGTAGTACTTGCAAGGAAGAAATCGCGCATACTTACTCAAATAGTCAACGACCGTGAGGATGTCGTTGTGCCCGAGGCGGTCGCGGGGAAACGGACCTATGGCGTCCATGGCAATGGAGAGGCCGGGTTCCCATGGGATAGGCATCGGGCGCAACTCGCCGTAGGGGTTGCGGTTGCGGGGCTTGATTCGTCGGCAAACTTCGCAAGAGTCGCAATACCGAGTGATATTGGTTATGAGGTCGGGCCATCGGAATCGTTGTCGAACTCGTGCAATAGTGCGATTGACTCCAAAATGGCTGGCGAGTCGCAGGTCATTGTACTCACCGAGAAGGCGAGTCCGAAGATGACAGTCGCGTGGGACACACAATAAGTCCTTGCCTCGCGAGTGGAGGAACAAGTACTCATCAACGATGCGATAGTGGTTGGCCGGTGGGTGATCCGAAGATAGCTGCGCATACAACGTGGCGAAATCCGGGTCAGACTCGTAGCCCCGGATGAAGTGTCGCTGGAGTTCCTCGTCGAATGTGAAGGCATGATGATGTGTCATAGCGCAAAGATAGGGTCTTCGCGAGAGCGAGCAATGTGTGTGTGTGTGTGTGTGTGTGTGTGTGTGTGTGTGTGTGTGTGTGTGTGTGTGTGNTGTGTGTGTGTGTGTGTGTGTGTGTGTGTGTGTGTGTGCGTGTGTGTGTGTGTGTGTGTGTGTGTGTGTGTGCGTGCGCGTGTGTGTATGTCACAGTATGTGTGCGCGCGCGCAATAGTAATTGTGTGTTTGCATGTCGATTCCCATTACTTCTTTCAATCATTATTGTGGGTCATTTGATTAGTATAATTGATTGTAGAGCCATTATTACACATTAAGTTCTTATTTGTTTTGTTTTTTTTTTTCAATTTTTTATTATTATTATTTCATTTTTTTTTGTCCTTTTTATTTTATTTCTATTTTTTATTTTTTATTTTTATTTTTTTGTTTTTTATTTTTTATTATTATACCTACTTATTATTACATTAACTATTGTGGTTAGTCCAGAGCGGATTAATCGATGAGAAAGAAATTCTAAATTTCTTGCTACATCTACCTATGTTCCAAGACTAAACAAGATTTTTATGATCGATTATTGTAGCTTCGTAAGATGCTATATTTTTTGCTTACATGATTCATACCGTAATATTGAAAGGAAATAGCAACGGAAGATATATATAGATAAATATTTAGTCGGCCCGTACAAATTTCAGCCAATTCAGATTGTGTAAGATCATCTATGATTTGTACAAATTTTACCATGCTTGTCGTTTAGCAAGAGGACATTTAAGAGCTAGTAAGAAGATGTCGAACCTTATAATTGATTGCAAGTACCTATGATTTCAGGTTCTACTTGATACATCGCTTACCAGGGTCACGTAGGTGTATCTAAGGTCAAGGCGGTTGTAAAGCATTATGGTAACTTAGAATATCTACCCACTCGGGATAGATTTAATGCAACATCACCGTGATGGTATTATTATTACGATATAGCCTGCATGATCAAAATAATGTGATGTAAGAAATAATAATTGTCCAAAGGCAATTAGTACAAATTTTACTAATTGTGTAAGATAATATTTGATCATCTATGATTTGTACAAATTTTACCATGTTTGTCGTTTCGCAAGAGGACATTTAAGTGGTAGTAAGAGGATGTCGATCCTTCGAATTGATTGCGAGAAGCTATGATTTCAGGTTCTACTTGATACATCGCTTACTAGGGTCACGTAGTACTAATTGACCAGAGGCATATTGGACCAGAGGTAAAGAACTCCTCTTGTGATTTAATTCATTTAATCATGGGATAAATCTCGGTAATGTTTTGAGATCCATTAAAAGTCACGATCTATCGCGCTAGGTTTTTCGAGTATATTTCCAGCGTTAAAATGTATACGTTATTATATTATTTGCATAAGAGATACGTCCGCGTTTTCTTAACTAATCTAGGTTACCTATTCTAAACAAAATTATGGTATACATATGTTCTACAAAGTTTTCCGTTATTATATTGCTCTAGGCATCTGTACGGATCTTGCCAGCGAATAGTCATGCGATGGTCGAGTAAGTGACGTAGACGTGATAACGATTTTCCATCGTAGAACAGTGATATTTGCGGGTCGTGGTTCCAAGTGAATCATAGTGGTTTGTTCCGATGTTTTTCCTATTATTTATGAGAAGAAAACATAGTGGCTTTCGTGAAATCTCATACGGATACCTCCGTTATATTGTGCAGCGCTCTACTTGTACTAAACTTAGAGTGTTAAAAAAATTAATTAAGAATAAGCCAAATTTTATTCATAGTAAAGGAACACGAGCCGGATTGAGGCCATTCGAAAGAAAAACGCACACTTAGTTTTCAATTTTAACAATTTTGATAGTACATTTTCGTCATCATTTTAAAGTTGAACAGACTGTTCATACGGGATTGTTGCAATCAAGCAGGACTAAGTCGTCGTAGTGCAAAGTATTCTGAAAAAAAGACGATATGATCGTACTATTGTTTTTATTGAAGACGAAATGTGGCGCACAAGTATCATAGTAAAGACCTATCAATTGGAAAAAACGCCAAGTTGCTATTGCTAAAAACGATGACGCTTGCGCAATTATCGACATCCGACAAACAACTATAATAGTATCGAATAAACAGTTGAGGTACGGCGCACACGAGCAAGTATTGTTCCGTATATTTAGAGCATAAATATTGAGTAAAAAAACGATAATGTGGATGGCGGTTCTCACGATTGTGAGAACATAGATCATGTGTTGTGAGTGTATACTGACGTTTGTAAAAAAATGAAGACTAAAGTATGCTACACACAGATGTAATAGCAAATAAAAGAATGCCAAAGCGAAAACAGAATCAAGCATGTAATCAAATATCTGAATATAGGGACAATACTTTTAAAATTAATTACGATAACGAGGATAAGAGTTATGTATTATGCAATTAGTAACATACCAAAAATATAGATACCCTATAACCATAGTAGTAAGAATCTGTTAGTTTAACCATGCGGATGCTTACTCGCACATTATAAAGTTTCAGAAAACTGTTAAATATATCTGGTTTACCCTTTTGGGGTTATTATCACGTACGGTACGAAAAAATTAGCACTTCATATTGCAATTCTTTCATTAAGTATGGAGGTTTAAAAGATGTAACTGTACAGGGGTAAGAAGAATCCCGTATGATTTTTTGTTTTGACTTGGAGGAATTAACAGTGGTAAGACATCCTTGTAAACATTCATATATTGAACCCACTTTTTTAAAGGGGGAGCATGATGAACCTTGAATTATTGATCTTTGTACCAATTAGAAGTTCCGAATTAAGATCAAAACACAAGCATTTGCTTACAAATCCTGGTTAATTTAGATCGCAAATACAAACACTGGTATGAAAGCATTCAAGAGACATGACGCAAACAGCTTAATCATAGTTTTTACTGCCCCCTATGTAGCAAAAAATAAAAATTTCCATGTAATGTGAGCGCAAAAATATTTAGTTTATTTTAGGTCCTGTTTTAGTTATTTTAAGGAATTCGTCGCAACCGTAAGTATGATCGGAAAAAAACATCATTGTACGTGTAAGGTATTTAGCGTACTATACTGCGTAAATCCGTCAGTCTAGTGCCGTGTTACATCATATGAAGGGGTTGTAAGTTGGTTTAGCTAGGCTGGTTAAAAGAGTGGTAGCCGGTGTAATTAAACAAGAAATTTGATCGGGGTAATATCGGTGCTTATCAACTGGGTAAACATGGAAGCAAGTAAGAAACCGTAAAATTTCATAGTGTGGCAATGTAGTCAGATGCGAATGTAGTGAGCATCTATCGACCTTTTATAATCAGGGGGGGTGAGGGTAAACGGTGTATGCAAGGATAACAGGTGTTTAGAGAAGGTGTTGGGCAGTGGGGGGTAGGGGGGGGGGGGTCAGGGGTATTTTTTGTGCGTGATTCGTGATGGTTTTTATAGCGGGTGGGCTGTGTGGATTGTTGTTCGTGGGTGGCGAGAAATGAGAGAGAAGAGAGTGGGGTATGTGGGTGGCGAGAAATGAGAGAGAAGAGAGTGGGGTATGTGGGTGGCGAGAATTGAGAGAGAAGAGAGAGTGGGGTATGTGGAAGTCAGAATCGGGTTAAATTAGGCTGGTGCAACTGTGGTGTATGGAATCGGTTAGTTTGGATAGTAGGCCTGGTCGAAGGTGGTGGGGATTCGACCCCAGCCATGGCAACAGGATCAACGATCCGGGCGAGTGTGTGGGGGGGGTTGTGTATAAACACAGCCATCCTCAAAAAAACTTTTGGGGACATTAGACATAAGTCAATTAGTCCAAGTTAGCCACCAACAGTGTACACACAACAAACATAGGAGCAATTGGGGTTAGTGAATTAGTTGATGTTAGGAGAGGGTTCAATACCCAACCATAGGGGGGGTGCACGCCCTTAAGCGCGCTTTTCGCCGCATAGCACCCATAGCAGCTCATCAGAGGGGTTAGCTTAGTAGGCTCATGTTAGGATAGGTAGCCCCAGCGGGTAAGAATGAAGAGATTGCGTTTAGCGAGTCTTACCCGAGTAGTCATGGCCTGTGACGCAGGCGAGTCAGCTGTCGCCATAGCTGGAGCTGTAGCCGAAGCGTACCGTCAGCCGGCAACGATGTAAGCACCGCGTACGTCGCACCAGGAAGCGTGGAGACAGGCTGAGGTACCCGATGTAGCTAGCAGCCAGTCGTGCTCGCTCGCGTAGCACAACGGGGACTCGAGTTATGGGGAGGAGAAGAGCAACAGTGGGGGTGGATGTGGCACTTCAATGAAGCATTCAGGAGGTTGTGTGTTCCTATATTTTCAATTGTACCAGAGAGTGTATATCTTTTGGGGCAAAACGGCAATAGTCTGTAGTGGGGGTGAAGTTGAGGAGAGTAGGCAGGGAATTGCGGGGATATGCTGCCAGGCTGTGTAATTGGGGCATTATTTTTCGGGGAGCAGATTGAGTTATACTATGCTTCGTGTAGGGGGATAATATCAGTCCGGGGGTAAGGATAGTAGGGAGTATAGTTGTATTACGAGAGAGATGTATGGTCTGCAGATCAGAATTTTGATAGAGGCGGGTTTACTTTGTGTCCTTTAGAGGTTTTTGTCTCATAGCTAGTCCCCCAGGAGTTCATCATGTTTCAGGAATCTTTCGGTTTTGTCTTTTTTGTTAAGTCCAAATTTGCATTTGTTGCTGTATGCTTGCAGTGCCAGCTATGGAGAACGCAAGACATATAGTTCAGTTTCTTGTCTTTTTCGCAGGGGAGATGTCTTCTAATGTGTCGTTTGTGTCATCTAGGACCGAGGTAAGCTTCCATTGTATTTGGAGGAAATCCTAAGGGTGTGTTGCGGGAGGATGGTAAATTGGTGGGTCTTCAACGTTCTTCTTACCGATTTTGTCTCGTAGTAAACCTCGCCAGGGGTATTTCGAATCTCAGCATTCTTAGGTTTTGTCTTTCTTGTTCAATTCATGTAAGTATCTATGCAATGTTTTGCAGTACGTGGAAGAGCTAGCTGTAAAGTACGCCAGGTATGTTGCATTCTTGTTTGTCTTTATTGCAGTCGCGTGGAGTTTTGTGTCGTTTCGGACAGGCGTTCCCAGTAGGTGCCAAATCGTCCAAATCACCGTGGTTTGGAGGACGTTCAGTTCAGGCCCTATTTTTTCAAGTTTTTGCTTTATGTGTGTGTTCACTCTGCATCAGGTCATATCATTCGTCCGGGTGTACTTTCTTGTTTTGTCTTGTATCCTTAGGGGTTAAGTCAGGGTATGTATCATCCTGACGAGTTATAGAGGAATGATCTTTTCCAAGGGGAGGCGGGCTAGTTCTTTTAAACTACAAGGGAATTTTTTTTAAATTTATTATTTTTAGTTTTTTATTTATTTTTTAATTATCGGAAAAATATTTTATGATTATTTCTTATTATTTATTATTTATTATTTATTATTTATTATTTATTATTTATTATTTATTATTTATTATTTATTTATTTTTAATTGATAATTTATGCTTTAACTTTTTTAATTATATATATCAGTTATTAATTATCATTTATTTTTGTGTATATATATTTTAATAAGGGAAAGAAAAGAATTTTTTTTTCAACTTTCTTTATTATTTATTATTTACTTATTATTAATTAATTATAATTATTTTATATTTATGTGATTATATATTTTAATTAATTATTAATTTTTTTTAATTTTAATTAATTATATATATATTTTTGTAACTTTTTTTAATTTATTATTGATTTTTGCTAATAAAATATTATATTTTCTAAAGAAGATGTTAACTCTGTGTGTGTGTGTGTGTGTGTGTGTGTGTGTGTGTGTGTGCGTGCGCGCGTGTGAGTGTGCGCG
>BFEA01000115.1:2589996-2605559 GCA_003427395.1 Chara braunii | reverse complement strand
GGGAGAAAGGGTTTTTTGTAGGACACACGCGGCGCCCGGAGGGTGTTCCCGAGCGCTGGGACACCGACGACAATGCACCCTCACATTGCCTCTATCCGACCGGGGCGTCACGTTGCCTCCATCCCACCCGGAACGTAGCATGTCTTCATTCGTTAACGGGGCCATTCTATTTTGGAAAGCTCGCGCTCGCGCGCACACAAGAGAGCGAGCGAGAGAGAGAGAGAGAGAGAGAGTGAGAGAGAGAGAGAGAGAGAGAGACGCATGAATCCGGAATCTATTTTCCTGCTTCTGGCGGAAGATTCAGCCTCAATATGGTCGATTGCACTTACCGCCCCGCTTGCAACCTCAGAGAGAGAGATAGACTCTGAGAGAGAGAGAGAGAGAGAGAGAGAGAGAGAGAGAGAGAGAGAGAGAGAGAGAGAGATGGTGGGGACGGCCACTCACCGCCGTACGGCCCGTACCACCTTCCTCAGTGGCCACGTCGGGGGTGGCTCGTCGGAGTGAGAAACGACGCCTCTCACTTGGCCACCCGTCCCTTGCCGCGTTTCAGCCAAGACTGGGCTGTCCGGTGCCATTTCCTATGGGCTAAGGAACGGTCCGGACCCAATGTCCCCACTCAAATGGACCGGCCTGGTACCAATCCAGGACATGACAAAACTGTAACATCGGAACATAACGCATCCGATTCGGTCAAAAGGGGCCTACTCGCACGGAACAAGGAATTTTCAGAACTGGAGAAAGCTTTATATTGAATCGGTGTTCTGGACCAATGGCTCGCGGGCTAACTGGCTGATGCTGCCAGGAAGACTCGGGGTTGAATAGTGAGGTCCCCCGCCTCCTATTGAGGATATTAATATAATATTGTAATGTGAATTGACTTGTTTCCGTTTAATAATAAAAAAAAAGTAAAAAAAAGTGACAATGGACCTCGCTACACTACTCACGAGAGGGAAAAAGAAAAAAAAGAAAAAAAAAAGATGGGAGTGCCGCAGAAACGCCCATCGAATTGGTTGGGCTTAAAGAATTAGGTCCCACTTAGTACAGGAATTAAGAGATATATTGACCGTAGATAGGACAGATCAACGGTCAGAATCTCGTAATACGGGCAAGTGGGACCTTGCCCCCGGGTTGCTATTTATGATTATATCCAGTGTATCTTGCAGACTTCTTTTTTCGCTTTTTTTTTTTCGCTTTTTTTTTTCGGGCTTTTTTTGTTTTTTTTTTCCCCAACCCGTTCACCTCATTCCAAAATGATCAACCTGCGGCCTCAGACTTATCATTTGAACGGAATATGAAGCCCTCAGGGCCCTCTTTTTTGTAAAAAAAAGAAAAAAAAAAAAAGATCAACCTGCGGCGGTTTCACTTACAGCCATCATGGCTGAAAAAACATGGCGTTCCTTAGGTGGATAAAAAAAACACGTCAGTTATCCAAAAAAAAAAAAAAAAAACTGATGGTGGATTTTTATTTTCTTGGCTTTTTTTTTTCCCCTTTCCTCAAGCCTGCTTGTTGGAATTTACGTGGCGTACACGGCCTTGACCTGGACATCAGATAAAACGCGTCATCCGACGTAAGGAAGGATCTTACAAGGCGGCGCACAGGCAGACAGATTCCCCCGCAAAAAAAAAAAAAAAAAAAAAAAAAAAAAAAAATCAAAAGAATGGGCCAAGTGTGCAAAATGAGAATGAATCTTCGACTTTCGTGCATGCGGGGAGCAGTGCATCGAGGCCCAATGAGAGAGCTTGATGGGCGAAATCCAAGGGGAAAAAAAACAGAGTCTTTCAGATGTGCCACGTCACAGTCATTGCTTTTGTGTACTACTGCTACCTTCCAACTGAACAAAAGGCATGGAAGGGGGCTCCCTCTCCACTCCTCGACATTCCACCTGCATTTCGACGCCTTTCAGGACCAGGTGCGGGCGGGTGGAGCAGTCCAACATTTTGAATGTTGGGGGGGGCGTTATGCGCTCCAGATATATATAGTGTGTTGTGTAGTGGATCGTGGCCCAACGTCATCATACATCCATATCTGACCTGCAATTCAACTATGTACGGAGGGTGTCCACCACTGGGAACCACTGCGATGACTTCCTCATGAGGCATAACCTCCGAACTGGAAGGGAACCCGTCTTTGGAAAACAGTGACACGGTGCGGAGTGAGGATTATGATGGGCATGTCAGCGTGAAATGGAACGATACAGAGAACTTTACGATGATTAGCATGGGCCCTGCGCAAGGATGACAAGCGTAAATCGATGAGTCAGACTGGAAATGGGCGGCATGTAGTAGGATCACCACCCGCCCATCGATCCACCCACCCACACCCGCACACCCCTGGTCGCGACTGCAACCCTACATAATTTACTGATTCTTGCACGCAGGAGCAAGGGAGGGAGGGAGGGAGGGAGGGAGGGACGGAGGGAGGCAGTGAGGGAGGGAGGAAGACGTGCCCCTGCATATTATGAATGATTAGAGCCGCGGTTGGCCGGCAACCGCGACGTGACAATTTCCCTGCTGGACAGATAGTCCGAACAATGATGACCACATGGCACACGCTGCTCATGCTTCTGCTCACGTCCGAATTGTCTGGGAGGATAGCACGCGGCTTGCGGAGCAGAGACAGTGGGCGTCCGACTCGGCGGACGGCACACGAAACGAAGAACAAAACGAAGAGTGCATCGTTCGGCAGAAAATGGCCTCGTTCATCGGGTTGCTATAAATAGTAATGAGTGTATGTTGACCTCTTCGTGGGGAGATGCACTCGACGCTTCATGTGCTGTGTGGCGGGGCCCAGTGTGAGCGTTTCTTTTTCTTCTTTCCGCGACGGAGGAAGCCATAAACATCGCGCTGTGCAGGGTGCTACGCTACAGTCTTCCCCCCAATACAACGAACGGTCATTATAGCTGTATTTGAAACATCTTTCCGTCTATATACAGCTATAATGACCGTTCGTTGTATTTATAGTTAATAGAAGTAAGAACATAGGGAGATCGAATGAGAATGTTAATGATTCGCTCAGGTTACTCGGGTCTCAGCCGTCCCGTGATCGGATGACTTTCGGTTCCTAAAGGTGCCGTAAAAAGCGAAACTGGCTAATGCAGCCGGAGGCTACTATTCCGGGTTGAATTGTGGGGACCCCGGCCCCGATTCCCAGTTCTGTTGCAATCAAACAAACACCTGAATCAAAAAAAAAAAAAAAAAAAAAAAAAAAAGGAACCAACGAGCCCACAGTCTTCCCCGACGGAATACGAAGTAAACGGTCATTAAAAAGCTGAATTTAGACCGAAAGAAACACCAAATTCGGCTATAATGACCGTACGTTGTATTCGGGGGAAGACTGAGCTCAGTCTGTGCACCCATGAAGTGTTGATTCAGAAATACAAATCCACAAAAAAAAAAAAATACAAATCCAAGTTCGAACCCAGATGAAGGAAGTACGGTAGACTGATGAAATCGAATATTTCTGAATTTGTGGGGGCTGCCCCCGACCTGCAGGTGGGCGATACCGGCTACCGTCTTCCCCCGAACATAACGCGTGCTAAAAACGAATGTATACAAGCTATATTTCCTGCCAGATACAGCCAAAATAAGGGTGCGTTGTGTTCGGGGGAAGACGGTAGGGGACACCCTAGCCCGTACTACGGGGTTCCCGGGATGCCTACAATTAGGAGTAGTGGTAGGTTGTGTGTGAGGTGAAATTGAGAGAAGAATTTAGCTTTATAAAAAAGAAAAAAAAGAAAAAAAAGAAAAAAAAAATCTGAATTTATGAATGACGATGGGCCTCGCTCCACCACACAACACTCTGCATGCATTTGGAGGCGTGTGGACCAAGTGCATTCGGACGAGTCCAACATTTTGCATGTATCGGGTCCAGAAATCGTCCGAAGGCATGTAGAGTGTTGTACTAAAGGGAGGCCTGATACCTCAACGCCTTTGCCCCCTTCCAAAAAAAAAACAGAACAAGAAAAAGAGAGAGGGAAGAGATGTCTGGGCAAATAAGGAAAAATGCAGGCCACTACGCAGAACGCTAAGCCCTTTTTTTTTTTTTTTTTTTTTTTTTTTTTTTTGGGGGACAAATGCTCCAGTCTATTCGTGGGGAGCAGCACGTGTAGGTTTATACACATTTAAGTTTATACATGTAAATTTATACACATGTAAGTTTATACGAATCATTGTAAGTTTATACACATGTAAGTTTATACGAATCATTGTAAGTTTATACACATGTAAGTTTATACGAATCGTTGGAAATACCAGGGCCATTACCTGGCTTCGGCTAAGAACAATCTGAGAACTATTAAAAACGTTCAGGAAAATTTAGAAAAACCTCGATGATTGCTGGCCTATTGCTAGGCTACTGAATGCTCAGAACCCCTGGACTCCTTAACAAAACCTCTAAAATTCGATAACAATGTCTTATTCCCTGCCCAGCTCTCCCAGGCCTCATGCCCCTACCCTGCTAGGTTACAGGGCAACACGACTCACCCCGCTCTGGCCAACGTCGTCCCGACAACAACCCTTGGTTTTCCCTTGGAATGCCCACCCCAAGGCATCCCCAGATCTCTCTACCAGGCCTCACGCTCCTGCTATCAACAGGTTACAGGGCAGCGCCCCAGCACCGGCCAGTGTCGTTCTGCCATCGAAAAACCGCAGATCCATGAATATAACAGCATCAAAGAAGCCCGAAGTGAGTTGTAAGAAGTACCGAGAATCCTAAAGCATTTTCAAGACCACTCAAACGAAAAATCCACCCTCATTCCTCCAACCCCCTACTCTTCGTCATCCCCCGACGAGCCGACCTCCTCCACCACATAGTTCGGGGGATGAGAACAGCAGCCACACCCACACAATGGACACCTTCCTCAACTATTCCTCATCTCACGACGAGCCGACCTCCTCCACCCATAGTTCATAAGACGAGGAATAGCAGAAATCAGGTGAACTCACCAATCCTTACCATGAATAAGCGCAGCACTACACTTCATCAGAAACCATCAGAAACCATCAGAAACCATCCTCCCTCTGCCCTACAACCCCCTACTGTTCATCATCTTCTGACGAGCCGACCTCCTCCACCACATAGCTCGGAAGATAAAAACAGAAGACAAACAATCTAGCTCAATCCCCTAGTGGTTAAAAACAGAGAAAAGTTATGCAGAATACTTTGAGATACCGGGGCCGCAGGTCTGCTAATCGATTGATTGTTTTCCTAGCCAAAGCCGGGTAATGGCCCCGGAACTTCAATTGTGTTCTATATTCTCAGTTGTGCTTCAAAGGGACGCTGAACCCGGTTCTCAGCACGTGATGTTCCCCACGAATAGATTGGAGCTTTTGTCGGAAAAAAAAAAAAAAAAGATATCGGGGCCATTACCCGGCTTCAGCTGAAAAGATGATAACTATGCAAGCTACATAAAAAGTTAGGTTCTGTAAGGACGATCATGAGAGTATTCAGACTGAAAACCACCTGCCTTAGCGCCTGTCCGCGGCTCAATCCTATCCGCCTCTCCCTTATACCTCGATACCCAGTCTCTACCAGGCCTCCCAACCCCAACTGCTAGATTACAGAGTGGCACGACCCACCCCAGAAACCCCCCACCTGCTAGGTTAGAGGGCAAAGCGACCCGCCCTGACTCCGGCCAACGTCGACTACGTACCAGCTCACCAATAGACACTCGAGTGCCTTCCACCCTCGACAACTCCCCAGATCTCTCTACCAGGTTTCATGGCCCCGTACCGCTCGGGTTACAGGGCAGTGCGACCAAGTCCCAACACCGACCTGCATCGTTCTGACCTCGTCCATTCGCAAACCACTGGGACCAAGGACATCAGCAGATACCAGACAAGCCACCGATCGTCACCATAGTTGTAGTTCCAATCATCCACTCTTTCAAGCACTGGCTGCAAATTCCTTCTCAACATTACTCCGACAAGACTTACGGTTGTTGAGCCACCATCTCCACCGCTGTTGTACCCTATTTCCGCCCTACTGGCTAGCCCCTTCGCCGCAAAGCGCATTATCTCCAACCATCACAGGATTCACAGCAGACACGGTCTGCTACAACCAGCACCAAAATTATGAAGATTTTTTCAGTTGGAATCTCCAAAACAAAAAAAAAACAGGAGACTCAGATAACGCGCAGGAATCATAGTCATATACGGCAATCAACACCCATTCTTCCCACAAGAAGAGAGGACGAGAGGGAACTACTTCTCTCCCCATGGAGATTCCTGCACTCATTCACGTCTCTGCTGGATGTAAAGGGCTCACAAGAAATCGAGCGTCTTACTCTTCCCCCCGAAAAGACGACCTTCTGCCCTTTCACTGCCTCCGCTGGAAGCCCCAGTTCAAAATAGCCCCCTAAAACACTCTTGCTCCCTCAGCAGCATACAATACCCCCTAGAGTAAGCCCCCCCAGAGCCAGAGATCACCCTTTCCTCATGTCTCACCCCTTTCAGGTGAAACACCTCTCAACCTCTCACCTTGCTGAAGTTGGCATCGACCCCTTGTCCTCTCTTCCAACCGTCATAGCTGATCCGACCTAAATCAACCTGACCCAGAAGAGGACAAACCCACATATCGTCCCTACCCTCTCAAGGGTCGCACCTCCCACCTTGCATAACCCTCGCAGGGAGGGGCTCTAACCCTGAAGGAGATAATTCAATCAGCACCTATGAGCCCAAACCCTACATTATCACAGCCTGAGACTCAATTGTGACCTATTTTTGAAAATCCCTCAAACAGATGAAATCAAATATTGAATTCAAGGAATAAGAGCCCAAACTTGAGCGTACTAATATTAATATAGGGGAATACATCGGATTTAGAATTGGATCAGAGTTTAATAAACGTAAGACATCGATCCCACTTTGAGATGATCCCACTTTGAGAAAACCTTTTGTAAATCAGACTTGGTAATCTTTCATTGGAATCAGAGCGAAACTTTGATTTACGAATTTCAGATTAGGAATCTTGCAGAGAAAATACGAATTTCATATTTGAAATCTCACTAAGAAAAAAAATTCCAGATCGACCAACTACAACAAAAAAGCCCATAACATCACATGAATCATTGACTCAGAGAGAAAATCGGAGTCTGGTTAAAATTTTCTCAAACAACAAATAAGGTAGATCGTGTTTTAAAGACGTTATCGCAGGAAAAGATTTGGAAACAAGTCACCAAAAATACCAAGTGAAGAATTCGAAGTCTCAAAAACCATAGAATCAATATAGTGCTCACAAGCACGATTGAGAGACTGTCGGAGTTAAAACTTTTGGAATTAAGAATTTGAAAGGATGTGTGGCCGTCGAGTGGATCACCTTATGCCAGTCCCAAAATACCCCACTCACCTGTCGACCAACTGTTCCTCAGCGAACCGCCTCTCACACACCCTATTACAACGGTGTTTAATCCTACTCCCACACACGGTAACCCATCGCCCTAACCCATCCACCCACCGCTGCGCCATATCCAAAGAAGAGAGCGACGCCAACCAGAACAAAATACACCTCGAGCAAGGCAAAAACAATGACACATCCACGGAACTACAACAGGAGAGGAACCCCATCCACTTCACCATCATCCATAGGTGAGTCTCCAATCCTCTTCCTCCCCTTAACGCAGACGATCCACCTTATCCAAATTACCTTTGAGTGGCTGGGAAATATCTTCGACTAGTATGGATACCACAGGGAAACAGAGCTCAGAGAACCAGCAGAAGGAGAGCATTGGCTTGCGCTAATATAGTACACCGTGTAGAGTCGACCGAAAAACCCCCTCCAGCCCCCCTTCAACCACCTTCCTTCACGCAAATCCTACCCCGGCACTTTCGGGAGAGACGGCACCAAGCCCCCCTCCACCCGCTAGTTACAAAGGCATCAACTGCCGTCAATGACCACAAAACTACCAGCACGAAGGCCTAAATGACCATCCTCAACCCAAAAGGCTGATGGATGGTGTGACACAACCTCGTCGAGCCTCTCAACGAGTCGTCAGGGGATTCAAGTCAACAGGAGAACCGTTCGTCTGCCACCTGGAATAACATCGTTAATGACCATTTCGTCAAAATGAACATTTTTTATTTTTTGAACAAAATTGAAACCGAGTTTTTTGGCCGAAAACTCATCAAACTTCGTTGTTCGGAACTTGTTCCTGAGTGTCCAGCGTTTTTAAGAGGCTGGACCCCCTGGCTGTACATGGACGTCACTTGAGACCATGTACATCCAGGCAGTCCTACCTGGATGTACATGGTCTCAAGCTAGGTCAATGTACATCCATGTACATCCAGGGGGTCCAACGTTTTACAAACGCCAGACTCTCAGGAACAACAAATTTTGACTAGTTTTCGGTAAAAAAACTCGGTTTCAATTCGACAATTTCGTTCAAAAAATAAAAGATGTCCATTTTGACGAAATGGCAGTTCGTTGAAGAAGGGAGGAGGGACCCACCCCAAGAATTCAGAACTTAACTTCAACACAGCACCATGGCCAACCTTATCCACGCCATCCCCGTACTCAACCACGCGGCCTTCGGCACCTAGCCTCCTCCCATCCAGTTCCCTTGCTGGACTGGCGGCGCTGCGTCGCCGGATAGTGAAGAGTGGCTACAAAACAGAACAGAACGGAACAAAACGCTAAGCCTTACGTGGACCATTTCTCGATTTATGCATGTCATCCTCACGCAGAATCATGCTAACCTTCTCTGTATCGTTCCAATTTTAACGGATGTCATGAGGCCTGAAGTCTTGTGTGGGAGTAGAACAAGTAGAAAATCTAAGGGCACTGTCAGATTGAATTACCGTGAGGGCAGGGGTGCGCAGCCGGTAGTTTGTTTGTTGATGTGGTTGGGGAAGGGTAAGGTAGTGATTATGATGTGTGTATGTTTCGTCACATTGGCTATACACAGCTTGAAGTGTGTGTGTGTGTGTGTGTGTGTGTGTGTGTGTGTGTGTGTGTAGTCCCGGTTGGTCCTTTACTCAAGTGCGTGGGGGTGGTCTCAATTGGTGCTTTATTCACCATGTTCATGGGACATTGGACCAATTTCCAGCAGGTGGCGCTTCCCACCAATAGACAGGAGGTCGTGTGTGCATGTGTATGTGAGAGTGAGTGTGTGTGTGCGTATGTAGAGTGAGTGTGTGTGTGTGTGCGTGTGTGTGTGTGTGTGTGTGTGTGTGCGTGTGTGTGTGTGTGTGTGTGTGTGTGTGTGTGTGTGTGTGTGAGAGAGAGAGAGAGAGCCCTGCAGCATGCAGCATGTCCGTGGCAGGGAGCACATGTCAGCAACAGGCACTGACCTCTCCCCCCCTAACAAAAGGTAATGTTATCGGAATACAAGAGTTTTTTTTTCGAAATTCGAATAGAAAGGGTACACGTTGTATCTGAATACAACATTTACGTGTTTTATTCGAAGTGCTCTGCTAATAGAGAAAAGTGGACCCACGCCATTTTGATTTTGGAATGTTAAAAACTCAAGGACTGTGGCCTCCTCGGCCTCCTACGGGCAGCCACCGGTCCTATGCGGTCCCACCCGTTGCAAGGCCCCAAAACCTCAAAATGCCCACCCTCCCCAACGACGATTTCAATGACATTGAAAGTCTCAGCGGGATAAAATTCACCCCTGATGGGCTACGAGCTTACCCCGAGTCGCTTGTCTATACTACACCACCAGGTTGCTTTTGAAGGATGGTGCCAGTGCGATTCCTCCGATTGAGTTTTTAATCATCTGATTCAGTAGGTCCATCCTTGGAACTCACTCTTTCGAACATGACAATGACCGAGTTGTCTCACCTACCCTGTAGAACTACCAGATATGAATGGTGTAGCAGTGGACTCCATGTTGTGTTGGTCATCAGCGAGGGAAGCCCTGAAGTAGAACTGAATATTAACCAGCTTGCGCAGATAGTGCTGCAAACCAGACACAGCAAGTGAATATCGTCGTCCAGGTGATGCTGACCTTCAACATCGTATTGGCGAGACAGCATGCCCAAGCACTGCATTTACAGCAAGGGACTGTGCAAAGGATGCCTAGTTTTTTGTGTCTTCACAGCACTCAACGGAGTCAACACCCCTTCCATTTTGGGGAGCAGAGGGGCGGTTCATAACCGCCCGCAGGAGTATGAAACAGGAGAACATAAGCAAGAAATATCACCTTCGGTACCTTCTGAAAAAAGTGGTTATAGTCGAAATACAAAATTGTTATTTCAAAGTCATGGTCGTATCCAATCCACTTTTGTCAAGGATAATGAACTTCGACGTACAGGGTTCGCACAGGAGAAAGAATACAGACTGTCTGCAGGCAGCACATCCAAGAATCTGGGGACGCCTAAGGATCCCAAGTTCGCAATTGGTTAGAATTCGGGATCGCCCGAAAGTGCAAACACTGGGGGCAACGGAGGGACCATAGTAGTGATTGATGTTAGACATCACAAAAGATCCTATGGAGAACACAAATTTGATTGCTCACTAGTATGTGTTCGTTAGGCCTTATGGCGATACGATAACAACCATAAGACAGATATAATTCAATTTGTCAATGATTGACTTTGAAAAAGGGTTATATCACAAAAACATGTCGAAGGTTCTGATATTGCCATTTATGAAAAAGGCCGAAAAATGAGAATTGGGTTTGTCACCTGCTGAGTCTGAAGGCCCATATACCCCCGCCTATGGAGGAATGACACTACAAGGATGACATATGAAGAAGGAAGGGATATGAAAGACCCAGACAGTTACAAACTTCATTGTCGGCCACTACGAACCAGGAGCAATGACCATCATTAGTGTTTCAACAGAGAAAGGATTGGAGATGGTCTTCAAAGACCTCTACGTGAGATTTGAAGAGAATAAGGAGGCTGGTTTACTCTGGCATACACACAATATGTTCTTGGACACTCAACAACTAAAATTGAAATCAAGCAATATATGGTCGACCGGCGAATTACTCACATATATTTTCACGATTTTAAGGAAAAATATCATCAATAAGGGGGTAGACTGGGAGTCACAGGAATGGACCAGTTGCTCAGAAAATAGGGGAGGGTCTAACGGTTGCAAAAACTTCACAATGGATTGGGTTGAGGTGGTATACGGGAAGAATAAAAAATGAAAACACATTCTGCAGCAAGCAGACCTGGATATCAGAATAATTAACGTGAATGGTTTAGCATCCCGCAACCCGGAGAAAACTAAAGCATTATGGGATCTAATGAGCGGAGTTGGGGGAAGAACGGGGCCGAATGTAGTCTGTGTTCAGGAGACCCATTTAATGGACACACCCGAACACCATACAGCCCACAAACAAGCTTGACCTTTCCAAAGCTATCAAGCTTTTGCCCCCTGTCCAGGCAGCTCAGGTGTAGCAATTTGGATTTCACCACACTCGCGACTCGAAGTACTCAGCTGGGAAAAGGATGAGGAGGAAGATCGATGGGTCAAAATACTGGGTATGTTGGAACTAAAAGTTGTATGCATAATCTCTATATAGGCGCCCAACACGACCCGGGAACGGATGACCTTTTTTCAATAAATAGAAACAATCCCCACCCCGGATGTCCCCCTGACCCTAGCAGGGGACTTCAATGCAGCACCAGATAGGTGGTTGGACAGATGGAGGGTCCCCCACACCTCTGCTCATAACGCGGAAGAGGACAAGCAAATGTTGAAAGACCTGTGCACCCCGTTCTCACTTTTAAACTTTTTGACACTTTCAGGCGCACCTACCTTACTGAAAGGGCCTTTACATGCATCCAAAACAGTGACCCCGCCAAACTCTCCAAATCCCGTATATACCTAATCCTGGCCTCAAAGGAACTAGGTGGGGGGCTCTCGGTAACAACAATATTACCGACCAACCCATACCTCGGACTATACCATAGAATGTGTATGGCGGTGTGGACATTTCGTAAACGGTCTAACCAAGAGGTCAGTTACTACAAACTAAACACTTTCTTACTCAAAACTAATTCCTTTCAAAAATATCTACGACACGCCTGAGACTTATGAAAAGACCATCGCCCCCAACAAACATCACAAATCACCAGGTTCAATAATGGTTTGTTCTTCATGGTGAAAAAATGTAACGAATATTCCAAGCACCTGACCGCTCAGAGATATCAGCAAGAAGTCATAATCATGTAGTGCCTAGTAGATGCAGAACAAGAGCAAATTTCACAAGGGCAAGAATAAGAATCTAAGGAACTACTAACCTACATACAGGAATTGAAAGATCCGTTTTTCAGGCATGCTCAATACAGATGGCAAGGAGCCCAAACGAGGGCGCGAATATCTCGTCTCTCTACCGAAGGGGTAATGGATTCCCACTTCTTCAGCCTGGCTAAAACACATATTCACAAAACCACAATAGAGACACTTTACGAACCGAATGCCAAGGAAGCAGATTCGGTCACAACCACAACTCGCTGCACCAAGATAACGTACGACTTCTACAAAGATCTATTTTCGACCCATGTAGACAGATCTGACATATCACAACATGATCACCTGATAAATGAGTTCTTAGAACCAGTCAACAAGACACTAACACTTCAACAACGTATCGCCTTAGAAGCCTCACTCTCCAAAAATGAAATATGGTCTGCCCTTCTCCAAATGAAGGAGGACAAGGCTCCCGGGATATACAGATTCCTCAAAGAATTCTGGGAAACCACCTGGGATTTTATGGGCCAGGAAGTTTTGGACTTCTACAACGAAGTATGGCTCACAGGAGAGATGGGGGAAAGAGTGGGGCAAGGGATACAAACGCTCTTATATAAAAAAGAGGATAAAATAGACCTCAGAAACCACAGACCAATAACGCTTCTCACGGTAGTCTACAAAATGTTGTCCAAAACTCTAGCAAATAGGATGATTCTGGTAATGGAGGTTATCATTCATTCGGCACAAACTAGTTTCATGAAAAATAAGAATATATAAGAGAACATCCCGTTGATCAACGAGATCCTTCAGCTTACGAAACACTGCCGTCAAAACGCGACCTTGATCTTCATTGATTTTGAAAAGGCCTATGACCATATGGACTGAATGTTTTGGGATAAGTGTCTCGTAAAAATGAATTGTGGTCCGTATTTTAGACGCTGGACACAAATCCTGCATCAAAATGCCACTACATGTGTCCACGTCAATGGAAATCTCGCGCCACCCCTGCACTTAGAACGTTCGGTCCTCCAAGAAGACCCTATCGCCCCCTTCCTTTTCCTAATCATGATGGAGGCATTAGCTACCAACCTTCGGACAAACAAGAACATCGCCAAAATACGGATTACATCCATCTTGGAGGAGGCAATCCTGGTATGTTCCTTGTTCGCGGACGATCTCACGATAATGGCAGAGGCCACACACTGTAACATGGAGGAAATCCAACGGTTGATGGAAAGGTTTGCGAAGGTTTCAGACATGATGGTGAACTGGGGGTCCAAGACGCAAGGATGGTAGATTTACCACCAAGGCGAACGCCCCCCAAAAACACCACGCGTTGCATGGACATCATTAGAGAACCCAATAAGAATTCTAGGGGTATCCATGACCGCAGGAGGACGGCCCCCAACCAATGACGAATGGATCAGCACCTCAACTTTACACAAACTAAGCAGTTGGAAAAATAGACTCGCATCCCTTTTCGGTTGGACCTTGGTGCTTAACAATGTGGTCTTTGCATCCCTATGGTACAAGTCTATGTTATGGTCATTGAGTAAAACAACTTTGAGGGATTTACGAAAAAATGCGGCCGCCTTCTTGTGGAGAGGGAACGGAGAGCAAGATAACGTAATAAGTCGAGTGGCCTGAGACTCGATTATCCAACCAAAACTAGGAGGAGGCTTGGGGATTCTCGATACGACCATGCAGGCGCAGGCGTTACAAATAAAATGGATTAAAAATTTATTTTTTGCCCCTCGAAGCCCGTGGTGTGTTCTAGCTCTGGAACACCTGATCCGTTTGGCCCTGACCGCCCCCCACACAATTCACCCACTGACTTGGCTAGAAGACTGGTTTTGGTCAATCCCGCGTAAACTCTCATATTAAAGGGAGGAGGGGAAGGAGGAGGTCAGATACTGGACAATTTTTGACCATCCCTGTTGCAAACATGGCGCAAATTCCCGCTCCCAGAACGAACCCACCCCGACCGCTGGGAGGAGGTCCATCGCCAACCCCTCTTTGGGAATAGATGGGTGACACGATATGCTCAGGGTAGAGGATTTATGGGACAATGAAAGACAAGATTAGAAAACAGGGGAACAATTGCGAGCAACCCTAAGATATTGGAAAATCTTATTGAAACCATCCTACTAGAGTGGTACCGAATCCTCAAACGCGGCCCCTCCTTGAGAGAAGGTGATTGGGTAGCAAGCTCAGAGACCCCGTCGAGGGTTGGCCTGATACATATGGTGTCGCCCCAAACTGTCTTAGTTGAGTCCTACGGCATCACCAGTACAGGCACCCTCCAATGGAGCTCTACTCCCTTGGAATGGAGGGACAGAGTATCAGTGCACCGGGTAAGGGTTTTCGAAGAAAAAAGACTGAAGGTGGCGTTCCAGCCAGATAAACCAATCTAGGAGCTGGCTTTGGACCTAGTGGAATGAATATGGCATTCCCCCCAAAAGAAGGGTCCCCCCAGGACAAGCCACATTAATCTGCAGCAGTTATCGGGCAAATCAGTCTATAAAATGCTTAGACCTAAATGGCATCTAAGGGACACAATTCATGATCGATGGGCCAGACAATTAAATGTGGATCGGACTCTCCTGACTCCAATCCAATGGTTTAAACCACCGCTCCCCCCAATTGCCTAAAGTACGGCCTACCGGTAGGGTAAAAACAAACCCCAATCCAATGGTTTAAACCACCGCTCCCCCCCATTGCCTAAAGTACGGTCTACTGGTAGGGTAAAAGCAAACCCCGGGGCTTGTACTACGGGTAGTGCACTTCGACGCCTACCCGTGAGCGAACTTGTGGCCCCGCTGCAACTGGAACGTGCTGTGGCAGGCGTCGGGATGCCTGTTCACAGTTCGTTGCGTTCGCGCTAGATGTTTTGTTTAGTTTGTAATTTTTTTTTTTTTGCTGTTTTTTATTTCGTCCTTTTTCACTTCGTCATTGTCAGGCGTAGGGATTCTTTTTTCGACCTTTTCATTTCAGGCCAGCTGGTCCCGCACAATGGGTCTCGCTGCACTACCCTGCAAACCCCGACATGCACATAAGGGCCAGATCCCACTCGCAAAGAGGATTGCAATGAGTCTCTGAATCTGGACGTGTTYGTGGCCAGGTGCAGAAAACTGTGATTGATCTGCTTTTCTGCATCCCTGCATGGAAGACGTCCAGATTCAGACACTTATTCCAATCGTCCTTGCCAGTGGGATCTGGCCCTAAGTCAAAAATGTTCGGGGTGTATCTTTCCACAATGCAGCGGAAGATTCACTTCTATTTTCTTTTTCCCAGTGAGAGCAGCATTCGCCCCGCTTCGTCAGGTTGGACTCTCTCTCTCTCTCTCTCTCTCTCTCTCTCTCTCTCTCTCTCTCTCTCTCTCTCTCTCTCTCTCTCTCTCTCTCTCTCTCTCTCTCTC